>CM040994.1:12683060-12698006 GCA_022985145.1 Pangasius djambal
CAAAATTTGAGTATTTTTCTATGTTATGTTCATGTTTATGTTCATAAACTTTTTATTTAATAAAATATGTTTTCATAGTTTGTGTTGTCCCTTATTATCAATGCAAAATGGTCACTAACTAAAGAGGATTTATGCTGATATTGCCCAAAAACCCTATTTTGTTCAGGCGTTTCCAAACTTTTGGAGGGCAGTGTAAACTGAGCATAATAACACCACTGAAAGCAAAGCTTAATCTAAATTCCACTCATTACAATTCAGTTATCGAAGATTCACGTTAGACTTCACCTGTTAAGTAAAACGTAGGTGGGAATGTCCCTGTGTTCACTAAGCCTGCTTGTAAAAATTATGCGTACTCATATTTCAAAAATATACATTTTTAAGGTTTATAACCGCTATTATTACAGGAGCGTCAGTGACATTATGTACTTCATTTCCATCACAAAACAAGGTCACGTTGAATTTGTCGTTATTAGGTCTTATTATGTAACACTTCAACCTGTAAAGATATATAACATCTCTTTTAATCCTATTTAATATTTCATTTAAGTAAAATGTAACAACACAAATGTAAATCATATGAGAATAATAATATAGTTGACCGGACAGTTAGAAAAGACATTAGATACAGATATCAGAAAAAAAACACATTGTTTATGTTAATTAAAACATATTTTAAGAATATTTGAACATCTCATATGGTATTGCATCAAGTCAAATTCAAAGACTGTCTAAACAGGTAGTCTATCCTTTGGCAACAACAAGATAGCGTCTTTATAAACTAATAATAATAATAAGATGCCCTTCTGGAAGGTCGGCGTCCAGCCAGGGTCAATAATGCTGTTGCCTGACAATTCCCTAATCTCCCTAAGCAATATTAATTGCTTTTATGTGCATCCCTTAATAAAAAAAAAAAAAAAAATTGACTTGTCCAGCAACCAAACAAACTGTATTAGGAACTAATCAATGGTAAATAATGAATTGTTCATTTAGAAATAAACTCATATGTTTCGGGTTTTTTGTTGTTGTTGGTGGTGGTGGTGTTTTTTGTTTTTTTTTTGGCAACCTTAGCAGGATGTTTATAGCTTCAGGATGTGTGGTGAAGCGAGAGAGAGAGAGAGAGACTTCCTCTCAGACCAGTCAACTGAAATATAAATGGATTTCAAAGGAACTCATGCATGGAATGAGAAACTGAAAGATGGAGCAGTCCAGACAGGCTTTTATATTCATTGCGTGTCATCTCTCTATTCCTGTCCCCTTTCTCTGTTCTGCAGAGGCTACGCGGTGGCGAGTAGCAGTGATGATCGCATGAATGAACCGCCGACCTCACTTGGCCTCGTCCCACATCAGGTTAGTGAGTGCAGTCATCCAGAAAGTTCCTCCCTTCTCTTACTCTATCCGTATCGGTCCAGCTGGACACGGGGCTTATGACGAATGTTACAAACAGAGAAGACGTAGATTAACAACCTACAACGAACTTGGAATCTTTCGGGGAAAAAAATGTAACAAAAACATGATTTTAAACAGTATTATCTTTTATTTTGACCACGAGTCAGTCATGCGTTGCTCATGTATTTCCCAGAAAATCTGGGCTGGTCTTAGATGTGAATCAAGGATGTGATGTCATCTTGAACAAGCGGCGTGGCTTACTTGACAGACACACGGTCAAAATGCGTCTTTGTGCTCATCTATTCAGCAAGACTCTCAATGTTAATGAGAGATCGGCAAAAATCAGACCTTGTAAATGTATTGTTTTAGAGGCCAGGTAGTGGTGGGGGCATTTATATAAATGAGAATCAGGAAGACAGATATTTCAAGTGAAGTGAGAAACTCCAAAGGCAACTGATGTGTTTGTCTTAATGCGTAACTTGCAAAACTGCGGCACGGTCTGCAGTCCTTAAGGCTGCATTTTGTTTCATTTCCAGATGCTTCTTTCACTTGAGTGAGCTTTCCACTTCACTACTATCACACCCTTTACGCACAAAGGGGCTGTATTTGGAGTTAAGTGTGTAGTTATGCACTTCAGGACTTACAAGGGAGTTGTGCATGCAGGGAGGAGTTTTGGTGTGACTTAGATATACACAGTTCAGATCTTGGTATCAGTATGTTTTTGCACTCAAACAAGTCCAGTGCCAGTTTAATGCATCATAAATGTCATGCTAAAATGTGTTTTTGACAGTAAATACATAAAAAAAACTATAGGATGCCCATAGAATGTTCATATTAAATGCATAAATATGATTAATTATATATATATAATTATATATATTATATATAATAGTAACTATGACTATATTTAAGGGTTTTTTTTGCACGGAGGACATGCATTTTAATTGGAGATATTGCTTATCTCGAGCAAATGTTTATGGATTCAGTTATGATCTCGCCTAAAATAATGAGACCAACGCATGGCAAAACCAAGATGAGCCCAAGGCTAAGTACATGTCAAGACACAGGACGTACACATGACATGCTAAGCATAACCCATTCTTCAGTGTGCTTATGGAGCATGCGTGAGGTAGATGAAAAGACAGTTGGCTAGTTATACAAAAAAATTCAAAAATTTTTTTTCTTTAAAAAGAAATGCCGCGAGAAGCATAAAGCGTAAAGATTTGCAAATGAAAGCACTGTTCCTTTGATTTAAGCACACAGCAGATAACTAAAATGCATGAAAAAATTAGAATTTGTTTTGCCTCATACAACTTTGAGACGCTTGAAATTCATCGGCACTATATAACTCCACATGCAGAGACACACATTTACATTTTGTACATCATATTGGTTCACGATATAGAGAAATAAAATGCAAAATAATAGGAGGTACCGGATCAAGTGCCATTTTATAAGCTGCTGAGTAATGAGGGTTGAAGCCATATCGTTACAGTGATTTACGGTATAATTACAACCAGGATTATTCAGCAATATATCAGCAATATACTACACTCCTGTTTGCTGTTTATTTCAGTGTTTGCCATCTTCACATTCATATTATTATACTAACCTTTCTTATTTTTATCTTTTGCTTTATTTTTCTTTTAGTCTCATGTTATTACAGTATGTGGCATTGTACTACATTTGACAGCAAAGAAAAATACGCTTTTCACATTTATAGTCCACATTTTTTACCTCGGGATTTTTTCGGGCTTAAAGGCAAGTTGCTTAGCGGTGGTCTAGACTCTTCTAACACTTCTACTCAAGAAACTTCCGGCAACCTAGGAGGCATTAACTACACGCAGGTCATTTGCATAATGGTGCCCCCAGAAAATCGACGTAAACGGGCGCTTAACCCTTGTCTGAATATGCTTAACTTTCCAGCGTAAATATTGACATAACCAATGTTATGTTTAGACCTAAAATATTGAGTCTGAATGCAGTCCAGCATGTCGAGAAGCAGCACAGACACAAGCCATATAACACAGGCTCTGTTGTGCAAGAATTGTTAAGTATACTATATGGCCAAAAGTTTGTGCACACTCGACCGTCACACTCGTGCTTTTTGGACATCGACTCTTCTGGGAACCCCGTAGGGTTCTTCCACTCCACCCTTGGCAGATCATGTCTTCATGGACCTCGCTTTGTGCACAGGGGCATTGTCACGCTGGAACTAGTTGAACGTTAATTGTAATGCTACAGCGTACAACGACATTCTAGACAATTGCGTGCTTCTAACTTTGTGGCAAAATGGGTGTCGTGTCAGGTGTCCACAACCTTTTGGCCATATAGTGTAAGCGCGTGTTGTTTTATGGGAAGCCAAGTAAAATATACGTCTGTAAGTATATTCTTAGGCCATTATATAGAAATGAAGCACTACACCTTAATATTTCATTCGGAAACCTCATATACGGTATATTGTGAGTTTTTACAGATATTGCATGGGGCCTTGCTTCCTAAATATGCCTCGTTACTCAGAATGGCGATGCCATTCAGGAGAGCGGAAGTCAATTTTTCTATTTCTGGACTTTCTGTCTGTTTTGGTAGCATGGAATCGATCAGTAGCTGCAATCAGGACCATTTGGAAGTGCTTTTGTTGAGCTGACTCACACACACACGCACACACTTTCACACAAAGGGTGGCATTAAAACACATGGCATTATAGTGCGCACGAGGCGAGATGTTACCATGCATACGGGCAATCAGAAGTGCGGCTTCAAATGATCCTTTCCTATCAGGACTAGCTCTCGTTTCTAAAACGAGCTGGAGCCAGAGAGGTCCTGCTCTCAAATGCACACATTCGGTGGCAAACAATTGAAAGAGGGAGTAGTGCCAAAGGTGGAAGACGAGGATGTGAATACGTAAATCAGTAATGAATAGGATTCTTTGGAAAGCACCACACGCTCAGCTTGGTTATCACAGTCTTATTTATTTTCCCTGTTTAACAGTCGAATGCTCGGCGATGTTTACTTCCTTTATAGCTCCCCGCACACAGAGAGAGAGAGTGAAAATGGAGAGATAAAAGGAAGACGTCTGAGATCTTTGACAACTGGGATGTTTTTAATCACTTTTCATTTTGGGGCTTTTAATTTTTATGCTGTTCTCAATAATTTGCAAGCTATGTTCCAGCTCAGGTTTTATTTTAATTACAAGAAGTAAGAATAACACGGCATAAATTACTATAATTATTTTTTTAATCTGATACATGTTTTTAATTTGAGCCACAAATTTTCTTTTTGATATGCAGCTAGTTTTTTTGCCCGCTAGCAGGTACTGTGATCTTTTTTTTTTTTTTTTTATATTCCTCTGCCATTAGGTGCCGGAGGCATTATGTTTACAGTTTGTAATTCTTGTTTAACATTCTTGTTACCATGATATCGCACGAACGAGCTGTTGAATGTTTGTACAATTTATAGGGAGTGATCATTGTAACCAGCAGATGAACTGGTTAGATTTTGAAATTGATCCAAGCAAGGCCAAGGTCACAGCAAGGTCGGAAAAATCTCATAGCTTTCTTTCTTTTGGAAGTATATTTTAAGGGCATGTTAGGCACACAAATTAGTAACAAGAAGGATGACAGTAGTGTAAAAAGCTTTAATGGAGCAGAAGTGATTGGATAAACAAAACGCTCACAGATCAATGTTTTCCAGACCTACCTTTGGGATTGGGATTAGGATCAGGACGGTAGCAAAGGCTTCATTTCAGGAAAGAGTACAGCTCTGAACTATGGCAACACTAACAACAAACACCAAACTAAAAGCCACTTTAGAGGTAGTACAAAAAAAATGAGATAAAAATAAAATAAAAAAAATACATATGAGACTGGAAAATAATAGCACTTGTACTCATTGTGTGTCAGTAAATTGCTGAATATGACTCATTATGATCATTCAAATATGACCTTCATCATTCACCCTTGTGAATTTTAATACACCTACACCTTGCATCCTTCATCTCGCTTTATAATAAATGCTTCACACATTGCTCCTGCTCTACCCCCTGCCTGCACACCAAAGCCTGGCACAGCATCTCAATAACACTTGTCACAAACACATTCTCACTTGTAGATGCACGCACACACACACACACACACAAGCAGGGGGCTAATGATGAAGCTGAGGACACCGAAGCATAACAGTGTAAGCTATTAACTCTGTCGTATTGCCAGAGCAAGCTACACATGAGACCCCAAGCAGCATAATGTCATCGTCCCCAAAAACTCCCTAATTGCAAAAAATCCAAGCCTTCATGCATAAACAGATTAATTTTACAGCCAGGCTTCGGCTTTAACGCCTCCTGTCAGTGCCCTTGTTCAAGGAAGGGAAGACGGAAAATCAAACATCAGGAGCTTATTATTTCTGTGACATTGCATATATTGGTAGATTAGCATGTTTCCCTTTTCTTTTAGCTCATTTTAGTATAAGAGATAGCAACGCATTTGATGTAATGACATCGCAAACTGTTTTTTTTTTTTTTTTTTTTTTTTTTTTTTTTTTTTTTTTTTTTTTTTTTTTTTTTTTTTTTTTGTCCTTCAAGGAAAGATGGTTTTGCTCATTAGGCAACACTACCCCCTTGTGTAGATGTGTAATAGTGCATGTTATTGAATGTGTTACGATTGTTTAATTCGAATATTCTCTCGATGTTTTTGCCCTGTAATCCATCTGACTTTTTAAACTGACCCACCGTGCACTCCAAAATTATTGCCACCCCTCGTGAAAATGCGCAAGAACCAATATATAAAAAGAATAAAGTGCATTGTTTTGATTTCAACATGTCTTGTTTTAACACAAGCAGCAAAAAGCAGTGCTTTTTATTCTATGAAGCGCCGTTTCCAAAATTATTGGCACCCTTCTAATAATTAATCATTCGTGATGCCTGCTCTAGAGAGAATAACAGAACCGAGTCTCTTCCTGTAATGTGTAACAAGGTTGTAGACACCTGTAGAGGGATCTTGGTCCAATCCTCCATGCAGACCGTTTTCAGCTCCTTTATATTCTTAGGTTGGTGCATGTAGACCTCTTCACTTCAGACCATAGGTTATGAGAGTTCAGGGCTCAAATTATGAAGAGTGAAATGATTAGTGCAAGATTTTGATTTTGTGCTCCATTTCTGTGTAGGTTTGTTGGTATATTTCTCATCGTCTTGGTAAAAGCTCTAACAGGTGTGAACATCATGACAGAGGCAGCCAGGCTTTAGGCTGAAATATCCTGATACTTAGCAGAACGCCATTAATATTTACAAGAGCACCAACTTCGAAACAGTCCCAAAGCGTCACAGATGCATCACCAGTTTTTACAGCAAGGGATCAGGTGCTTGTATTTGTATTCAATCCCCTTTGGCACCGAACACACAATGCCAAATGTAGTTCTAATGATGCTTGCAGAAGGTGCTGCATTTTGTGAGGAAGGGCTTCTTCCATGCAATGCTTTCAAGCAGCTTGTTGTCATAAAAGTGCTGTTTAACAGCTCGTTTGGAAAGCAGATGCAAGTATAATCTAAACTGTGCAATTCTAAAACTGATCTTGAGCCTCTTTTTATGCGTAAGGGTGGATAGTGTGCTCATGACATCAGTTCCTGGCATATTTTCCAACTGTTTCGGATGACTTTTTCAGTCTGATTTGCTTAACTGTATTTTCAGTTGCTTATGTATTATTTATTTTTTATATACATTATCTGATTTGTGCATTCTCTTTTGTGTTGGAAAGTAATGGATGACGAGGTGATTTTACATGTGTGCAGCATCATATTTATAACAGGACATGGTTAAAGGCCACAATAGAGTTCCTGGTGAGAGCAAATGAAAAATAATATACATTTTTCAAGAATGACAGGTTGTTTGCATTTATTTAAAATATTCCTTAAATAGTCCTTAAAAATAATTTTGGCACATATAGGTATATAGTTAAGAGAAAATATTACTTAAAAGTAGTTCTTATAAGAGCTTTTTTTTTTGTTAGAACAAAGGTAAATAGTTTTTTTGAGTCAAAAACTTTAATTACTGTGTATATTATCCATGCATCATTATGCAATTATTTTTGCCCATTTTTTATGAAGGGTGCCAATACTTGTCTTACAAAGGGTAAGAAAAAACGAACAACAGATTTAAGCTAGATTTAAGCTACTATGCAAGCAAGATGTTTCTATCCACACTGGTTCTTAAAATGAAAATGGATTCAGTAGTGTGTGACCTTTAATTCAAATATATACTCCAGTGGTACTTGAAAGTTTCTGAACCCTTTAGAATTTTCTGTATTTCTGCGTAAATATGACCTAAAACATCATCGGATTTTCTCACAAGTCCTAAAAGTAGATAAAGAGCACCCAATTATACAAATGAGACAAAAAAATTATACTTGGTGGTTTATTTATTGAGGAAAATGATCCAATATTACATATCTGTGAGTGTCAAAAGTATGTGAACCTTTGCTTTCAGTATCTGGTGTGACCCCCTTGTGCAGCAATAACTGCAACTAAACGTTTCCTGTAACTGTTGATCAGCTCTGCGCATTGGCTTGGAGGAATTTGAGCTCATTCCTCAGTACAGAACAGTTTCAAATCTGGGATGTTGGTGGGTTTCCCCACATGAACTGCTTGCTTCAGGTCCTTCCACAACATTTGGTATGGTTAATGGTCCGAGAGTCTGACTTGTAACCCGAAGGTGAACCTGAAGGTCGTAGGTTCGAGTCTCTGGCCGGCAGGGATTGTAGGTGGGGGGAGTGAATGACCAGCGCTCTCTTCCACCCTCAATACCACGACTGAGGTTAGACCCTTGAGCAAGGCACCGAACCCCCAACTGCTCCCCGGGCGCCGCAGCAAAAAAAGGCCCACTGCTCCAGGTGTGTGTGTGTGTGTTCACTACTGTGTGCGCGCACTTGAATGGGTTAAATGCAGAGCATAAATTCCTAGTATGGGTCACCACACTTGGCTACACGTCACTTCACTTCTTTGGTAGAATGACTTGTGTGCTTGGGTCGTCACCTTGCTGCATGACCCACTTTCTCTTGAGATTTAGTTCAAGGACAGATGTCCTGACATTTTCCTTTAGAATTCACTGGTATAATTCAGAATTCATTGTTCCATCAATGATGGCAAGCCGTCCTGGCCCAGATGCAGCAAAACAGACCCAAACCATGATACTACCACCACCATGTTTCACAGATGGGATAAGGTTCTTATGCTGGAATGCAGTATTTTACTTCCTCCAAACATAATGCTTCTCATTTAAACCAAAAAAGTTCTATTTTGGTCTCATCTGTCCAGAAAACTTTTTGTCCAATAGCCTTCTGGCTTGTCCACGTGATCTTTAGCCAACTGCTAAAGATGGGCAGTTGGAGAGCAGTGGCTTTCTCCTTGCAACCCTGCCATGCATACCATTGTTGTTCAGTGTTCTCCTGATGGTGGCCTCATGAACATTAACATTAGCCAATGTGAGAGAGGCCTTTAGTTGCTTTGAACATACCCTGGGTTCCTGCGTGACCTCACGGACTATTACAAGTCTTGCCCTTGGACTTTGTTGGTCAACCACTCCTGGACAGGGTAACAATTTCCTCCAATTGTACACAGTCTTTCTGACTATGGATTGGTGGAGTCCAAACACTTTAGAGATGGTTTTGAAACCTTTTCCAGTTCGATGAGCACCAACAACTCTTTTTCTGAGGTCCTCAGAAATATCCTTTGTTCATGCCATGATACACTTCCACAAACGTGTTGTGAAGCTCAGACTTTGATAGATTTGTGTTCTTCAAATAAAACAGGACACTCACTCACACCTGATTGTCATTGATTGAAAACACCTGACTCTAATTTCACCTTTAAATTAACTGCTAATTCTAGAGGTTCACATACTTCTGCCACTCACAGATATGTACATTTGGGGTCATAAGTTTGCATATACCTTGCAGAATTCCAAATTGTTAATAATTAAAAAAAAAAAAAAAAAAGAGGGATCATAAAAATTGCATTTTGTTTTTTAGTTAATACTGCCCTGAATAAGCTATTTAGCATAGCAAATGTTTACATATAGTCCACAAGACAAAATAGTAACTGAATTTACACAAATGAACCGGTTCAAAATTTTACATACGCCTAATTCTTAATACTGTGTGTTGTTACCTGGATGATCAACGACTGTTTTTATGTTTCGTGATAGTTGTTAAATGAGTCCCTTGTTTTTCCCGAGCAGTTAAACTGCCCACTGTTCTTCAGAAAAATCCTCCAGGTACTGCACATTATTTGGTTTTCCAGCATCTTCTGCATATTTCCATCAGTGGATATATGATTTTGAGATCCATCGTTTCACACTGAGGACAATCGAGGGACTCGTACACAACTATTACAAAAGGTGTAAACAGAAACATTCATTGATTCTCAAGAAGGCAAGAAGGCTACAGTATAGTGCAAATTGTCCTAGATAAATAAATTCTGTAAAATGAAAATTCCAGTTAAAATAATTAACTGAAAATATGACAAAGTATTTTCCATGAGCACTGTTTTCCTTTGAAACCATATCCATTCTTCCAAGTTTTATAAGGAAATTAACTGATATTTTGTTCTAAGCATCTTTGAGGATGACATTTCTACTATTATTGCATATTAATTGTAATTATTAGTACTTAATATACTGCTTTATTGAACGAAATAGAATTTTTAAAAAATATTTCTTTTTTTTGGCTGAAGTAAATATTTATAACACAGTTTACATAAAAAGGGTGCCTACATTTTTGCACAGCATTGTGTATAAATTAAGAGGGAATGAGCGATTAAAATATAGTATGATAAATTCTTCCAGTGGCAGTTTTGCTTAGTAAGGTTTAAATCTGAGCCGTTTATGCTCATGTTTAATTGCAAGACATTGTAAGAATTCATGAAGCCTCAAAAAAAGTATTTCAAAGACATTTGACTTTGTGAAGTCTCCACTGCATCCCCCCCCCACACACACACACACACACTTTTGTCACTCACTCATTATAAATGTGTAATGCATCAGCAGCTTCTATTCCTCTCAATCTCCACAAAGACGCTTCAGCTCCTCATATCTCCCTCAAGGCCATTCTTTAATTTGCTTTTCATTTAAGATCCACCGCTAGCAGAATCCGCACGGCGGAAAAATGAAGAACCTTCAGGGATTGGCAGCGAGTAATTAAAAGACAGTTTACTTTCATTTTTCTGCTGTGTTTATTCAGAGGAGGGCCTTTTGAGCCAAGTAACAAGTTCATATAGAAGTGCTATTTCACTACAGTGAGGTGTTTAGCCATGCTGCTTGATTTGCCATCATTTGACGAAATTTCCAAAATACAATTTTTATAGCTGCAGAGTATTAATGTATTTTTTTTTGTTGTTGTTGATTCAGGGGAAAACGCTCTAAAAGCTTATTTCGGAATTCCTGAAGCAAGTCACCCTTTGAAATCCTGTAATTGTCAGAGTTTTTGGATGCATGTGTCATCCGCCATCTCAGATACATCACACATCATCTTAGTTATCTTAGAAAGAAGTCAGGCTTTGTACAGAGCCAGTGGTAGCGAGGTAACCATCTAACAAAATAGTGTTTATAAAATAAAAATACACACACCGCAAGCGAAAAGTGAACTAGCTGACTAACATTAGCTACTTTGTGAAAGATCTCCACATATCTTTCACAAAGTAGCTAATGTTAGTCAGCTAGTTCACTTTTCTCCGCCTGAAAGCCACAAACGCCTGTGATGATAACAGTTACACTGTGAACCTACTCAAACAGAACTCTTTTCACTTCCCCCATATCTTGTGTTATATGTAACTAGCTAACGTTAACTGTATAACTGTGCCCATGATAGGCTCAGATTCCTGTTGTACTTGTACATTTGGCTGACAGGAGTGGAACCCAAAGTGGTCGTCTGCTGTTGTAGCTAATTCACCTCAAGGTTGAATGTTTAGTGCATGCTGAGATGCTTTTCTGCTCACCACGGTTCTAAAGAGTGACTATTTGAGTTACTAAATCCTTCCTGGCAGCTCAAGCTAATCTGGCCATTTTCCTCCGACCTCTCTTATCAACAAGGCTTTTCCACCCACAGAACTGTCACTCACTCAGTGTTCTTTTCGCACCATTCTGCGTAAACTCTAGAGACTGTTGTGTGTGAAATTCCCAGGAGATCAGCAGTTTCTGAAATACTCAGACCAGTGCTTTTGGTCCCAATATCCATGCCACGATCAAAGTCACAGTGATGACACTTTTTCTTCATTCTCATGTCCTAATAAAGTGGACAGTGAGCGTATGTTACAGTAATAAATCGTACATAAATACTACTCCTGTGTGTGAGTGTGTGTATGCAAATGTATTTCCCTGTATTGTGTCTGTTGTCCTGAATCACACTAAACAGGAGTAATTTATTTAGCTTATACTACACAGTTATATATGGGCAAAGGTAATAAAGAATCTGAAATTGTAATTAGGCATACACTTTATTGTAGAGTATGTGGTTTGGGACACACCCATGAATTTTAATTGAATGTGCATTACTTGTCACTCAGTTCTCAGATTCATTTTTACAGTAGAAGACAATGCAGCAAAACTAATGTTATGAAATGTTCTTCCCCAGGTAGCTCGCACTGGCATTTTTCTACTACAGAGACTACTACTACTAAGCCTCAAATAATTACCCCTTTACCTCATATGTTGTCGGTCAGCTGAGAAATGCATATGTAGTCTTCAGAGATCAACGATGTTTCTTCTCATGTGTTAACCATTACTCTGTCTGTCATGCTGTAAGCTGTAAATACTAGCCTGCAAGAGAAGTGTTTGTCCTTTAATATTACCATTATGTTAATGTTAATGACATCAACACACAGAACATCTTTTAAGAACTGTGCCCCATTCTGATATGTCTAGAATAATCCAACTTAAAATTTCTCACTTGTCTATTGCAATAAATCAAGATTGTTGATTCCAGTATCTATCCTCATTCCACAAGCTTAACCTGTCCATTGATCATCGAATGTATCTCTTCTCCTATGAAGTCATTTAACAGAGATAATTGTTAATCTGTCGTGAGTTACGTTACATGTGTAAATTAAGATAGTGTGATGTTGTCATGTAGACAGAATCAATGCCTTCTTTCTTCTGGCATGTTTACAACTATGTGGAGGTGAAGTTTTGGGAGATGTCAGCCAACTGACTTGTAGTCTTGTCTTGTAGTCACTCCTCCTTTGGTGTGTCAACAAGCCTGTCGGGTTTGGCATGAATCCACTTTAGCTTGCCTTTCACTGCAGTATCTGTGACACTGAATTTTATATCTGGAGTCCAAGGCTGATTGGAAATGTTGCAGTTTTGCAACAAGAACCCACTGTCCTGGAACTAAACTGTGTCCCCCAGGTTCTGGTGGTGTCCAGGCTTCTCCAACGCTCCTCTGTGCTGCTCACACCTAGTCTGTAAGTTAAGAACAGTATTTCAGGAACTCATCACTAGTGAGCTGAACATCAGCAGCAGTACCTTTGTTTTGTGTGGCTCTTATACTGCATTTGTCCCTGGCAAGCCATCCTGGTACATCTTGGACAATCTTTGATGATTCAGTTGATGTGTTCCCCATCATGGTATGATGTTCTTTACCAGCATTTTTTCAGGGTGAGGAGCTGTGTCTTGTGTTGTAGGAAAGGCCTCCACCCACCTTGAAAATTTGACACTGCCCACAAGAACTTCTGAGAAGCTGCAACATTTTGGACTTGGCATGTAGTCTTGGAGGTTGCAGTGGGCACTGGGATGGTCATCATAGGTGTTTTGGTCTTCATGCCTGTGTTCAAGATCACACTTTGTGTAAGCTTCTGTCTTGAAAGCAGGGTTCCACTAGGTGGCTCTAAACTTATACATCTTCTCTGCTCTGATGTGTCCTAGGTGTGTGGCTAGTGTTAAGGAGCTAAAATATTGTCTCCATGTTTCCACCAGTTGTCATCCTGCAGCTTTGTTCCATTCTCCATCCAGGACCATTTTACCTCCAGACTACATTCGCTTAGAAGTTTCTTGATGTCATGTGCTAGCGTGTGCTCGCATTTTTCATGTGCGTCAGTTCTTTGTTCTTCCTGTGTTTTCAATTTTCCACAGATGGGACATTCATCATCACTGTTCTCTGTTCACAGCTTCAATTTTTGACATCTGGACTAATACATCTTCTTTTAGATGTGTTCACAGTAGCAAGCGATAAAGCAATAGGCACCATCCATTTTCTATGTACGCAGGGCTGTGATTTCAATGCCAGTTGGAAGCAACAAAGTGACAAAGCGACAGCATGACAATCTTATGCAATCCTGTGCAAATTAGATATGATGTAGTAAAAAGCACCAAATCCAAGCACTTGACTGATTCCTCTGACCAACCCTATAACATATGGTCCAACATTTCTTCAGTTCCCCACTTTAGTTCCTATCTGCAATTAGTTCACATTTACTGTTTGATGTGCAAAAATAGAAGAAAAACATATAAACATGCTTTCATCTTATCCTGTCATGTACGAATAAATTTGTATACATTACGAAATAAAACGAGGCTCGGAAGGAAATAGCGATTGTTGATGGAGATCGTTGATTCCTCTGGTGAGAGTACGTAGCTAGCTTGCTAGCACATAACAGTTCATTTTTACATTGATTATTGCATTATTTCATTTGTGTTCAGTTACTTAGCTCTATGTGCTGTATATAGCAATACAGTTTCGTATCTGTGTTTTAAAAAATTCTGGGCCGTGCATAGTAGTGCGTCAATAGTAGTGGTCACTAGACACTGACAATGGACAAACTACAAGCGAATCAAGTGACTTGTTGCTTTCTGGTGAGATTGTAGGGTCATAGGTTATAGGTCATTAGTGTGAGTGAGTTTACATGCATGTGCTTTATCTCGCTTCAATCCTGCCATCAAAAAGTACTTCAACTCACCATTGTTGCTTTCGTCTACATTAAGATCAGTGTCATCAGTGGTGTCTGAATCTGGGTGTTGTGGCATTTGGCTGCATTCACCATCAGGTGGGGGTATTTTCTTTTGCAAAGAGGGTTATGGGGTACTGACGCAGATGGGGGCTGGAGAGTAGGTGTCACCTCTCTGTGGTTCAGTCATTTCCTTCTTTACTCTTATTCTCGTCCTACTTTAATTCTGCTGTCCATATTGTTCTCTGCTAATGGCCTGTTTTCTTATCATCTTTCTCCTTCTCTCTGTCCCACCCCACTCGCTCTTACCCTCGCTCCTCTTTTCCATTTTGCTCTGCTTCACTTTCTCTCTGTATCTCTTCTTATTTGGGTGCCTATTGGCTTTACAGGAATGTCACATTTCTAAGCTAATTCCTTTCCCTTTTTCTTTTTTTAAGCTCTTCGGTGATGAGCGCTTTTCTTATCCACAGTAAGAATCTTCATCAAGCTTTTGGCCGATTCAGATGTTTTTGTATTAGATGGCATTTTTATCAGCCATGGCTTTAATTGACTTTCACTTGCACCAAATTCACAGTGCACTTATTCAACAGCGTTGTAAACTTTTATAAGTTTACCAGTTCATCTTGAATTTATCATTTA
>CM040994.1:12700329-12796967 GCA_022985145.1 Pangasius djambal
ATGTGGAGCAAGTTGCTGGGGTTTGCACTGGGCAAATGAAATCGACTGATAAGCTGCTCGTCACTCTTAGTAAAGATATATATCCTGAATTTATATATTTCTGTAAAGCTGCTTTGTGACAATGTCCACTGTTAAAAGGGCTATACAAATAAAATTGAATTGAACTGAATTGAATGTGCTCTTTAAAAGCACATTCCGGGGCTCCCAAGTGGCGTGACAGAAAAAGTGTTTGCCCTATCATCCAGAGATCGCGAATTCGAATCCCGATGATGCCACAGCCATCTGTAGCCGGAAGCCCAAGAGCACAAAATTGGCCGCGCTGTCAGGGAGGGAGGGGAGGCATACTCTCTCTTCCCTTTCAATCACAGCGGCACTAGCCAGTCATGGTCGTCTGTGAGCTCATGTATGCGGAAGTAGGCAGATTAGCACTTTCCTCCAAGCGTGTTACACCCCACCCTGACGTTGCATGAGCAATAGTTCTTGGAGGAAGCACGTGATAGCCTTTGCCCTCATTGATTAGCAGCTCTCATGTGATAGGGGAGCACTGCCTGATGGGTGGGAATTGGCCATGACTAAATCAGAGAAAAATCCAAAAAGAAACACAAAGCATCATTCGATTTGCACAAAGCTGTGTGAGTCAAATCGTCAAAAAAGGCATCATCCCAATTAGTATTTAGATGTATATTTTATTTTACATTTCATCTGTATCACCTTGCTGTGACCACCAGTTACTCTGGCAGTTATGCTGGAATGATGGATAATAAGTGGGATGGAGCTCCTCATAATCAGTTTACCTGCAATTACACTTTTAGCTCACTAGGGGTTTCTGCATACGCATGGTTAGAAATAGTACAATGCGTACACATGCTTGATAAATGACACCCCAGGGCTCCCCAGGACGATTACTGAAGAATGAAGAGGCTTCACTCTTTTACTGGTTTGGAAATGTTCCAACTGAAGGCCTCTCTGCATTCACAGTGCCACGTCGCCAGGGCCGTGTTCAGTATCACCCAAACAACAGTCATTTGCAACCCCTTTACTCACCATGGACACGGGCTAGCTTAAGATTCGCTTTTTTCGTGCAGTATAAGATCACCCAATTTATAGTTTGGCTTAAAACAGACGTTTGAATCTTGCTTAGACACTTAATTCCGTCTTGTGATGTGTGCTATGGGAGAGCCTCCAGCGGTAAAAAGAGATCTTACCTCCTGTTGAATGTGCACATGATTAATTATACGCTCTTTCAGTTCATCCAGAGAACTCGCACCGAAGCCTGCCAAGTCATGCCATTAGTTAGACTGTTTTGTCTTCAATCCCAGGTTCTGACAAGAACTGAGGAACAAGCAAGCACAAATCTTAAGAGAGTCAAGGTTTACGGGATCTTCAGAATCTTCAAACAGAGATTAGCAATGTTTTGTCTTGTGTATTAACCCTGTAACTCTGTCCACCCAGCTGTAAGAATGTGCGGAGATTTGGCTGGTCCCCACAAAACTGTTTTTTGTTTGTTTGTTTGTTTGTTTGTTTTTAACTGCAGATTGTATTAAAAACAAAGACGAAAACAAAAAAAGACAAAAAAAGATTTTCCTTTTAGTTACTGATGTTAAGGTTATGTTTAGATTTGTAGGCATTGCATTAATTCGCTGCATTAATAATTATGTTAATGGAAGGTCCTCACAAGTTAAATGCGTTTGTGTGTGTGTGTGTGTGTGTGTGTGTGTGTGTGTGTGTGTGTGTGTGTGTGCGTGCACGGGCGTATGTGTTTTGAAAGGTTTTAAATTTCTGCTGTAGAGACAGGGCCTGTTGTCATGGCTTCTGTTGAAGTCTATACAGCCCTTCATGATGTATGTAAATGATATGCATTTGCTCAGACAAGGGTCATCTGATCAAAAGGTTTAGGAAATGAGTGTTTTCTGTAGACATGTGCTGGGCAACTAAATGTAGATGGTGTTTTAATCTGGATGATATTTAGTCCAAGCAAGAGACAGGTCTCTCATGTCACTTGTACTTTGTCAGTTGTGGGCATGTAGGCATGCACTGTCCAGTGGATTAGCAGAATATCAAATCAAGCTAACTGTACTAGCTGTGTGCACTCACCAGAGGCACCAGCGATCTTTATACACATATAATACGGTTGTGTATGACAGGATAAGATGAAACCATTTTTCTTCCATTTTTGTTTGTCAGACAGTAAAAATTTAATTGTAGGCAGGAGCTAAAGTTGTGAGCGGGAAGCTGAAGAAACGTGCCAAAGGATTGGTCTAAGGAATCATTCAAGCCAGATGTTTGGATTTGTTGCTTTATAGCATCATAGCTAATTTGCATAGAATTGAGAAAGTCTCAATTCAAATGTTGCTTGCCACTTTTGCTGAAATCACGGCTCTATGTTACACCAAAAAATAAGGTCTCTTGCTGCTTTGTTGCTCGCAAGCGTGAACGTAGGGATAGCCACAGAGTTCTGTCCAGTTTTAGAGTAAATAAATTCAATGGAATTGAATTTGATTTGTATCGTGCTTTGAACAGTAGATAGTCTTACAAAGCAGCTTCATAGAAATCTGGATGTAGATCTACATCCCTGGAGAACAAGCCAGAGGCTATGCTTTCCAAGATTTTTCGTATATTTTGGAAATTTGACTTGAAAGAAAAAAAAAATCCCTTGCTTAGTCTAAGTTATCACGTTTGTTTATCAAATACGTTCTGTACAGTGGCGCAGCGAGGAGCATTTCCATCTCACAGCTTCAGGGTCCCAGGTTCAATCCTGAACTTCTTGGGTCTATGTGGACTTTCTGTGCATGTTCTCCCCATGTTCACGTAGGTTTCGTTCGGGTTCTCTGGTTTCCTCCCATCTCCCAGAGAAATGCCAGTGCTAAATTACCATGGGTGTGATAAATTGCCCATAACTGTGTGTGTGTGTGTGTGTGTGTGTGTGTGTGTGTGTGTGTGTGTGTGTGTGTGTGTGTGTGTGTGTGTGTGTGTGCGCGTGGGGGTGGGGGGTTTAGTATGGTATTCCCATCTCATGCCAGTGTTCCTCCACAGCAACCATGACAGGACAAAATGCTTACTTATGCTGAACGAATGAATGGATGGATGGATAAATAAATTTAAAAGACTCTTACTTAAGCTGAATGAATTAATGTAATCAAATAAATAGATTATTATGGAGTATCCCAGAGCTCCAGTGTGAATAGGCAACGCAGCTGAGCTCATGTACTACCACACGATGGCACTGTGGTCAATGATTTGGCGCTGGATCATCACATATTTTTCATCTTTACAGATTCGAGGCTTCCTCTCCAGATTTGACAATGTTCTTCCTGCCAGCTTGGCCTTTGATAAATGCACTGCCTGCTCCCCAGTGGTAAGTCATGTCGCTGTGTATATTTTATTGCATCTTGATAAAATTCTTTTTAAACCTTTAACTTTTTGTCCCAGCATTAATGTTCGAATTTCACACCAGTGCTCTGTTGATTTATCTATTTGTCACACACATCCTCACACTGTCACAGAGGCTAGAGTTGTGACATGAAAATGTCTTTCTTGGAAACTTTTTGTTTTATAAAGTCATTGTTAAGGATAATGTCATCGCCTGTCAGTCAACACCCAGGGGTTCAATGATTGGTTAATCCTCTGCTCTTCATTATGTTTTTTTTTTTTTTTTTTTTTAAGAAATGGAATTTCTGACGCATTTTCTGATGCAATGTTTACATTTCTCAGTATGATGGTAGGTTAGTTCCTGTAAGTACAATGTAATTGTAGGACTCATATCTTTAACAACATATCTAAGGGGAATGCTGATATCCCTGCCAGTTTTGTCTCATTTTCACCGTCATTGCGCTTTTACTTTAACCATTATTAGCTAGCCTTTGTGTTGTTCTCTGGGTTTGCGCTCTGTTTTTTCCTCACAACTTTAATTAATCGAATGGTGGGTGCATTGAGCGTTCACCTGATCAAAAGCACAGAATAACAAGTTCCCCTTGAATCTGAAAAGTGATGACATGAAATTGACTTTTGAAAAAGGCTAATTAAAATGAACAAAAGTGAAACTGTTACTGTGAATATATGAATGATTTAAGATATACTTAATCACTGTACCCTCCAACAGCAATGCCAATTCCAAGGCCAATTCTGAAGACATTTGGGTTTGAGGTCAAAAGATGAATATGAGACGATAGATAAGAAGTTCAGCTTTCATTTCCTGATATTTACATCTAGATGTGTTATACAACTTAGAACATGGTACCTTTAGTGGCAGACCACCCAATTTTTAGGTGAATATCAGGAAATGAAAGCTGAAATTCTGGTATACGTCTTCAGTGTGTAGCAAAAACAAAGAATTGACCTTGTCATTCCAATACTTTCGGAGGGTAAATTTTTTAATGAAGTAATTCACAAATTACTGGTTCATTTATGGGAGTGTTTATGTATATTTTTTTTCTTAGTGCTGCATTTATTTCACACATTTCATATCATCCCACATGGAAACACAGGTCATGGGCATGAATTCAGAGGCCATATGGTGTGTGTTAGTGTTCGGTTGTGTGTTGATGTCAGTGGCGTATGTGAGTAATTAGGACAGGATTGAAGTGTTTTTTCCCTGGAGAGACTCGCTGTTGTTGAGTCCCATAAATCAGCTAAGACGCTCAATCTCTTCTCCATGTGAGGATTTGCTGTGTTCTCTCTCTCTCTCTCTCTCTCTCTCCCTCCCTCACTTTTTCCTGCTGTCTCTCGCCATCTATCTCCAGCTTGCTCTTTTCTTCTCTCTCTCTCTCTCTTTCTAACTGAGACAGAAGGACACTTTCTTTTTTATCCCTTAACTTGCCCCTTCTGCCTTTCCTCTTTTCCCCTGCTGTAAACTCATCAATCGTTCTAAAATCTTTCAGATCCTTAAGAGTTAGGCCACGAATTCCAAATTGGAAATAAAGCAGCTGGGGCTGGACAATAAGATGATATTTCCTCTGTACACCACCCCAATGGATTTGAAATGATGCACTCAAGGCATGTAGACTTAAAGTTTTAATTCAAGGGGTTTAACAAAAATGTTGCATTAGCTATTTAGGAATTACAGCCATTTTTAAGTAGTCCAGTTTCCCATGACCATGAAACTGCTTATCATTCAATTGTCCAATTACTTTTGAGCCTGTGAAAATGGAGGGACGATGTAAAAAAAAAAAAAATGGCTGTAATTTCTAAACTGTTAATTAAATATTTTTGGTAAACCCCTTAAGTTAAGGCTGAACGTCTACACTTCAATCACATCTTGATTTCTTCATTTCAAATCTATTGCGGTGGTGTACTGAGGCAAAATTACGAAAATTGTGTTGGAAATTCTTATGGAACCGACTGTATAACATATTTTATGGAAGGAGTCTCCAGTGTCAGTACTTTGTAATAGTCAGTACGTTTCCTGACATGGGAAAGAGGAGTTTGCACTTTCCGGTTTCTTGATAGCAGAGAGATAAAAGACAGGCTGGTGAGCAAATGACTGTTTATAGCTGCTACAAATGTAATTCTTGGCAAAGTGCTGTGGTATAAGCGGAATAACACTTTCCAGAGTGCACTGTTGTACGAAATAATCTCCACTTCAAGTCATGGTCTGTTGTGTCTTGTTTCTTACTTATATCATTTTGAAGTCTAGTTATCCCCATATTGCGCTATGGCACATAGCTGTGCAACAACTTGATCAAAACATGACATTTACTGTGTGAGGAAGTTGCACTCAGCTTAAGTGGTCTGAGACATCTTTAGGCAGACTGCCTATATTTCCTGCCATGTTTGTTAAACTGGCTTCTTACACAACATAGTCTTTGCGTGAAGGTTGACTAGGCAACATTAATAGTAAATAAAACATTGCCACATCAATTTCCACATCAATTTCCACATCAAAATACTCTGTTATAGGCAGAAAAACCCAACTTTGGACAAAACCTGATTTTATAGCTTTTTCTTTTTTTTAATAAAGTGGTTCCAATGCCTGTTTATCTCCACATGCACTTTTTTAAATCTATCTGTATGTATTATCTCTGCGTTTAAAGATTTATCTGCTTATTTATCTGTCTAGTTATCTGTCACTCTGTCTTTTTGGGTATCTGTTCCTGTCTGGAGTAACACTGTAGTGTGACAGAGCATTTTATTGACTTAAACACTAGAAACATGTCTTGCTCAGAGATGAAATCTGGGACTGGCCTCTGTTTCTGCTCTCTGGCCTCCGTCCTGCTGTTGGATGTGTGCAACCAGAAAACCATGGAAACAAAACAATCAAGCCTTCAGTGGACAATTGCTTGTAAATTTAGTTTTCTGTTTCCTTCTCCTTTAAGCCTCACTGAGGACGGCCTAGAAGCCAAAAGAACCTGACAAGAAAAGACAAGACAAATCACTTGAAAATATCCGTGTGCTCAAGGACAATGTGTGTATGAAACCGAACCACCACAATTTTACTATATTTCGTTTTTTTTTCCCCCAATTCAGAGGAGGCTGTCAAAAATGAGAAAAGTTTCCCCATGTTCAAAATGCACAGCTGTTTTCTAAGATTCTGGATTTGGACAAATTTGAGGGAAGAAACCCATAATTCTGATCACTGGATGAGAGTTCTATTTTCCATATTTATCACAATGAAATGAAAAATAAATGGCTAATTATGGGTGTTTATTTTCCAACTCTGATGAACCCACTGCATAAACAGTGGCTTCAAAGAGCAAAGAGTCTGTGAAGTGTTGTCGTGCGGGAGGCCGAAGCGTCAGAGCCTCTCTCAGCAGCTACTGAGGGGAAGTTACGAGAACCGGAGGAGGGAATTAGGCCAAGCTGGGAAGCCTCTCTCTATGTAAACCAGATGTGCTACTCCCCCAAAGCAGCCTCTCACACACACACACACACACACACACACACACATGCAGGCTGCGTCACACGGTCACCATGGCTTAATGGGCCGCGTCAGTCAGGAGGTGCCAGATCGAGGGGATCCACTGCTGGAAAATATAATGAAACCTTGTAAAAGTTATTCCTGCTCCTGCGTTGCTAAGCAAGAGTTTGTTTACAAGCACCGTCATAAACGCAACATGAGCAGTGTCCTTGTGAGAGAAATATGGGCTTTGTTTCAAAAACAAAGGAAAAAAATGTAATATACCTTTGATTTTATAATCTGTGCTTTTAAAGTACAGATTGTACCACATAATGTACCACAATACTTAATGACACTTTTTGTGATAAACACTTTGTTTACTAACAAAGGGGGCAGTCGTGGCCTAATGGTTAGAGAGTCGGACTTGTAACCCGAAGGTTAACCTGAAGGTTGTGAGTTCGAGTCTCGGGTCCGGCAGGGATTGTAGGGGGGGGGTGAATCACCAGCGCTCTCCTCCACCCTCAATACCACGACTGAGGTGAGACCCTTGAGCAAGGCACCGAACCCTCAACTGCTCCCCGGGCGCCGCAGCAAAAAAGGCTGCCCACTGCTCCGGGTGTGTGTTCACTACTGTCTGTGTGCACTTGGATGGGTTAAATGCAGAGCATTTCAAAGTGCAAGCAGAACAGTGCGGCTGTGTGGAATACTGAAGGTCTCCCAAGTGGCACAACAGAAAACAGTTCCAGTTCTGTACAGTTCCAGTACAGAAAACAATTGCTGAATCCCAGCAATGCCATTGGGAACAACACTAAGCAGGACACAGGCAGAATAGAGCAGCTGGGCTGAGGGGGAGACAAGAATCTTTGATTAATTCTAGAAAATAATGGCATGGGATGATATTTGATGGGAGACTGTGGTCACTCTCTTATATTGCCACATAATTGGTTGCTTCAATTCGGCACAACTGTTAATGTGGAGATTATCTGAGACAAAAGAATAAGCCATTCTGTCATTCTGTTTCTGTCTCCCTTATCAGTGATGGAAAAGGCAAACCAGAAGAAAACACACAATTTGTGATGGTGTCTATAAAATTCTTGATGGAAACCTTCTTGATGTCTTTGGTAAAGCAAATGGAAAATAAAATTATGTCAGGTTTATGCTCATTTCAGGTGAAGGGGCAGACCTTGCCCCTGATGGAGGAGTTTACCTTTTTACCTTGTGATCTTATTCACAAGAAAGCATGAGGAGAGACAAGCAGCTCAGGTACCACTGCAGACATTGTACCACTCTATGGTGGTGAAGCAGGAGCTCAATTTGTAAATGAAGCTCTCTGTTTACTGCTCGATCTACACCTCTGGCCTCACCTCTGGTCTCGTTTTGGGGATAGTGTTTGAAAGAATGAGGTCGGGAGTACAGGCAGAGGAAATGAGGTTCCTTCACAGGCTGTGATAGAGTGAGGACAATAAAATTGCTCGTTTAATTTGAGAGGAGCAAGTTGAGGTGGTATGTAGGTGGTATGCTTGCGCAGATGCCCCCTGGTACGTAACAATGGACCGAGATCTTGGGGCAGATGCAGGACCTGCTGGGGAGATTATATCTCACAGTTGGCTAGAGTACACTGGGGGATCCCCTGGGAGGAGCTGGAATCTGTGGCTAGGGATAAAGAAGTCCGGGCTGAACTTCTCAACCTGTTGCCACCGCAACCCCCACCAGAAAAAAAGGAAGGAAAATTACATGAGAGAGAAAGAGATGTATTTATCTCAAAAAGTCAATCTGAAGGGGCTCCCATTTGGCACACTGACAATCCATGCCACAGCCCTCCATGGCCAGGAGTCTAGAGAGTGAAGCTGGCCATGCTCTCTAGGGGGGAAGGATGGCCATGGAGGGCTGTGGCATGGATTGTCAGTGTGCCAAATGGGAGCCCCATCAGATTGACGGGTGGGGGTGTCATTTTTGCATTATGCACATCAAGTCAATGGAAATTTCACCCAAAGCTGAATTAAACTGCACTGCAAAATTGATCTTTTTGCTCTGTTTATTGCTTAGGAATGGTAGAAATACTAGGGCAGGGGTGGACAAAGCTTAGAGGCATGTTTTAGTTGCCTGGAAACCTGACTAAAGCTAAAAAATAATTATAGCTAGCATAATTTAATTAAATGTGGAGAGCATTAATACAGACACAAGTGAGTATATAAATTCCCACATAGAGGATGATTCAGTCATTAAGTGTCTGAGGTAGCGAATCGTGTTTACGCCCTCACCAAAAGGTCAGCAAATTGTCGACCAGTGTTTTGGCTATGATCTGTAGTTTTATTTCTTCACATATCGTGCTTGGTATCGTGAGTGGAGTGTTTCCACATACCATGCATGTTCTTGATTCTGAAAACGTTGTATGTCATCCATGTTTTTGCAAATTAATTTGACTAGTTAAAACTGACGTGTGTGGTGCAGTAGGCGGTGCGATTTAGAACAAGTAGCTTCCACTATAGTTTCAGAATCAGAGTGCACTGCAGCACCATGAACCGCATTTTGTTTAAATCTGCGTACCACATGAAAACACTGGTGGCCACTAATTTAATCATCTTACTATTAGCTTAGACATAGTAATCTTCTTGTCCACCCTGATAGGGTATATAATTCTCAACAATTCTCATTCTCTTCTCATCTTAACCAACCTAAAATGCCCTTAAAGGATTGGGTTCAGTAAACTATCTAATTTCCACAATTATTTCTTACTCACAATACAAACTACTAATATAGTTCACACATTACACATTTCAACACATTTATGTGAAACTATGTTACCATCAGCAAAACTTCCAGCTTCTTGGCTTCAAACTTTGTGGGGCAGGGCCGGGAAAGCAGAATGCCAGAATTGCGCTAAGGAAAAAATTATTCTGGTTGTCCAAGACGGCTAGCCACATGATGTTAGTGTTTTGTTCATGTTTACATATTACAGTAAGTTACACTGTGTCTTAAACCACAATGAATCTGAGTGAGATATTTCTGGGAAAAAATAATATTTTAGGTGAGACCAATGGAATAGCCAAGAATTAATTTCAGGGCAGATGAGGAAATATGAAAAAGATTATTGTGTGTTCTGTACAATTATATGGGCTCAGACAGTGGTGCTATTCCGAATTTGTCATTTAAATATTTAAGAAATAAATATTTTAAAATAGAGAGTTCCACTGAAAGTTAGTAGCTTTCAAATGGAAACGGGAAAATTACATGATCCCAACTGGTTACTTCTATACCTTACTATCATGACAAGAAGCCAAAAAAAACCGGGAATAAATCAACTAAGGGACGTTTTTGTTTGACGTCTAGGGCAGTTACATACGGAGGAATCGTAACGGTGACTTCCTCGCTTTTTGTGAACATCATTATAGTGCAGTTACTATGCACAAAACATAGTTATTTGACGTATACAAAATCTGTACTGTATGTGTGTGTTATGTTTACTGTTGTCAAATAAGCTTTTGGAACAGTCATAAAATATTTCAAACTCGAAACCCCCTGCACCTAAGCCTCTGGGCAAGACTTCCATTTTGTGTTAGCTACCTTAGTCCCGTAGCGCTAGTCCAAAAATACATTTGAGCTTTGGGGGAAGATGTGTACATGTGATATATATTTTTTTTTTTTCCCCAGCCATTCCTTCAATGCTTCTTAATGGACATCATATAATTATACCTTATTGAATTTAAGATTGGTTTCCTAAAATAAGCAGGCTGCGCAATTCACAACATTGCGAAGCCACTTCAGTGCATTATATGCAGCTCCATGACTTACTTCACTGGCTGCCAGACCTCCAAACGTCACATTTGCCCTAAATTGGGGACGTTGTCGTTGTTTAATTCCATGCTACTTGGTACCATAAGTGTACTCCACCCTGTCAGTCGCCCGTGTCTGGCTCATTTAAAGCAGACGCCACTCTGCTGCTCAACACAAACGCACACACATTGCTGCTTGTTCATCATAGCCCACAGAAACTCTATCTCTCTGCAGAGTGAGGCTGTGGAGGGAGTGCTGTGATAAGGGAGAGAGTGTAACGGAGAAAGTGGCCATGTCTGGGCCTCAGTACTACACGTCTGCCTTTAGTCATGTACCGTTGCTATTATTTCATTTATTTTTAATCAGATTCATTTTGCTCCTGATTACTACACGCATCTATACTTCATTCCTGCAGTGTTTCTGTCTTAAGCGACTGGAAAGATGCATTTGCTATCACAGGATAGGATCTCTGTCTGACTTTGTAGCTGTGTCTGACTGCATTTGTCTATGTAGCTACTTCCTAAGCTATTTGTATCTCTCTGTGTAGCTGTCTACCTACCTAAATAACTGTCTCTCTGTCTACACATCTGTCTTTCTAGCTGTCTAACTATTTAGCTGTACAGTCGTCTGTCTGTCCACCCAGAGGTTTGTTCATTTGTCTGGCTAGCTGTCTGTCTGTGTGTCTAGCTGACTAACTATCTAGGTAACTGTCCCCCTGTCTACATGTCTGTCTGCCTAGCTGTCCTACCAATCTAGATAACTGTCCAACAGTCTACCCATCAGTTTGTCTGTTTGTCTGGGTAGATGTTTGTCTGTGTATCTGACTGTAGCTGCGAAACTATCTAATTAACTATCTCTCTGTCTACTTGTCTGTTTTTCTAGTTGTCTGTCTATCTAGAGAACTGTCCCTCTGTCTACTCGTCTATCTAGATAACTGTGTCTGTTTACCCACCGGTCTGGCTGTCTGTCTAGTTGCCTAACTATTCTGAAAACTATTCCTCTGTCTTCTTGTCTGTCTGTCTGTCCAGCTCTTTACCTATCTAGAATCTATCCGTCTCTCTGTCTGTCTGTCTCTCTGTCTAAGTATGTCTAGATTTCTGTCTGTCTGTTTAATTTTAAACTCACTGCAGTATATTTAAAGCCCCTGTGCCCCTGAATGCTCGTTTATACAGACTGTACTCCTCATACATAATACTGAAGTTTAAAATTTTTGTCTCTCTAATTTGCACATGACATGATTTACATTATATTTGACATTTGTGTGTATGATATATAACTCTTGGTGAGTTTATATATGAATCAGAAAGAGCTTTTATTGCCAAGTGTATATGTAGCATAGTTAATATAGCTAAACATCACATAAACATCACATAATAGAGCCTAATATTTAATTTTGTCTAAATATGAATTCATTTTCATTTGCAGGTCCTGGACCATTATGAGCGTGAAGGATTCCAGTTTTTGTCCAGGGTCTTTAACTCGTCTCATTCCTTCCTGGAGGATTTGACGGGTCTGACCCTGCTGCATCAGGAGACACAGGCTGCTGAGGTGAGTCTTCGTCGTTCTCATTCTCGTCCTCATTTCTCTAAGACTAATATTCATCACAGAGCATGCATGTCATTGTGAATATACATGCGTCTCTGAAAAATTATTAAGCATATTAGAGAGACCAGCATTTCCCAAGGATTTCGACAAATCCTTGACAAAGGGATTAAAGATGAGAGAAAGCAGATACAAACCAAGTCCACTGGAAGATCTTTAACTCTGACATGAGTATAGATGCAAAGCATTAGGAAAAAAAGAGGATAATGTATTTTACACATTTAGAACCTCTATGAAGTCAAGTTGAAATGGAACTACTACTTGCTATTTTTGATAAATGAGTTCAAAGACCTTGAAAAGTGACAGATTTGTGAAACAGTGGAATGTGTAGACCTTACAGAGGAATGAGAGCACAAATGCTAGAAATGTGCGGCATGGCATTTACAGCCATGTCCATGTGGCCTTCATTTTTCCTTTTGAGGTGGGGAATAAAATCTTAAAGTGTACTGGTGTTCAATGATCCAGCAATCTGTGGCCTAGACATTTCTTCTCGGTCCAGTTATTACTTTGTTTTGTTATGTTTTCACTTGGACATCCTGAGTTTTGTAGGTTCTCATGAGTTGTGCTCTGCTGTGACATGGTGGAGGTTTGAAAGCGTGGGAAAGTCTTTATACTACTCTACAAGCACACGTGGAGTCGTGAGTGAGAGGAAGCGTGTTCTTAAGAGTACCATCTCACATAGTCTTATGCTATAAGCTTCCACATGACACAAATGACAATTAGCTTTTCTGCTGAGGTTTTACAAGTACACACTCACATTCTGTGGTTCGTTGCTCACTTCCAAATGCTAACACAGGAAGTGTCTAAGCTATCACTACAGGTGTGACTGTAAACCTTGATCAGGAAGTTGGTAAAATGTTGTACTATTATGCTATACCAGTATAGATAATACATAAAATGTGGGTGTGATGGACACTTTCACACAATATTTTTGTCTACTTTTTAAACATACCAAGTGAAAATCTGGGAAAACTGTGAATTCTAGGTTTTTACATTTTCTACAGTTTTCATAAATGCTATGAAAATGCTATGGGATGCTATCACGAAATCTGTTGCAGAGCCTCAGGTCATGGTCCTGAAGATGCCTACCAAGATTTGTGTCAATGTGCAAAGTAGTTGCTGAGATACAGCCTCACATCCTGTTTGGAGGCTTCGCCATCAGCTTCGTTGGCCCATTACTGGCAAACCCTTTGGACTATTCAAAATTCTTTTGATAACTTTCGTGAGGCTTACTCTGAAGATGATGTGTGCCAAATTTGGTGATGATTGGACAGAATTTGTAGGAGGAGTAGCAAAAAAAATGTTTTTGACAGAATCCAAGATGGCAGAAAATCTAATTTGCAAATTGAAAATAGGGATTGCATTCAACTCGTCTTGACCCAGGGAATCCAGAGATGCCTGGCTTTTTAAATTTTGGACACACGGTTCAAAAGTTATGACCATAAATGTATTTCCAAATTAGGCCCATATTTGGTGGCCCAAATTTGCTCAGAATGTTCCTTAGACCCTCCCCAATCAGTCTGCCAAATTTTACACATTTTTACCAGACAGTTTTATGGACTCCCATAGACACCCTAGCCAGAAGAAGAAGAAGAACAAGGAAACATAGAATAACAATAGGATCCCTATGCACTTTCAGTGCTTGGTCCCCTAATACTACTAATACTACTAATACTGATAATAATAATAATAATGATAATGATAATAGGCTTCTTCTGAGACCCACCACTTGGGCCCAGAAAAATGTGGTTAATTTAATTAAGTTGCAAATGTAATTCCAGAACTATAAATAAATAAGCAAGCAAACAAATAAATAAATTAAAAGATATATGGTTATTATTCGGTTGGTTGTTTTTTAAATTAAATTTGTTTTAATTGTTTGTTTCCTTTCTTTCGTTGGTTGTTGTTTTTGCAACATCTATTGTTAGATTGCAACATTGCTTAAAACCTTTGGTACAAAATAATGACCGTTAGTAACCCTGGGCAGGAAAAATGCAGGGAAAAGATCATCCCATTCCGAAGTGATGAACCCTACGCAGGTCACATCAAAGCAGGACCGCCCTATATTTACTTCTGTTTTTGAAGGGAACGCCTGATGGACACAAGATTCTGTGTTGTTTTTATGCTGAATGAAAGGTTTAATTGGTTTTAAAATAAAATAAAAGTTTAAGTCTGTTCCAAATGCCTGCTACTCTTGACCCCCTGCAGAGAAGGACCCTTTGGAGTTTTCACTACGAAGGCTGTCTCTTTGAGAGGGAGCAGGATACAGTCATGATCGCTTCAGAAGGAACCACAGACAAGCGTCTGTCTATGATTTTAAACAGCTACACTTCCTCATTTGATGTCAGATTCAAAGTCGACTTTAAAGCGCATATTGTCTAGTCAAACTTTGAGTCCAGAGGACTTGTTCCCATGTGCTGACAAATGTGGGAATTCATTTTTCTAAAGGGACCAGAGTATTTATGGCTCAGTATCGGCTGTTGCCTCGTGAATGAGACCTTTGTTAGGTCAAACCGTGAGTGTGAGAGTTCAGATTTTCTCAGGGTTGTCTTTACTTGAGCATGTAGTCCTAGCAGACTGCTTCTTGATTGAACCTAGCCCATGGGAGCCACACAATACTGTACACGTCATTGTAGTTCAGATTTCAAATGAACAAAAATAATGCAGCTATTCATTACGCTGCTCCAGGTGTTTGATAATACGCTCTGGCTAATTGCGATACGTGTCTGAGTCACTAACAGTCTGTCACTTTGAATTAAGAGACAAACCTGCACGAATGCGTGTGTGTAGCAGGCTCGTTGCGCTCTAGGACAGTGATTGGTCTATTGTTAGGTATGATTTTTTTGTTCTGGCCACCAGTGATCTAGGGAGAGAGACACAATCAGAACACACTGTGCTTCTGACATTATGGCTTTGGACTGTTTGATTGACTGATTAACAGAGCAATGAAACAATTTGTGCCTTGTTAAAATAAAGGAAGTCTATACAGCACTCTTTGTACAGAGATGAATTTTAAATCTTGACAATGCCAAGACAAGTGACTGCTCAATAGTAGAAATGTCATTTAGTGAAGTAAAGAACTTATGCTAGGCTTTAATCCTGGAAAATGTTTTGCTTGTAGATGACAGTTGCTCCTTCCTCTTTTATTGTCATGAAAACCATTAACATTGCTATTAACATTGTTGAAAAAAAAAATAGTGTTATGCCATTTTCTAGGCTGACTTACGTTATAACAATGACAACGAATTCTTTAGCTTACTTTTAGCTCAGAAGATGATGGCAATGAGACAAACCAAACATCAAGACTGAACCTACTGTACTTAATGGTCAGAAAAAATATACATAACTCATTTAAGCAATATCGCACGAGCAAGAGTGCGGTTGTACTGAATATCAGCACGGCTGTGTCTCGGAGTAGCCATGAGTCCACTGGGTGAGCGTCATAGCTAATCACAGTCGTGTCGATATTCAGTATAACCGCACTCTTGCTCATGCGATATTGCGTTTATACAACAGTTATAAACAAGAAATTAATATCGAGTAACTGACATTTCAGGCACAACATGAAATGTTCTGTTTATTTTTGCTTTGCCAGCAGAAATAGTTCCTGAAGAAGCCACGCTCACGTTATATCCCGTCGGCTAGTTGGCTAGCTAGCTCACATTGATTTGTACATTCTTGTTAATGGTGCTTCTGCTAACACTGGCATCCCTTCTTCTTTTTCATCTTCATGAAAGCCAAAAAGTTATATTCATGAAAAATGTATCATTTGCCATGTCCACTGATTATGTCGCTAACACTACTGTAGTAACATTTCAGACTAGGAAGTAGAATTTTCCGAGGCGAACACAGACAAGCAGAGAGATACACACAGCGAAACACCCCAGTGTGGTTATAGGAAATATAAGCACTCTTGGAACACCACTCGACCAATCAAATTAGTGGACCACAACTAACTGTTGTATAATACGTATTATGCCACACTGCTGTTGAATTCTTATGTTTGGTCAGAAAGTGTTGATTCATTTTACTATAATAGCATCTTTGACAATAATTCTGGCTGTAATTCGAATCACAGGTTTATATTAATATGCTTCTTCTAATACATTATCATTTCTATAGTAACAGCTCATTCACAGGATGTGCCACATAATCAGCCTGTTGTCATCTAACAGAGAAACAGGTATGGTCAGTGATATGATGAGGCTTTTTGTAAGCATATGTTTATTTAACATTTATAGAAGGAGTCCCCAGTGTCAGTGATTCGTAACGGTCACTACGTTAACCACCATGGAAGAGTCTTAATGTATTATGTACCGTATAACAACCTTTACTAACATCATCATCGAATAATCAAAGCTGGAGAGGTGTGATGTGGACCATCGAGAAGCAGGGTTACTGTTACCATCCCAAAGATGATTATTTTCCTATAACAGAACACTAAAGTTTTAGAAGTTTCAATTTTAAAAATGAAATGTTCAATACATTTTTATACATTACTGTTTATAGTTACATCTTGTACATGTTGTGAAAAGAAACACGTTAGTTCCCGCTATCACTTTTGTTATAGCAGCTATTAATAGTTGTTCCCTCACAAGCCTTTCTCTCCCCCTTTCTCTCTCTCTCTCTCCCTCACTTTCTCTGTCTCTTACTTCTCTCTTTCTCGTCTTTCCTCTTGTCTCTGTTCCCCCCCCCCCTTGCTTTCTCCCTCCCTCCCTCTCTCTGTCTGTCTGTAGCTCTCTCTCTCTGTCTCACTTACTCATGAATCTAATAATAAGAAAACAACAGACTGTTACAAAAATGAGAAATTGCAATGTACACAACCGTCTTTTACCTCACAGGAAACTCACAGGAACGGCTTCACCTTAAAGCCTGTTTCCATAAATGTGATCTCCTTAGAGTTTTTAGTAATCTGCCTGTTGTTAGGCTTAAAGTACTCTCAACATCATTTTTACTAGAGAGATGATAAGATATTAATAATGGATTAATATAAACCTGTGATTTGCCTGGCAGCTCGCACTACCTCATTATCATGCTGTTACAGAATATTTATCAACACCTAAGTAATCATTATTTGAGAATTCAACAATGCTGTGGTATAATGTGGTATGCATGTTAACCATTTTTCAGCCTATCGCTTAACAATAAAGATCTTTACTTACATAAGATTCATTTTGGATAAGATATCGGCCATCAGCTCTGAGAATTTTCATGTGTCATATACAGTCAGTTTACCACAAAACAGGCTTTACTGACAACTACGTCACCACCGTTGTCCTCTAACATGGGTGCTGAAAAAGGGAAGAGGAAATTATGCAAAAGCTAAAGTCCTTTAATTGCTGGTCTATAAATAGTTTAGACAATTTGTGCGGACAGATGAAGGGTGTTCAGGTTGAGTGCGGGTCAGAGATCTGCTTGTAGCGTTAGACAGGAAATGAGTGGCAGAGCTGAATAAACAGGAGCCTGATGACCAACCTGGTGGGTGCCGCCTCGTCCTAAACCTCAGGAAGTGGGAAACGCACAGAGGAAATGAGTGTCTGAACAGGAAACTCAGCCTCGTCCCCTCCGCAACACCCACTACCTCACTTATTGTTCAGACCTCCCCGGACACATTCATTTCATTCATCTGGATTTGCACAGGATATTTCAGACAAAAGTTCTTCAGTTTCTCTGTAAACTTTGTGCAATGCGTTCTAAAAGTTGAATCTACAATGAGATCAATTTTGTGTCCTGCTACAGGGACATTTTTGCTCTAAATGAAGTACACCGATGCTTATGTATACAGTAGTGGCATTCATAATTATTGGCACCCTTCATAAAAATGAGCCAATATGATAATGATTTTAACATTTTGTAAGCAAAGATGAGGCAACATCATAACTACATGAAGAAAATATTTTTTTAAAATCTGTTTACCCACAGTGATGTCTCTTGTGCCAGTCATGATCCTGGAAATTGTTGTGTTTTTCAGCTTCTTTACTCAGGAATGCTTTCTTTTCACTTTGTAGACTCACTAGTTTCGTGTGAAGTCACTTTTTGGGCACATACTTTTACATGCAAATGTGAAAATAATATATGCCATAAATTACATACATCTACTCAGAGCTCTTTTTTTATTTTTAACAACACATCAGTCATCTAGCCAAAAAGATAGTAATTTAAGTGACTAAAAGTAGAACATGAGAGTAACTGCAGTATACTTCAGGAATAAACATAGAGGTAGTACCCAAAGTTTCCAAAGAAACAGAATCAGCTCTTCAGCTGAAACCTGCTAAAATATTTTGTTATCGAGTAATAGGCTGTAAAATATTGATCCTTTTTTGTTTGTTTTTATTGTAGTAAACTGCCTAGTACCTTCTATAATTACTGGCATCCTTCATAAAACTACTTACACTCTAGGAGAAACTATCTATCTTTGTTCTAACAAAAAAAATAATTAGCACTGCTAAATATAGCATTTAGAAGAAGTTTTCAGATGTGAATATATACAGTGCCGTGCCAAAAAATTTTGTTAACTGAAACTCAAAATCAATTATCATTAAAGTTTCTGTTGCATTTTCTGGGTAAAAACCCAACTGTTGAAGGCTCATTGGTCAGGCTGTGAATCTGAAGGAAAACAAAGACCAAACAGCATTCTATAGAAGTTAGAGAAAAAGTAGTACAAATGCATAAATTAGGGAAAAGGTACAAAATAATATCCAAGTGTCGGGATATCCCAGTGAGCACAGTTGGATCAATAATCAGGTAGTGGAAGCTGCGTCACACCACCCAGGCACTGGCAAGAAAAGGCGGCCCCTCAAAACTCAGTGGTCAAGCAAGAGACTTGTGAGAGAACAGTCACTCTGAAGGAGCTACAGAGTTCAATGGCTGGGAGTGGAGTAATGGTGCACCAGTCAACCATATCAAGAGCACTGCATGACACTGGCTTGTATGGGAGGGTGGCAAGAAAGAAGCCGTTACTCAAAAAGCACGTGTGGAGTTTTCCAGAAAGCATGAGAGTGACCCAGTTGCGATGTGGGAAAAGGTTTTGTGGTTAGATGAGACCGAGATAGAGCTTTTTGGCCAAAACTCAAAGCACTATGTGTGGCACAAACGTAAATCTTCCCATGCCTCAAGACACACCATCCTTACAGTGAAGTATGATGGTGGTGCTTCTCATCAGCAGGGACCCGGGCATTTTGTTAGAACTGAAGGGAGAATGGATGGAGCAAAATGTAGGGATATACTGCAGGAGAACCTGCTTCAGTCTGCTAAACAACTGAAGCTTGGAAGGAAATTCACCTTTCAGCAGGAAAATGATCCCAAGCACAAGGCCAAAGTGGCTCAGGAACAAAAAGGTAAATGTCCTACAGTGGCCCAGTCAAAGTCGCGATCTCAATCCCATTGAGAATCTGTGGCACTAACTGTGGCACTGAAAACTGCAGTCCACAAGCATCACCCAACCAACCTGAACAACCTGGAGCAAATTTGCCAAGAAATACATGCCAAAATCACTCCAACACTGTTTGCAAAGCTGGTACATACGTATCCCAAAGGACTTAAAGCTGTTATTGCAGCAAAAGGTGGCTCTACCATATATTAATATGTATTAATTGAATACTTATGCAAGTGAGTTATTTCAGTTTTTTATTTTTCATAAAAAGGTTTCCCAACATAAATCCAATATCACCTTACAGTAATTGATTTTGAGTTTCAGTGTTTTAAAACTGGATGAAATTTCAGTGCACCATTTGTAATTCAGTAATATGAGAAAATTGGTCAGGGATCTGAATACTTTATATACATTAAATTCCATTAAAGCTTTGATCAAACTGAGCTGGTGGTAGCATTAAGGCCATTAATAGGTCTTTGAAGCTAATTGCAATCTGTGGTAGCAGTTCTACTGAATAGTAGGACACTGCCATTAATCTCCTAAACTGAAGAAAAGAACGTCTACTAGATTATGTTCAGTCGTCTTTGTTTACTATTCATAGTCATTTGTTAAAGGAACAGTGCTCTGCTTGTTAAGGAGTTCTGGCTCTGATCTCCACTCCACACAGCGACACATTTCAGCACTGACTCGCTCTCGGGCTGAACAAGCAGACCACACAGACCCCAAAATGACAAAACCATGTGTGGGCTGAAGTGCACTTCCTAGTGAGTAGGCTGAAAGATGGCTTCCTTTGACTTACGGAATCAAAGTGACAGGGTTGTTTACTCTACATTCCACTAACAGCTAAAGCCTGGCTGTAAATACATCCAAGTAAGACGCTGCTCTACTTCCGCCTGTGACGTGAAAACGCTCTGTCAAAATATTGTTGTAATTCTAGCAAAGCATTGCACGGATGTCTATACACATTTAAGAAGTAAGTATAGGAAGGTCAACATGTGGGGGTGTAATGATTTACGTGAGCCAATATTTGACTTCTTTTTTATAGTTTTATACATTTATCTTGGCACGGCTATTAGCTAACAGAATGTTGGGAAAGATTAGATGACTTACTTTCTAAATTTGGTGCTATTGGGAATGGTTTATCCCAAAACAAACACAATGGCCCTCTTACTCCAAATATATTCAATATACCATGATGTGTGTTTCATCTGAAGTTTACTTCTTTCACTTAGTACTGGAGCTATGAGGTGTTGTACCCGAGCTATGAGGCTAAAGTTATAATACAAACTGCATGCATAAAACATCGTTCAAGATGGCCACTATTAAAGTTTTTAGCTCTGATATGTTATTTTGTAAAAATCTTTTGTGTCACACAGCATGTCTGTCTGCAGTAAGGAACAATGATGTCGGGTGTCTGTGTGATGATTTAGGTACATTACGCTGCTAAACTGTCACAGTGCTAAAGCACAGGCTGTATTAGGAGGTTTGACATGGTTAGACATGTGCGTTCTGGGATGCTTTTCTTCTCGCCGCAGTTGTAAAAAGTGGATATTCGAGTTACCATACACCTGCTCACCTGTTTCCTGTCAGCTCATACCAGTCTTGGCCATTCTCCTCTTACCTGTCTCAACAACAAGGCCATTTTTATGCCCACAAGACTGCCCTTCTACCATTCTGTTTAAGCGGAAAAGACTGTTGTGTGTGGAAATCCCAGGAGAGCAGCAGTTTCCTCAAATACTCAAACCAGCCCGTCTGACACCGACCTCACATTTTTTTCCTCATTCTGATCTCTGATGTGAGCATGAACTGAAACTCTTGACCTGGATCTGCATGATTTTATGTATTGCGCTGCTGCCACATGATTGGCTGACTGGATAATTGTCTGAATGAGTGGGGGTACATGAGTTCCAAATAAAGTGGGTGGGCATTTAGCCTCATTCATTCATTCATTCATCTTCAGTAAGCGCTTTAGCCTGGTCAGGGTTGCGGTGGATCCAGAGCCTATCCCAGGAACACTGAGGATGAGATGGGAATACACCCTGGATGGGTGGCCAGTTTGTCTTCCAGTGCAAAATTCAAGTAGCAAACTTTGGACACCAAACATCACTTGCTGAGTGACTACATTTGGGCTAAGGGGGAAAGTGCTTGATTTAAATTTTGGGTTGAACTACTTTTTTTTAAGATGGGGAAACAAAAAATATATTCAATGACTGGAAATCAGGAAGTTCTTGACGAAATTCCAGTTTCTATGAAGACTCACCAGTTCATAATATCCTTACAAACACTTTCAGTAAATTTTGAAAATCTTGTCATCTTTCCTTTCTTCCTGTCAGCGTGGGCTGTCCACCAGTTTGGTAAATGATGCTGTTATCTGTCGTAAAGGCTGTTAGTGTATGAACCACATGAGTTCTCCTAACACTGTTGACAAAAGGGCTCTGTTTATATGCTCTCATTCACATTCACTTCCCCTCATACTTGCTCTCCTCCACACTCACAATAAGGATTCCATTGTGTCTTTTCTAGCAAAATTATACAGTTCTCCTGTTCCTATTATACTGTTCCACACAAAACCATGAAGCGCTCCTAATCCTCCAAAACACTGACTTATTCAGAGAAACAGTGTATTTTTGGCACATATTTCAATGTATCATGTGTTGACAGGTCTGGGTCATGAGAAGCATGGTGTAATGCACAGTGTGATGGCCGTATCTCATCATTTGTGGTTTGGATGACTTCTCAGTCCTCTTTGCAAAGTCATAGCTTTTACCCAACACATTAATACAGTAAAAGTTATGAAACTGCATTTTTCTGCCCTGCCTTCCTTTTACTTCAAGTCTGTAGTGCTGTAATGGATATATTCTCCATAATTTACCTAGTGTTAGCAGTTTATAACTCTTTAGCAGTGTTATTTCTATTTTTTTCCTTGGATTAAAAAAAAAGGTTGCCTAAACTATGTATAAGCCATTTAAAGAACGGCAAATGTGTGTTCTTTAGAAATAAATCCTTTTTTTTTTTTTTTTTTTGTGGAGAGACATTGGAAAAAAATAATGATGCTGTTATGCAAAGAAGCACTGCATCTTTGATAATAGAGTAGACATCTAAAAGAAGCATCCAACAAGCTAAGATCCTATCATTATTTCCTCTTTTATGAAAGTACCTGAGTGACATTGCATTTATTACTCAACGCAGGTATTGTTTAAGAGCATGAAGATACATCTGAAAGAAGAAATAGCGTCTGAAGGGAGAAATTGAAAGCCAGTATTTCATCTGCAAATGAAGTCATTGATCAGTTAGATGACACTCTGATAGGAATGATGGCGAGCCATCAACCTTTGTAGAACATATCAGATGTAGGCTGTTCAGATGAGACATCAGGGACACCTACGCTGGGCATAAGAGTATACTTCATGGGTCAAAAAACAAAAAGTGCTAAAGTATAGAATAAGTAAATAGTTATTCGGGGCTCATAAATGGCACAAAAACTCTGCAGTATGCTTTTGTCCATGTTTATACATAAAAATGAATGTAGCAAATGTCAGAAACCACAGAAACAAGTGTTTGAAATAAGAAATAACAAAATATCATGTGAATGATATTAAACTGGAGGCTGTAGTCTACCCATAGTTCTTAGCAACTTAGAGTCTTCAAGCACTAATGCAAAATTAAGGGAATTTTTTTTTTTTTAAAAAGAGTCTAAACTTTAACTGATTGATTACATTTGGGGCAAATTTTATTTGCGGCCCAAATATTAGTTTATAAATATAACATTTTTGAATTCAGTGTAGTTTTTTTTGCCACTGAGATCTCAATAAATGTTGGACAATATGACAATATGAAAAAAAAAAAAAAAATCCTATCATGATACTTGATACGTATCACAATATATAAGTTTGCAAATAAAAGAAAAAGAAAGAAGGAAACAAGTGATACTTTTATTTAATGGTTGCAAAAATAAATTATTTAACACCCTGTAAAAAAGGATTTTTTTTTATTTATTTTTTTTTTATTAAATTTGACCAGTTTACAGTTGAAAGGTTCAGTACAAAATGTTATCATCAAATCAGCTGCCTCCAGTCAGAGTTTGTTATTAAAATCAAGTTATAAAAAAAGATATTGTGAATTGCAATGACTTTTTGGCCTCCTAGCACTTTCCTAGCAAGAGTAAGACTTTGTGGATATCAAGTCACTCTAAATAAGTATTTTAGTGCACCACGTTCTGCCCGAATGTTAAACACAGTTCTGTGCCCCTGGCCATAATTAACCACTGTGAATCACACCGCAGAGATAACAATCGGATCTGGACTCGAGTTTAATGTGTGTGACGGAGATGTGAACCAGTTCACAAGAGAGAGAGGATGGGTGTGTGTGTGTGTGAGAGAGAGAACAAAAGTTGGCTGCGGAGAGCTGTGCTGGTGCACGTCCAGTGTTTTATCAGTTCTTGAGGCCCCAGCTGGGGCAGAGCTGACTGCGGGGCTGTTCGGTTGTGCTCTGATCCTCTCTGGAGCCCTTCAGGGAGAGTGCTCTTATCTTCCCCGATTGTTCTCCCGACACATGGGATAGAGAGATAGGACCGTCTCCATGTTCAGATTTTCCATCCTTCAGAGGTGTTGCATGATCTAACCTTGTTATAACTTTTCTGTTTTTTTTTTTTTTTTTTTTTTTTTTTTTTTTTTTTTTTTTTTTTTTTTTTTTTTTTTTTTTTTTTTTTTTTTTTTTTTTTTTTTTTTTTTTTTTTTTTTTTTTTTTTTTTTTTTTTTTTTTTTTTTTTTTTTTTTTTTTTTCTTTAACCTTTGGGAATTTTACACTTTAGGTTGCCTAATTTGCTTGATTACATTTGACACCCTATTTAAAGTAGGTAGGTATAATACTACTTGTTTAACCCTGGTTTAACCCTTGGTCTTAACATTATGTCTACTCCCTTTGTCCTAAGGGTCAAAAATGACCCGCCTTCACTAACCCTTTAAAATAAAGAGGCTTCATTGAAATTTAAACTCAAAATCTATTTTTCATGAAGAACCAATCTGTCATTGATCAGAAACTTTGTGAATGTCTGGGTTTTCCCTCTTCACAGTGCAGAAAGACTGCATTTAAGCAGTGGACACCACTCTTTTTCTCGGCTGGTAAACATAGTGGCGGGTCATTTTTGACCCCTAAGACAACACAAGGGTTAAGTGGATAGGTTACATGTGAAATTGTAGTTGATCAGCCAAGACGCTGAATTTTGCACCTGACTCAACAAGGCTATTGAGTTTAGCACAAACTGCATGCTTAGATCATCACACATTCCCCAAACGTCTTGTTGAGTGGTTCATCTCAAACACGTGATTATGTCGTCTATGAAAATGGACAAAAGGACATCACAGAGCTCAAACAACCATCTTGATAATGAATCATTTTCTACTTTAGCACCATTACACTCACGCATCAGACCCGGGAAGGAAACGCGGCCCGAAGTTTAAAGGCAGAATTGGATGTTAGAAGTGATTCAGCGAATGATACATGCAACAAATACAATAATACATTTCATTTTGGCCGTTTGTTTAATTTATAGATAATAATCAACGTTTCTTATAGTGAAAGACCTCATGCATGTATATTCCTGTGTCTGTGTTCATGTGTCTTATGGCTTTTAATATGTATGGTAGGCAGTTACAGCTTATAGCTTCAGGGCTTTGAGTTTATAGCTTTGTTGAGAGTCATAAAAGAAACTGATCTGTAAAAGAAGGGAAGATCTGTTTTAGAAGGGAAGGAAACGAACAAGGCATGGCTTGTGGTGGATAGTAAAGTCCTGTTGCTTTACGTATACATTTTCAGCAGTTTAGTTGTCACAGTAGCTGTATTTACATGCAGCCACATAATCTGTTCATTTGTAGCTCAGGTGAGATAATTTACAGATTGAAGTTAATTGAAGCCATTTTTTATTATAATCTTTTAAATTGTCTATTAAATAGAATAATTGTCAAGTAAATTTCATATGCTAATTTAAGGTCAGAATCTGCATTCATGCAAGAATCTGCATTCATGCAAAGTTTATGTTACAGATTTTACGGTATTGTAAAATAATAGTGATGTTAGATGGGGGATGAGGGAATCAGAATGAAGCAGAATGTAAATTCTACTTGCCTTTAGTTCAATAGGCTCATCTGGAGAATGTTTTTGCTACCATGGACATCATTAAAGACTTGTTAACACAGAAGCTAGGTGATTATTAGCTACTTGTTATGTTTGCACACTTGTTGTTATGGTAACATTGACACGAAATGTTCCCCTCATACGCATACATTTGGTTCGGATTATCAGAGCATTGCATTAGCCCATAAGTAGAAACACATTAACAAACTAAAAACACCACAGCAACAATAAAAAAAAAAGCACAGAAAAATTAAAAACACCACAGCAACAATAAAAAACAACACAGAAAAATTAAAAACACAACAGCAAAACTAAAAACACCACAATAAAACTAAAAACACTACAACAAAAACTAGAAAAACACCACAACAAAACTAAAAACACCACAACAAAAATAAAAACACTACAACAAAACTAAAAACACCACAACAAAACTAAAAACACTACAACAAAAATAAAAAACACCACAACAAAACTAAAAACACTACAACAAAAATAAAAAACACCACAACAAAACTAAAAACACTACAACAAAACTAAAAACAACACAGAAAAATTAAAAACACAACAGCAAAACTAAAAACACCACAATAAAACTAAAAACACTACAACAAAAACTAGAAAAACACTACAACAAAACTAAAAACACCACAACAAAAATAAAAAACACCACAACAAAACTAAAAACACCACAGCAAGACTAAAAAAACTACAACAAAACTAAAAACACTACAGAAAAACTAAAAGCACCACAACAAAACTACAAACACCACAGTAAGTTCAGATACACATAAATTAAATGTATGTGTAAAACTAAAATGTGCAAAACTAAAAAGCACCACAGCAAAACTAAAACACCACAAACAAATTAAATTTAATGTATTTTTTGTTTTGTTGCATTTTTTGATTTGCTGTTGTGTTTCTGAATTTGCGGCACGTAAAAATGGATTTACGCGTATAGATATTATACCAGTATCTATATCAAGATAAAAACAGGAGCTATGCATCTCTACTGATAACATGGTGTTAAAATAGTAGTAGTAGCTAAGTCGTGATGGACTAGCAGTAAATAAGCTAAAATTGGTTTGTCTTACATATTCCTATATGCACGGCTGACACTTTGTTGTGGGTGCTGACTGAGGCTTTTGTTGTCTGTGGTTTGCTCTTCACCACAAGAGGAACATACATTAAACTACCTGTTCAAAGATCATGACCAAGTGACAGTCTTAAGAGTAAGATCAGTTCACCGTCTGTGGTTAGGCCAGCTCCCAGCTGCTCAGAACCAGGGCTAACGTTTGATCCGTGATAATCCGCTCTCTTGTTTCAAGTGATTTGCCCTTGTCTTTGGAAGTCTTCCAGTTATCTTCATTAAAAGATTTCTGTCCCTAAACCCAAGCCTTTAAAGAGGTCTTGTGGCTGAGCTTTGATTTCAGCTTAAACCACACGTCTGCTGGATGCTAGGCATATGTGTAATTAAAAAAGGACAGGTTTGTGCTAGCATGCACCCTTTGAAGGACTTCTCCTTTCTTGTGTTTGATTAGCACCTACAGCCCAGCGGTAATTCAACAGTTAGAGCTTGTATATCAAACATGGAAGCCTCTTCTTACACTTTATGCGTAAAAACCTGAGGCTTGACGCTGCTCCTGTCTGCACAGTCTGCATGTGAGGACGTGTAATGTGTGTGTACATGTTCAGACATGTTCCTTCTTATAGGAGACTTCACTACAGGGCTCAAACATATAGATACTGACTATCGGATGTTATGATGTCTCCTAAAAGGTGCAGGGAGTTATTTTTTTGCATAAGACGAATGTTATCATCTGCTTTTTATTGAAAAGCCATATTGAGGCATGTAGCTATATATGTAAAACACTGTCTATATGTCTCGACACCCTTACCCTATACGTAGGGTAATGTGTAAAGTAAACTGATGCATTACTGCAAGGAATACAGCAATTCTTTTTTTTCTCTCTTTCTTTAAGCACACAGAATTAACAGGACTGCTTCTTTTCCTCTTATGCTAGAAAATATGTCTGTCTTTTTGACTGCCAGGTGCAATATTCATTCATCTGTCTACCCAATATAGTCAGTTTAATTTTGTCGTCATCCCATCCATATGTACCGAAACATAAGCTGAAGATGAAGATATTGTGCATCCAATATCACGGCGCAACATAAACAGTGGATATAAAAAAGTATACACACCCCTGTTAAAATGACATGTTTTTTGTGACTTAAAAAATGAAACCAAGATAAATCATGTCAGATCTTTTTCCACCTTTAGTGTGATATAGCAGCCAACAAAATGTAAGTGGAAAACCAAATAGAAACGTTTTAAGTAAAAAAAAATAAACAAACAAACAAAAAAAAACCGTATAACTTCACAATAACCTGGTTGCGTAAGTGTGCACACCCCTTAACTAATACTTTGTTAAAGCACCTTTTGCTTGTAATACAGCACTCAGTCTTTTGGGGTAAGAATCTACCAAATCAGAACATCTTGATTTGGAAATTTTATTCTAATCTTCCTTGCAAAAATGCTCCTGAACTATCAAATAGTGAGGGGATTTCCTGCTCTCTTCAGGTCATTCCACATGTTTTTGGAAAAGATTTAGATCTGGCTGGGCCATTCCAAAATGTTGATCATCTTCTTCTGAAGCCATTCCTTTGTTGGCTTGGATTTGTGGTTTGGGTCGTTAAACATAGCATTTAACACAAATCACTTGTAATCATACTCTACATGCATTCAGGGTCGTATTCAGAGTTAAGCACCCTTAGTGAAGATTAAATACCCAAATTGTGCATATCGGTATTCAGACCTCAGAGGTAACTACAGACTTAAAATATTCAGATTCAGTGAAAGATCCCGTTATTCCCGCATTGAGGGTTTCCTTCACTGATCCAGGGAGCAGGGGTCAAGGATCGGTGTGACAAATTATGTATTGCTTAAACATGGACATATAACACAAATTGTGAGGATTGTTTTTTTTCCCTCAAGCTTTTTATGTTCTGGTTTGTTTTTCCAGGACAGCAGCATGAATGATCAGCATGCACATTCCAGAAGTACTCCTGAATAAATATTTTAATGGACTCAAGTAACTAAAAAGAATTCTTTAAAAAAAAAAAAAATTCAGTCAGTTGTACAGCTGAACAGTTGCTAGTTATATTACAGAGTGACTAACGATCATTAAATGTTCAGATTGCTCTCTTGATTGGGTTTTTCGTGTTATGGCAGGGATTTCCAGTGCCTATATTCTTATCATTAAAAAGGATGTATTCCAACGGGAACTTTTTATACCAACAGTGACAGTGACGCTAAATGACATCATGCAACTTTATATTTGCTAAAGGAAATGACCAGTTGTTCTTAAACATCACTATTCCTGGATCTTATGGCTTTGAAATTGCGTGGTGGGTAATCATATATTTTTAGGACTTTGATTATAGCTTTGAGTTATAAACTATAATAAAAGGTTGGTCTTTGAATGCAAAGAATAAACAAGACGATGCTGATAAGTGTGAAAAAAAAAAACCAACTTGAAGATGGTGAGAACACATCAGGGTATGGTGTCAGTGATCCACCGATTCCCGACTGTATATACCTGAAGTATGCTTGATCCGTTTGCCTACTGGCATCTTATCTTTCCATCCTTTTCGTCAGATTTGCTCAGTTCACAGTTATGATATACAGCTTTTGAACAGCATGAGCTTTACAACTCATGCTTCTGAAGTACTGGAAATGTGAGCTTGCCAAATGACAACACCCTAAACATGACTCGTGACACATCTATATGTTTACCTGTCCACCGGGACTTGAGCAAACTTGTGTTGTTGTGGTGGAAAGTGAAGTTCACTCTGGAAGCCTTGGGTCCATGAATTGCTTCGAACTGTTTTTTCTTGATATGTGAAACGGGAAGTGTGTCGCTAAGGGAGGGAGAGCAGGCGGAATGAAGCATCCGTCCATACTGAGAGAAAACCACAGCTGTTGCTGCTACGCGCTTAGCTCGGCCACCACACCCAAGAGGAGAACCGCACTCAGTTTTCCTTCTGCTAAAGAGCTTTGCTTGATAGTTGGTGTTTATGTGAATTTCCCCTACATGAGGGGAGTGGATGAGAAAAGAGAAATTACTTAGTGCAGTGTGTATGATCAGATCACTTGGTTTTCAAGTTCTTCATTTTCTTTCTGGTATGTTTCAAAGAAGGCCTGACCTTGATGTATGCACTAATACTGTTTCCTCTCTTATTTTCTGGATTCTGAGGTGTCTGTGTATGATGTCGCAAATGAAAAGATTGATGATAAGAAGTCTTATGAAGGTGTAGTGGTAGATCTGTTCGAACCTGTGTGTGTGTGTGTGTGTGTGTGTGTGTGTGTGTGTGTGTGTGTGTGTGTGTGCGCGCGCGCTTAATGTTTATGGTTTGGTGTTGGCTTGGAGTGTGACTCATGCTCCTGAGGGAGTGCAGAGATGTGAAATGGCTTTTGGAGATGTGGAAGGGAAGCAGATGGAGGAGGTACTGGAGAACAGAGCCAAGGGGAAAACCCAACAATTTCCCTTCTCCACGCTGGCCAGCAGATCAAGCTATCTTATCTTCTTAAACCTCACAGTATGCGATGAGACATCTGTTTGAGGCAGCATTTCAGTAAAAACAAAAATGTAATTTAGCATGTTGAGCAGTATTCTGTAGCGCAGCGTCAACTGCAGCCATTTTCTACAGAATTTAGGATATTGTACGATATTGTATTGCTTCATACAGTCATAGTAAATCAGCAAGCCCTGGCTGGTAGCAGTGGACTCAATTTAATAAAGAGAGAGGTGCTGCCAGACAGGTTTTGTGGTATAGTGGAACAAGAGAACTTGGTTCATTTAGATTTACGTTTACTTATTTGGCAGAAGCTATTATCCAAGGTGAGATGAGTAGGTGAGGCTTAAGGGCCTTGCTGGAGGGCCTTACAGTGGCATATTGGCAGTGCCAGGATCTGAACTCACAACCTTCCACTCAGTAAACCGTAACCACTGAACCACTGCCGCCTTCAGCACTGTCTTTAATGGAGACACAACAATTCAATTTGAAGAACGCCAATGGAGTGCAGTGTGGGAGTGGGAAAATATGAAAGCTTCTTGGTAATGCAGTTCTTCTGTGTATTCTTGCTAAAACATAGCTATACATAGTCTCATGAGGAGTCCATGGACTCCATTATAATGATGATTTAAAGACAAACAGGGTGTGTGTGTGTGATGCCCTGGGATGAACTGGCATCCCATCCTGCCTTGCACCCCATGTTCCCTGGATAGGCCGCGATCCCAACCCAGATTAGATTGCCCTACACCTCTAACACCCATGCTTATGAATTTGTGATGAAACTTTATTCAAAACATCTAGATGTTCACGGCCTCAGGGAGCCCATTTGCCTCTTCATGCCTTTCCTCCACTTGTCCCTCAGACAGTAACTCTCAAAAAGAATGACGTGTTCCCAGCCAAGCTCAGCATGTTACCTCTTGGGACAAATGAAGAACAGAGAGAAATGTCAGAGGCGTATCATCTAATTATTCCTGGGAATATGCCATTGTATAAAGTTCAGAGTTTTACCTCTGCTTCCACATAACAAATATGGCTTCCACTGTCAGAAAAGCTCCCGGTGTTGCTCAACGATGACATCATTAACTCTTGTGTCAAGAGAATTCATTTAAATAGGAGCAATACTAATCCTAATGTGAAAAAATAATCGTTGATAAATTAACTTTACACCGCAGTGGTGTTCCATTCTCAGATCTGACGTACCGCATAATCTATACCTAAAAGTAAATTGAATAAGAAAATGTGCTGTTACTTAACAAAGAAAAATGTATAGCCATTGATATGGTGAAGCTTTCTGTAAGGAAACATTTATGTGTCTCGGATTTCCAGCGATAAAGCTCTAACTTTCAAATCTCTGCCATGGGAAGGTCTTCAGAACAGAGGAGTTTGCACTTTTCACTTTCTCAGTAACATGCTTTTTGTCAAAAAAAGAGATGCTTGTAAGGGAACAACTGTTTATAGCTGCTCTAACGTAAGTGATAACAGGAAGTAACTTGACTTGTGGTTCCACAATGTCATGTGTTATGCCTTACTTATTAGGAAACTTTGATGCCATTTTGATACCAGTTCAAAGTAATAGTAGACTGGAAATAAAAAGAACTGCGAATGTGGTATTGTACTTTTTTTTGTTCTATTCAGTTTTGTTTGGCGCAGCTGTATTATAAATATTGAGATTTTTTTTACACACTTAACATTTTCGTGTCAGATAAAGATCTCTCTGTCATCTCATGCGAACAGCGCTAGAAAATATTGTCTCCAGGACCATGGTGCAACATTCAGTGCAATACAGAGGCTGCAGCTAAATGTGAAATAATGTGACCGTATAGCATCTAGATCAATGCGCAAAACTATAACTCCAGTGAAAATGACGAGAAGTAAAAAAATAAATAACAATCAGATGCTGCAACTTAAGAGAAGTAAAAGTGGCTGCCTTGGTTTTGGAACATAAATACGTAAATGCCCTTCTTTTTTTTTTTTTTTTTCATGTGAAAGATTTATACATTTGAATTATACGACTAAACGTAAGTTACAGTAACTTACCAACTCTGGTTCTTTTTTGTGCATCTGTTCCTTATTCATTGATACCAAGATGCAGTTTTGTGTGTGTGTGTGTGTGTGTGTGTGTGTGTGTGTGTGTGAGGGTGTGTGAGGGTGTGTAATGAAATGAAAAGACATAATGTGACACCCGTGCTTTTTTTATGTTAAGTAGCTAATGATAATCCATAAATCTTCTTTGTTGCGGAATTGGAAGTCTTCCAGTTGTGGAGTTTCTTGGAATTGTATGATTATGTAACAGTATAAGTTATTTATGAACCAGTTATTTAAGAGTGCTTGTCTTTTAGCTTTTTTTTTTTTTTTTTCCCACCCTCACCGATAGTAATGCAGAAGACAAGGCACTTGAATAAAGCTGATAAGGGCTTTTGCAGCATTGGTGAACTGACAGTGGGCCAGTGTTAGAGTTAGCATGAAACGCTAGTTACATGTGTATCTGTAGTCCTCTGAACCCCGGATAAACGTCAAGGTTCGTTAGAATACCATCTTGTGCACGTGCAGTCACTAACAGTGCTAACAAAGTCATTAATAACAGCACTCAGAGATGCTCAGAGATGACGCTGCACTCACTACAGGGGGCGACACTCATTTTTAAGATTTATTTATCATCATGTTTCTGATCAATTAATGAGTGAATTTTTATGCATGCGTGTTCAGCACTACATGCCCATCAGCCACCTTTTTTGTCTTTTTGGTTTGTTTAATTACGCGCAGTGATAAAACAAAACAAAACAAACAGTAAACGAACCAAAAGCAGCAAATTTTGCTCTGATTCAGACTTGGCAACCGGACTAATAGGTGTGAAAGCGCCTTGAGGTTTTCTATGAAAACAACCTTTCTTGGATACATTATAATTTATTTAAACTATTTATTTAGCCAAGCAGCTAGTTTCTACCATGGGTCGAGCTCATCATTCAACTCTGAGCAGAGCTTTGATGTGGCATTTTAAGAAAGTTTGTGCTAATCAGCTTTGAAATCAAAGCAAACCAAATTAAATTTGTTTCCTTATGCATCACCTCAAACATTTTCCATCTCTACAAAACTCCCATTTAATGGCCAATCTGCTTGTGGAAAGAAGATAATTGAGGCATCAGTTCAGTGATTAGACTTGGTTTAACTTGGCACGAAATGTGATTTGTTTGGAGCACATCTACACATTCAGTGGAACTGGGATCAGCAACTAATCAGTTGTTGTTCAAATGGCCTGGTGCTTTAATTGTTTTGTGACAAACCTTTTAAAGCTTTCGGTCTTGTATGGCATCAAAGAAAATTCTCTTTAAAAAGGCAGCTTGCTTGCGAACATAGGTCTAATTGCAGCTTGTGTGGTCTCGGAGTCATTAAAATCTCCATGTTTACAGCAGTTTAGCGATAAAAGGCAAAGGGCTCATTTTTACACTGTTTTTTATTTTCAAGTATGTAAAGCAGATGGGAGTTAATCCTCCGCAGTTGGCATGCAGTTGGGATAATACATGAATTGTGTGTTTCTCTCAGCATGTGTAAGCTATTGAGAGCACGTCCAATTTGCAGTTTAGCAATTGCAATTGCAATTTTGCAATTGTAGCAGATAGCTTTCAGCAGTTAGAGAAGATGGAGACGGTCTACATTAGACATGTGACTATAATCGCTTATACAGTATAAAGCACAATATTGTTGATGCAACCACTGTAACATAACATCACCATGCTACATTGTTTGTATCGCCCTATTATGAAGTGACCGTGGAAGGTGGCTTCCGTGGTTGGAAACATGTAGGCAGCATTTGCATGCTACCAAGATAGCATCTGACCCATTTGGAAGGAAAGCTCCTTGTTTTGACCAAATTTTAAGCCATCATTATGTGATCCTCACTGAAAGCTATCTCATTACTGTAAGACACTGGAAGAGAGTTTATTAAAGTAAAGAATACACATGGTGCACATAACATTACGATTCTGGTGCATTGGCTGAATATCTTTGGCAGGAAAGAGTGTTCAAAGAAAATGATTATTTGCCAGCTGCTTAGTGGAGACTGCATTTTTTTCCCCCATAAGTCTGTGTATGGTTGTTTGCTACGATTGTATTGTAGCACTGAAAGTAACACCGCGTTTGGCTAGAGGTCTTGACTTGTAATTCCTGACCTCCAACCAGGAAAAGCCAAAGAAAGCATCCCCTCTACTCGAAATTCCTACTCGGGAACTCGGGGTAGTCTCCTCAACTAAGAGTTCTGACTAGCTTGTTGCTAACTAATGGCGAACATGGAGTCGTCCATGCTTTTCTCCCACTTTGTATCTTGAACACAAAGGGGTTAAAAATGATGTCATTCCAGGCTCTGACTCGCCACTCCCAATTTAAGTCGAATACAGCATTAAACAACAAATTTTTTGCCATTATGGCTACAAAGTCTGTAAACCCCCCACCCTACCCCCTTTGATTTGTGATGGCGCCCTCTCTTTGAGCAGATTTAAGAAATGTAAGTGTGTATTCAGAGGTGGAACTGAGAGGGAGGGCAGGATTGTTGTTGTTTGTGTCAAAAATAATAAAACATTATTTTAAAAATGTAACTTAATTGATATAAGCTCTGAAATAACCTAGCTAACCTTATTACTTTTTGAGTGTGGCAGTTGTGCCTGAGAGTAACTCAGTAAGTGCTTGAAGTGCACGACACAAACTTGCTGTTATGACCTCGCCTAGCACAGGCCAGTGTCTAACTAGGTACTAGTCTCAGCCTCAGATATTTCGATCATGGCTTACTGAGCATATCATATATTTTTGACACCGGACTCAGCTCACACTTCAGACCCTTGAATTTTGCACTCTGGTTAATTTTTTTTAACACTGTGACTGTGGTCCAGATACATACAGCTCTGACCGAGCAAGCAAGGCTCTGATATACACCAGGTTTTGGAAGGTGGACAAAATCAGGTGCAAAACTGGTTGCCACTAATTGCCCAAAGTTTTGTACACTACCTGGCAATTCCTGTTTCTCCACACTTTTTTGCGCCATAAAGTCCTCCCTCTGATGTATATGTGTGAGGGGGAGAAGCAATAGTACAATAGTATATTCACTTACAATAGAATAATCATGTTTCCAACAGTTTGTGGACACCTCATATGTGCTTGTTGAACATCCCATTCCAGATTTAGTCCCCTTTGCTGTTGTAATAACCTCCACTCTTCTGGAAAGGCTTCCCACTAGATTTTGGAGTGTGGCTTTGGTGAGTTGTGCTCTTTCAGCCACAAGAACATTACTGAGCACTGATTTTGGGCAAGAAGACCTGGGGTGCAGTCACCGTTCCCATACATTCCAAAGGTGTTCAGTGGGGTTGAGGTCACAAACCTGCTCTATGCAGGCCACTTGAGTTCTTTCACTCCAGTCTTTGCAAACCATGTCTTCAGGGACCTCGCCCAGGAGCATTGTCATGCTGGAACAGGTTTGGATGCCTAGTTCCAGTAAAGAATAATTCTAAATGTGGTGGCAAAAAAAAGACATTCTAGACAATCGTGCGCTTCAAACTTGGCAATAGTTTGGAGAAGACCCAAAGATGACATGTGATTGTGATGGTCATATGTCCACATACCTTTGGCCATATAGTGTACTTATTGTTAAAATATATTTAACAATCATATAAGTAACAACTATTGTATGGAAATTGGCGGCTTCTTCTTGACACTGGGGCTAAACAGGGAGAGACTTATTTTTATATATCAGAGATAAGAGATCATTAAGAACATCATCTTCAGCATTTGTGGAAATGGCGACAGTAGAAAGGTTGGATCCCATTAATACATAGTAATAGACATCTTTTGTAGAGGGTGGTATCCAGTGAGACCCAACAAAAATGTTGTTGGAGCAGGTGTTTTTACTTTCATAATGGCTGGAGCAGGCGGTCAGATATGAAGCTTGTGGGACAAAGAAAAGTCACTTTCATTAACATGGGAGCATATTGGACTCAGCAGGTTGCTCACAAGGAGCTTTGCAATGTGTTTACCACTTTCATTCAGTTATCTTCAGTAAAGAAACATTTGCAGGCAGATACAAACAAAAATAATAACTATGGGAATGGATGGGATTGATCAAACTTTCTGTGGGACCGGTCAAGAATATTTGCAGCTCTGCTGTTGTGTGGTAGTTTGAGGCATTGCCACAGATACAGCTATAATTAATTGTCAGCCTGTAGGCTACCAACCTTGGCTTGACATAATATATTTTGTTAATATAATACAGTTATTTTTGAATAAATCTTATTACAGTGAACAGAACATAGCCTTTAAACTAACAGAAGGGTTTTTGTGTTTTGATGTGAATGATCTCTCAGAGGAAGATTTCAGAAACTCATTATTCCTCAATAATGTTAATGTTATTTAGCACTTTATGACCCCAGTGGAGGTCAGTTGTTTTTGAATGTCCTTGACTGAATTTCACAGTGTTCCAAAAGGGAGATAATTTATTCTGCCATATGAGAGAGGTGGTTTTATTTTAATTAGTGCCTGTACTGCCTGTCCTCCACGACTCAAATTTGTTCTTTAATCTCTCAAGAGTAACGCTTTTGAAAGTAAGTTTTATATTATATAAGACTGTTTTATCACATCTTTATAGAGCCTGTGGAGCCTATGGAGGCGATTTTAAATAAATTAATTATGAAGCAAATAACAGAGTGCAGGGTAGTTCAGGAATGTATCAATCCATGATTTATGCAAGATATTATTTGGAAAAGTGACTGCATATGAAATAAATGCTTCAACATGTTCACTTTTGTTTGTTTTTCCAAATATCAACACAAGGCTAAAAAACTGTCAAATCTTTAAGATACAGATGCCATTGTTGTTATTCATGCCTGTCCTCTTCAATTAAGTTTAATTAAATTTTCTTTATATGGAACTTTTAACAATGGACATTGTCACAAAGCAGCTTTACAGAGCTCTGGATATTGATTTAGATTTATGAATGAGCAAGGGACAAGGAAAAACTCCCTGAGACGACATGAGGAAGAAATCTTGAGAGGAACCAGACTCGAAAGGGAACCCATCCTCCTCTGGGTGACACAGGATAGTATGATTATGAGAGAGAACACAGATTATTAGGTATGCTCTTGTCCTGTAATGGTTTAAGATGTACATTGTGAGCAGCGTGCAAGCAGGGACTCCGGGAGTACTAGCTATGACAGCAGAAATAAAAGGGGAGCAAAAAAGCTCGGCTCCCTGCTGCAGCCTTCATTATTCTAGGTACTAACAATGAGCCTGCACCTTTTGATCGAAGCAGCTATGGCAAATCATAAAAAAAAAACAAAAGTTTGCTCAGGTACTGTGGCGCAAGACCATTCAGTCAGTAGTAGTATTTTATAATCAATGCATAATTTTACTCAGAGCCAATACAGTGTGGATAAGTGTGCATTCTGGACTAATTGGAGATTGTTTATTATATGCCTACTGGAACATCCAAACAAGGTAACAAAAGTATGAAATATTTTTTTCTGCATATTGTAGTGATGATATATTTTTTATCTTAGCATAATATGAAAAAAGATTTTAAAAAAGGCTATCGTAGTAATATTATCTACATGAGCTTCAAATGAGAGACTGGAGTCAGTAATCACACCAAGATCGTTCACTAATGCACATGATGTAACTGGAAAGCCATCCCGAGTTACTACCTAATCAGAACGCTTACTTCTAGCTGCCTGGAGTCCCAGTATTTCTTTCTTATTAGAATTAAATAGGAAGAAGTTACTCAACATCCAGTGTCTCTTGTTCTTTGCACATTCGTCAACTTTATTAAGCTGGTATGTCTCATATGAAACTTACAGCTATGTATCATCGGCATAGCAGTGGAAGCTAATACCATGTTTACAAATAATTGTAGCCAGAGGTAACATATATAGGGACCTTTCAAATTGACTTAAGTTTATTGTGATATTCCCAATTTACTATCAAGATTGACTCTCTTTTTTTTTTTTTTAATCTGGTTTCAGCTGTGGAATAAAATTAAGTGTAATTAAAATGCAAAGTAGTGTATGACACTCCCACTTATTTCTTATGTTTAAGTAATTAAGTATGATCTTTATGCAATTATGGCTTGACGAAACATTTTGGTGCAGATACTGGGTCAGAAACTGATATTTAAAGCAGACAAAATGCAGCATTACTCAAAGAGGGCTTAAATTCTGACATTTAATTAGGTTGAATTTAATTAGGTTGCAGTCTTTGATTCACTCGCATCTTCTAGAGAACCACATTCTTTAGTAACACTTTTCATTTGTGTCACTTGTATCACAGGTGTAACCCTGCACTGACTTTACACTCATTTACATGTACTTTAACCACGCATGTGCTGTCGGATTTCAATTTTAATCCTCTAACTACTTAATTAATCAGACATATTTACTGTGCAAACAATCTGACATATTTACTACTGTAAGTAATTTGATAGGTTTGTTGTTGTTTTTTTTCGGGGAGGGGGGGCTGTGGTTCAAAAGCAGTTCTCTGAGCTCATTGGTTGATCTTGAAAAATGCTTCAATCTAAATGTTCTAATAGATAAAAAAAAAATTATTTCCTAAGAAAGCAATGTGATGGCATGCATGTTGCATTACTACTCTCACCTATCCCACTTGAAGGAGAAGTCATTTTCCATAGCAAACAGAATAACTAACGAGTTGGAAATACATTATCATTCAAACTGATACTACATTTATCATCTGCATTACATTCAGCTTTCTCGTACAACCGGCCTAGAGGCTACCAAATGTAGCATCCAGTTACACAGTATTGCTCATGTTGATCAGTTACAAGTCAGAATGTGTCCTAAATCACATCGACATGTCTCTGCAAGATTACTGAAGATCTGGTTGCAATATGAGGCAGATATTTACAGATTTACAGAAAGACAGGCTTCTATTATTTGTTAGCTATAGTGCAAAGCTAAAGAAGCAAACCTTTGATGGATCCACTATAAGAGTTTAGGGGGAATTTATGAAAAGCTGATTTTTTATTTTAAAAACTATGGTTTTACAGACCTTTCTTTTACTTTAGCAGCTTAATTGAAGTTAGAATGAAATCAAGTCACTGTGGAGTGCATGTGTAGAACTTAGCCAAGAAGCAGTGTGATCTGTTTCCCTGACTTGAATTTATAAACGGAAAACAAATATATACAGTTGAACATTGGTAAAATGTCAACTCGTCTTTTTGCAATATTTAACTGTCTAGTTTCGGTGAGACTAGACTGTCTAGATTCCTGTTGTTGGCTGACAGGAGCAGACCCTGATGTGGTTTTCTGCCGTTAGTGCCCACGTGCCTCAAGGGTCAGTGTGTTGTGCATTCTGAGATTCTTTTCTGCTCACCACGGTTGTAAAGAGTAGTTTGGCGATTCTCTTCTGACCTCTCTCAACACGGCGCTTCTTCAATGTGAACGTTAACTGAATCTGAACAACCTGTCCTGTATCTGTATGATTTTATGACTGCCACATGATTGGCTGATTACATAATTGCATGAATGCACATGTGTACATGTGTTTGTAATAATGTGGTTGGTAAGTGTATTTAGCTAGCTAATTGCTAACCTCAGTCTTTCGCACAGTAAGATATGATTTAAATTCTTAAGGCAATGATTCTTTGATGATACAACTGAATCTGTTACAATATGGTACGATTTCGATTCATAAGGCAACAATTCGATAATTGACTACACCACTGCATCTGCTACAGTACAGTGAGATATGATTCTGATTAATATTAAATTATTTACACATCAGTTTGTAAATATGAATTATTTTTATGTAGTGGTTATCTGTCGTTTTTCAATAATCTATTTATAATCAACTATAATCAATAATAATCCATTTATGATTGTTGCCTTGATCCATTTTAATCATTGCCTTGGCTGTGCAAGGTTATGCTGCACAGGTCTTAAGCATTTCTGTTAAAGGAAGTCGACAAGGATGCGTTTTTAAACTGTAATGAACCAGCAATGGGCTGAGGACCAAAATACGATTTGATACATTATTAATCTTAATAAATTATATATTATTAATATTTCACAATGCCTTGCACATATTTAATCTTTTTGTCATTTCATATATATTACATATACATGTGTGTGTGTGTGTGTGTGTGTGTGTGTGTGTATATATATGTATATGTATAGCAATTTACAGATTGCTTTAACTGATCAGATCTAAATCAGAACATGAGGCTTGTGCTTATTGTGGGACTAAATGTCCTTTTACCCCACTGCCATCCATCAAACTGCCAAATGTCACAAAATGGTCATGAAGGAGAGTGTTGATAGTTAGAGTGTAGTTTATTTTGTGTATCTATTCTCTACATTAGAATAATCATGTTTTTTCTGGTCATTAGAAGAGGGAACATGTGTAGCGTTTCTGATAATGGTTTGAAATGCCTGGTCATTTGTTGACCATTTCCTTTGATTTCATTCTTTGGAGTGCTCCTGTGTTCCATATGTCAAAACACAATGAAAATCAGTGTCATCTTTCCGAGTGTGCCATTAATATTAGCACATCACATTACTCACCACTGGCTGTAGAGAATGGAGAAAATCTCAGCCGTATTGTACTTTTCCTTTCAGTAACCATTTTACAACCTATGCTCCAGACTAAAGCACAGCACAGTGTGCGGTGTGTCATTACATAAAAAAAAAATATTATAAAATCACAAAACAGATTTTCTCCGTCATGCAGATGAGCTTTTCTTCATCCCATTTCCGTGGGCTATTATTTGAAATTAATGTTCCATTTGGAGATCTCCTAATGGCTTGTTCAGTTTTATTACACCCACTACACCTTCTGCTTTTCACGCATTAACACAAAAAAAAATCCTTTCCTTTATCACCTTGATTATCTGTTCTGGTGATATTTCCAGTGGGTCTCATCAGTTTTGCTGTTTGACGTGTTCTGGCTTCTGTTCTTATACACAATTTACAGACTCGGTTAGGAATTGCCAAACCAGCAACACTTGTTGGTGTATTCAACTATTTGTAAAGGTCTAGTTACATAAGATTTCTTGCTTACAAAAGTCTGGATAAGCAATATATCTGAAAGGCGGCAACCTTATAATAGTTAGCGATTAATTATTAGTTTATGGCTATTAAGACATAGTTTCATAGTGGTGTTTCATGTTACCACTTTTGACTAATGCCATGGAACAAATGAGATGTCTGTTTTGAACATGACACAGGGGGAGGAAACGCATAGACTACATCCATTTGTCTTAAGACATTTTCATGATGGACTTTTTTTTAAAAAACAAGCCACATCATTAGTTTGCTTATACATTTAAACATCTATGAAAGTTTGTGAAAACTCTTCACTTAATGAAGTAATGTCTCCAGCCCTGTAGCTAGACTCTGATCCGATGAGCTGCCTTCAGCTAAATAATTTACATAAATTCATGTTATGTGCTACAGATCATCTTTTGAAAATTGAACTCGGTGAACTGTGGCCATGTTTTTTTTTCTTTTCTTTTTTTTTTTTTTTTCATGTGTTTATTGGTTCTGCTACAGCAATTTTTTTCCAAGTACCCTGTGTGGTCAGCTGAAATGCTTGGTCAGATTGACAACACCTGACATGGAATATAAAATGGTGTATCACTACTGGTTGCAGTCACCTATATTTTTAAACTAGAAAAAGAAGTGGCCATAACAGTGCAACTGCTTATTTTCCAAAGATCAAAGTTTCAGATTTGGAGGCCTATGAAATTTGAAGCCCTGTGAGTTTCCTCTGGGTTCTCCGGGTTTCCTCCCACCTCCAGAAAACAGAGCAGTAGGTGGATTGTGTCTGTGTGTGCATGATGCACTGCAAAGGACTAGCAGGGATTATCTGCGATATACTCCTGCCTCATATACCGTGTTCCAGGGATAGGCGCAAGATCCACTGCGACTCTGACCAGGATAAAGCTGGTGACTGAATGAATAAGTGCTGACCTCCGCAGTCTCTTACAGCATGTACATTTACAGCATTTGGCAGGTGCCCTTATCGACTTACAGCTGAGGGTTAAGGGCCTTGCTCAAGGGGAGCTGCTTGGCTATGCTGGGATTTGAGCTCATGAGCTTCTGCCCTTCAGTAGGCCAACATCTTAACCACTGAGCTAGCCTCGATACTGAGCCATGAAGTCCAATGTGCTATCCGTTGTGCCACAGAGCCCCCAGCAGCTGTTATATATCAGTCATAATATAAGAATAAAAGTGTATGTTCCAGATGCAGAGCATGGCTTGTAATCAGATTTTTAAAACTTGACTTTTTTTAATAAGAGTTAAAGAGGGGACTAAGGGCCAGATGCATGTAGGTGAGGAGACGCAGCGCAAAACATGACTCAGTGCGGCCACAAAATGTCTGACATTAACGTTCAGTTTACTAAGGCTTCAGCTCATAGCGCAAACTGCACTTGCGACAGCTTACTAAATTCACTCTGCATGAGGTGCAGATTACAGGTTAAAAGATGAAAAATGATGGAAATCCATCAAAAAGCTCAGGACTAAAGAGGAAATGCAAGTTCAGTAACAAAGAGATAAAGGAAAATAAAATGCTGTGTACAGAATAAACCGTGACTCCTATAATGTTTTAATGTCAAGAAAGTCTTGTTTGAGTTCTTGAGTTTCTTTCTCAGATATGAATATGAGGTACTGTCCTGTGGAAAAGTCTTAGGCACCATACATACACACCATCGAAACTGTATTTTAGCATGCTTCTTTTATGCTCACCACGTTAGTGTGTCCGTACAAATGAAAATAATAGACTTCCATGAAAAATAAAGTAAATGCGACAGATCATTATTTTATTAAGGAAGGGATGATGTTTCTGAAAACACACCACCAAGCCTCTCTGGGATTTTACCCGCAGAGCCAGAAGAACTGTAGCAGAGTGAAATGAATGAAAAAAATAATTCAACCCGCATCAATTCTTCCAGAAAAACATGTACCTGGTATCAGTGGCTACACAGCTCCAAGCACATGTTTATAGTTATATTTAATGTTGTGGAATGTCCCCGAACCAAGTTACATCCCTTATCAGTTATCCCTTACATTATAACTGCTATAAACAGTCATTCCCTAAGCAGTTTCAGTTAGTCATGCTACCAAGAAACCACAAAGCACTCTGATCAGATTATTTTTCTGTGTTGAAAAACAGAAGGAACAGTTTTACCGACTGTTACAAAGTGCTTACACTGAGACTTCCTCCAGAAATTACAGAAAGCGTCACCATGGCAACAATTACACATGTTTTTTAACTTTTTATTTGGAGCGTCTACTATAGACGTCCCGGCATAACAATTATAGAAGCAATAACGTATTAGAATGAGCGTGTAATTACGAACCCGCTGAAACTGATGTCGAAGCTGCTGTTATAGGAAATCAGCCAACACCTTGTGAGCAATCAGAATTAAGAATACAACAACGCTGATACACACAGTTATACCTGAAAAGTATCATACTGGCTACCGTTCCACCTCACATCTTTATCATGTCCAATTACTGCCCCGTAAGAGCACACATAATTATAGTCTGCATAATTATAATCTTCCAGGAATGAACTAAGAGCTGTGATCTCACACCCACGAAGCGGAGGAGAAGCCGAGAGGCCACACAGTGTGCACGCTTACTGTAAGAGCTGCCGATGTGTCACAGACTACTTTAACTTAACCTCTGAATAGCGCTTCACATTTTCTGACGATGAGTTGTAGACGTCTAACCCTCAAACAGGAAACTAGTGATAAGTCATGCGTTTGTGCAAAAAAAAAAAAAAAAACCTGTAGCCCTTTAAACCATGTCCCAGTTCAGAGAATCTCAAGCACTTGCGTTTATAGAATGTCTTCTAATCTCTCCCCAAAGTGCATTATTACCCATAGTGCACTGAGCGCATGTTACTGCTAACACCAAGAAATAGGTTCGCAAATGTATCATTCGAATTTAGGCTGTAACATACGTAACAGCTCTTTGTTTAGTGCCTGTGCCGTCGATGACGTTTCAGCTGTGCATGGCGTTTACTTAGAGCGTTCCCATCCACTAATCAGCAAACAGTCTTCATGTCCACACGTTAGTATAATACAGTGTTATTCTTAGCAACCGAGAGACTGTGTGTATGAATGTCTCGGATGTAACGCTGACGGATGGCTGCAAGCTGTGACTTGATTTTGTAATACAATCTGCAGGTGGCTACATTATTTTCATCTAACATGTAGCTAGAAATCATACTTGTTTACCGTCCTTGAGTCAGGCTTTACACGTCCTGGACAAATAGGAGCGGAGCTTACGTAAAATTTTGACCAGCTATCTGACCTCACCACTAACCTTTCTTTTCATTTCTTCAGCTTGATATACCAGTTAGCATAAAATACTGGTTTTAATATTATATAATATGATACAGTAAACAAGCCATAGCTAATGTTAATGTTACCTCGGCAGCAGTAGCTATGTGACATTAAGTAGCTAGTCAAGTTCAAGCACAGTAACATGAATAGTAACATTAGGCTAACTAGTATACTGTGTCATCTTGGTTACCAAGCTAGCTAAAATTGTGTCAACTATTTTGTTGGGTAATTAAAACCAGGAGCGAAGTTTTCTAGCAAACTATTTAACATTAGACTAATTATTCTGTTTCATAATAAAATGCCAGGAAACTACCAAACTAGCTAACATTCATCAAATCGTCAATCAGAGCGACACTAGGCAATCATGGCATCTGTGTGCTCATGGATGTGGAAGAGGGCAAATAGCTCTTTCTTCCGAGTGTGCTACGCCGACCTGTGACGTAGCAGCTAAGCTAGCTAGATAAACTCTTATGGTGATGTTAATTAATAAAGTATGCAATTTGATCATCTAATTTAATTGAATCAATCAGCAAAATCAGAATGTGCTTCAGGTTTTAACGTTAATGTGTAAAGTGTTTTCTCAGTGTTATGATGCCACAGTTACACTAGCAGAGATAATGTGTATGTATAATGTGTATAAGTATATACTCTATAAGAGATGAAGTATGTAAGGAATAAACCACAATGGAGTTGATTATTTTCCAATAACAGCACCTCCTGAAGTGTTCTACGCCTCTTATACCACACCACGTTGCCAAAATGACTTGTTTTATTTAATAAATGAATGTCATGTCATACATTTTAACCATTTGAATGCAAAAAAAAAAAAAACACAGCTTGCCACGTTGCTAAGAAACCACAAAACCCTTAGAGGTTTACCTCTGGCTGTTACTGAGTGCTGACACTGGAGACTCCTTCCGAAAAAAAAAATAATAATAATAATCTCCTCACAGAAAACTTCACCATACCAACACCATACCATTATTTTTTTTTTTGTTAGTGCACTAAGTGTTATGGAGGGTCCACCACACCAGGCCCTGTGAATGAGCACTATTGTCAGGGCTGCTGGTATGGAAAATTGCTTCTAACCAATCAGAATTGAGAATACAGCAGCGCTGTGGTGTAAAGTTCAGTACTACACACTACTCACAGTGGCGTGCTTTATAGAATTGACTGAAGCTGAAGTCTGGCAGGCCTTAGGCCTGTTGCTCCAGCCAGCTGGTGTGTGTGTGTGTGTGTGTGTGTGTGTTTTGGTCAGCCTGCCTGGATGCCATTGCAGTCTGATCCAAACTATGCTGAGTGTTTCTGTAGCAGGAATGTGTGGAATTTTCTAGCATCAGCGTGGCAGCAGTGTGTTTGATACTAAGCTGTGCAGTCAGTTGTGAATGTCTGTGTGTGTGTGTGTGTGTGTGTGTGTGTGTGTGAAGTTTAGTCACAGGCCTCTATCACTTCCTGAAGAAAAAAAAACAGCACAGAATGTCTTCTCCCTCTCCTCTTCTCTCCCTCACACACTTATCTGTGAAGTTCTTTTTTTCTGACTTTGGCTGAAACTTCAAAGTGCTCGCTCTGCTCCGAGCCAGTGTGTTGTGTGTGTGTTGTGTGTGTGTTGTGTGTCAGGGGCTTTTTTGGTCAGCATTTATTAGCATGTGAATGACACTCGGCAGCTTTTGACAGCCAGGTGTGCTGTAGGGGGAAAAAAAAAATATTTCCTTTTACAAAAGCAGCCACACATCAATCACACACCCAGCTTCTCCAAACTCCTACTGCATACAACAGCTGCAGTTTGCTGTCGAGTCTGACACAAAGACAAAGCGCTGATTCACGCCCGGGCACACACAATACAGCCTCGTCTTTCAAACAGGAATTAGGTGCATGAAAGACAAACGCATTTCCATAATCTAGCAATTGCCAACTTATTTACCTACCGCTAGTTCTACATCATTGTTTATTGTTTCTCATTTTCTCTGGACACTTTCGCATTAAAAATGCACTCGGCTGTCATTCTGCGAAGTTTGCGAGTGACCAATCAGTGTATCGGTGATGATCAGTATAGCAAGCTCCGCCCTACAGTTCCTGGACTGCATAACAGTAGGCATGTTTCCTCAGCAGGAAACGTTTCACTGGGTGTGTTTTTATGTTTTGTTTTTTTTTCTGGAGAAACCAGGATCAGGTTTAGATCCTGAAACGTTTTTAGTTCCTGCTCTAGGTGCAGGTGCTTTTCCGTAGACCAGGAACCGTAACAGAGCTTGTTACACTGATATCACTGATTGATCAAACACAAGCTGACCATTACTGACCATTACTATCTGAGGAGATGTGGCACAAATGGCAGATTTCCTTCATCATAATCAGACTTACTCAGTACCCAGGCCTATACATACCTTTGTTACATTTTTTTTATTGAGAGAAAAGTTACAACTAACATTATTCAGTATAAAAATGTTAACATGCTAGAGCTGTTAATTAAAAATGAAAAATTGTATTTGAGTCTCCAGTGCTAGCACTTTGTAACTGATTTATTTAACATTTATGGAAGGAGTCTCCAGTGCTAGCACTTTGTAACAGTCAGCAAAGTTTTCCACCATGAGAAAGTTTTCACGTTTCTTAGTAACCTGACAAGTTTCATGTTTTTTTGGATTCTTTTTTGTTGTTGTTGATCTTATTAACCTCACAAAAGAGAACAATTCACATATTTACAATTTATTTCGGTTTAATTTAATTTGAATCTGTTTATTTCTGTAAAGCTGCTTTGTGACAATGTCCATTGTTAAAAGCTCTGTACACACAAAATTGAATTGAATTTAAAAAAATAGAGGCTGGTGAAGGAACAGGTTTTTATAGCTGCTACGACAACTGATACCAGGAGCTAACTTGTTCTGAGGGCATTCCACAGTGTTAAATGTGACTATAAATGGAAAAAAGTATGACAAGTTGTTCTTCAATTATTAAAAAAATAATCCGAGTAATTCAGTCACTCTGCTTCGCATCAGGCTGCATCCTGCCGTTGATTATTTCCTGTAACAGCACACCCCATTATATTTCTTTGAATCATTACGATTCTTTACATATGTAATGCTGTATAACAACATATGTAAACATGTACTCTCACAACACGTCATTTCAACTTTCTATTTTGTATTCCAGATTTGGGACATGAGTGACGATGAAAGTATCTGAAGACGGAGCTGCAGACGGATGAACCTGACGCAGGTCAGCACTGCACACCTCAGCCAGCCTGCATGACATTACCAAAACGTGGGCAGCACCCAGATGGAGCTTAACATTATTACCAGACATTCCTCTTTAATGCACTGATCCAGCACTCACGTATTAAAGAAGAAACGCAACAATTGTGTGTGTGAGTGAGTCTGATACAGTCCTGTTGTCCACAACCAAAAGAAAGTGTTTGTTTACTGTTCGTTTACTCAAATGTCAAAATCCTTAGTGTCTTGTCATGAACAGCTAATAGATATAAGCGCTATAGTGTCTCTCCAAATGAACCCCTTTTAATGAGTGTGTTTATGTTAAAAAAAAAAAATAAATCATCAAAGAAAAGTTGTCAAAAAAATCTATCCAATAGGCTTAAATATACTGTGTAGGCACTGCTGATGGGAACGCTCAGGTGTACACGAATCAGTCATTCATCACATTAAAGTGTGCTCAGTTGCATTGGGTTTTAATGTGATCATAAACTGAACTAAACAATTATACAGTACATTTATTTTAATCTGTCTGGAAATCAGAACCTAGGAGTTGTAGGAGTACTGTGCTGTACTCAGCAGAAATACACAATCCTTTCAATAAAACTGAGTTGTGTGTTTCAGTTCTCCTGTGATACTCGGTTACTCTCGCCTTAACAACAACAACAGCGCCCATCCTCTCACGTGTCTCACGTGCTGTTTGAAATGACCCCACAGGTGCTTGAGGTCTGCTGATACTGCAGGCCAGTCAAAGTGTCCCAGTGTCCCATCAGCTTCCTTCCTGAAGCACTAAAGACAAACGCAGATTCTGCCTAACAGCCGACCATCTGCTTTTACACAGTTACACCCATACACCGGGGTGTGAAGTCTATCGATATATTGCGCAATAAAGTGCTAATCCAATAAATCCAAAATTACGTTTTGTCTTGTGGTCTTAATTATGCTCTTTAATTTCCTATAACAACAGTAGAACCGGATGTAACATAAATCATAGGTATATATTAATGCACTAGCTCTAATACGTTATTGGTTCAGTAGTAACAGATAAACAGATTTGTACGGCAGACATGCCACATAATCTGCAGCTAATAATAAAAATAAAAAGATAAATGTTGATTAACAAAGAAAAAAGTTTTTCTGTAAGGTGACATTTAACATTTATGGAAGGAGTGTCGTGTCAGGAAACTTACTGATTTACCCGACAGAGTCGTCAGTAGACAGGAGTTTGTGCTTCCCGCTTTCTCAGTAACACAAAGTTCTTTATTTGTCTTAATTTCAAGAAAGAGGAAAAAAAAAAAAGAAACTGGTGAGGAAACGATGATTTAAGTGACAACAGGAACTAACTTGTCTTACAGACATTCCACAACATTAAATGTTAACTATAGCATTCAAAAAGTGTGATCTGGCATTCAATAATAATACATTTTAAAACATGTTACTATTGGCAAATTGCTGTTTTTATAATTGTGTTGTGCTGAAAATACTACACTTCGGGTCGTATCATACCACATACCACACCGGCGTGGATTAGTCCTTACTTTTCAAACATTTCAAAATATCATTGCTGCTCCTGCATTCACAAGCCGACATTCCAGTTCCATAAATCTGTTCAACAGAGTGCAAAACAAATGTTTGGACAGAACTCTCGCTACAGCGGAGGAATAAATTATTAGTATTGTCATTCTTCATAAATTATTGTATTGTGAGAACACTGTAATCCATGAGAAATGAGCAGTTAGGTGTCGTAATAATTCAGGCACATGCCTAAAGTGTACGTTGTTTTATAGTCGTCTGAGTGCAAACTGTTTCACTGACCCCAGATTGGTCCTCAAGTCATCAGTCAATAAACCATTTCTAATAGAAATAATAATTATAAACATCATCATAGTAGTTGATGACAGCTTATATTTACCTGACAAATATTTCACCCTGTAGAAGTGTAAAAGTGTACTTGTCCATGCTAGAAGGCTGACCGAGATCACAGAGTAACTGACCTCTGACTACATTCTCAGGAGCTAGTAATCGTGGGAAAATCTGAAAATAATCACTTACAAACACAACTTTTCAGAGCAGATTCTTTGTGTTTTAAAGTTTTGGCAGATCTAGTACAAAACAGTAGCGAAGAAAAGAGAGAGAAAATAGTGCGAAATCAAAAGCATTCTGATACAGTCCATGGGAGAAGGGTGTTAAAGGAGGAACAGAGTCACAGGGTGTAGTTTAAGAGCTCTTTATTGTTCATCAAGGCTACTTTAAGTACAAAACAATGGCCTGCCAATTGGTTTATTCAAAAGAGAAACAAGGCCACAAAATGAGAGTATAATACAGATTTACAAACCATTCAGAAGTACACTAGCAGTGAAAGATCAAAACGTTCATTTCTAGTGTTTATTCTTTTGGAAGTGCACATGATCTTCCTCAGATTTGCTGTTTTAAGGGCAGTTAAACACAAACGGTAAAGTCAGAGTGGAGTTCCTCTTAAAGCGAACCTATTTCCTCCGTACCCCAGATTCAACCAGGGCATGCTCGATGTCCTAAGTGTGCTTCTTTAGTTTTACACTGGAGCTACGAGGCTAATGCAGCTAACGAGTAAAGGGAGCCTATAGGCTCCAGTTTAGCATCATACACACTGCGTGTCTAAATCATCACCCACTCACCTCAAAAGACATTTGGCTCAGTAACACCATTTCTCCAGAAACTGTTTAGAGTAAGTCTGCACTCAATATGATATACAACAGAATGGAACATTAATCTGAATCGCTTTTAACGTACAATTCTTCCTTCAAACTGTGGAAACCTGAAAGCCACCGCTCTTATTCGAGCCTGATGCTAGACTGAAGGCCATTAGCTTCTTTCTACTCAAGTTAGCCTCACAGCTCCAGTGCAAAACTCCAGGAGCAAATTTCCGATATGGAATTCGGACACCGTTTGGGTTGAAGAGGACAATAGCGTGAATTTCACTTTCAGCGGAACTGCTCCTTTAATGATTAGTGATTTTTGTTTGCTTGCCTCCAGAGACGGCTGAAAAGCCTCCGTGTTCGACGCTGGACTGAGACTGCTCAGTAGCCTTCAGAAAATAATACACAAGTGGCTATAACGCAGTGTTTTCATACAATAACTGTGTTCCTGCACTTTAAACCTTTAACAGTAAGTCTACAAATGAAAAAGATCAACTTTTTTCTTCAAAAAAAAAAAAAAAAAAAAAAAAAAAAAAAAAAAAAAAAAAAAAAAAAAAAAAAAAAAAAAAAAAAAAAAAAAAAAAAAAGCATGATTACAATAAAGGACAGGGAAAACAAATTAAATAGCTACATATCATTAACAAATTAATTGTTCCTCAAAAAATACCTACGATTTTTTTTCTCTGTACACTCATTACGCACAGCGTAATGATGGTCTTATAGTTACCTATATTTTTTTTCTTTTTGTTATGTGATTTACCTACAGTGTGTAAGGTAAAAGTGTGTCGAGAAGAGAAAGTGACTTTCCTACCTAGTAGAGCGGTAGTGAAATGTGTGGCTATTGACCTCGGTACACTGTGTGTCTTTCCCTCTTGGCTGTCCGTGCACAAAGAGGACATGACGATGGCCGGATGCAGCGTATGACCATTCTCTCACCTATATGTACAAGGGCAAACAGTCTTGTATGTCGAGTTCTTTACTAAATGTGACATTTTGAGATCAGTAAAGACGCCAGTCTGGCAGCAAGCTCTCCGAATTTGTTCATGTTAAATGGTTTTGCTGGGACCTGACGGAATGTAAGGACAAGCTTAAGATGAGCGACGCCTCGGTCTGAGCATCAACTTTCTACTAAAATTAGTAGCTTTGCTGAAAATGAGAGCTGAAAGCAAGACCTGTACTAAGTTCCCTATGGGAGGAATGTCTTTCACCTTGGTACAGGCTGGGTGTTTAAATAAAAAACCGTAAAGAAGAAGAAAAAAAAAAAAAAAAAACAGACTAATAGCTGCAGCCAAAAGTTAACAGAAGGAAAGGGAAAAAAAAAAAAAAAAAACCTTAGCTCTCGATATTTTCGGCAGATTGTCAACTCTCAGCTGACCTGTCTGTAGCCGCGAATGTTTCAGTCACGCAAAAAAAAAAAAACGGTAACAGCATCCTGTACCATGGATTAATATCATAAACATCCACTGTTAATATATAGATGGCCTGTCCGGAGGCTGTCCTCTGTATCTGGCTTCTACCAAAATGTATATTGAATAAAAAATAATAATATGGAGTACAACTGTACCAGCAGTAAGTTTATCTAAGATTGTTACTGACAAAAATAAACTACAATCTGAGGAAAAAGGCTACTAGTATTACAAATGAAATGTCTACACAATAATAGATACCAGCTATTAAAAAAAAAAAAAAAAATCATAAATCATGCACTGGTAAGCAATAGTTTACCCTCAAAACCTTAGCTACTCTACCGAAACCACAGTGCTTGGGGAAAAAAAGACAAGACAAATGCCCAAGATTTAACGTGACACTGTCCACTTGTCAGCACCCACCACAGAAGAGAGGCGAAAAAGATCGACGCTTCCCCCTCCAAAAAACAAAAAAAACAAAAACACAGCTCTTATTAATGACGTAAAACATCACCCAACCATCCTGTCAGCCATCGTTAAACATTTTGGCCAAGAAGCGAGTCTCCACCACATAATTCATGGCCATAATAGTGCAAAAGACTTTGTCAACGATCCACATACGAAAACAGGGCAGCATGGGAGGGGGGAGGTGCTGGGAGTTTTACTAAACTAACCTCTTCTCCGATTCATCACCTCTTTCAGTCACTTTAATTAAAAAACAAACCGCATGGCATCTCCGTTCTCGTCTCCTTTACAAGTATACTGTCACAGATCACCCTTGAGAAGATGTTCGGCTACGTAAAACTCCCGCAAGCTGAGAGAACTTTACAGGTATAAAGGGTGGTGCGAGACAACCGGAGAAAAGACAGTTTAGCCGCTTGTGAAGAAATAAAATTGGGCAAAGAGTTTGCATCAGAGGTTTCTTTGGTATCTGAGGCAGGTGGTTAGGGTGCTAGCTGAGTCTCCTCTAATCCAAAATCACATCCTGCTTATTAATTCTTCTGTTGTGGGCCTCCAAGCTACACATATTTATATTAAAAAAAAAAAAAAAAGAAAGAAAGAAAGAAAACGAAACAAACAGAAACGTGTTAGATTATGTACACGGCTATATGCTAGCGCTGCCGGAAGCGGAGCTGAATCATGCACAGTCGCTTTGAGAGTGAGGCGGTGTGGAAGGAGAGCGGGACGCACAGCTGGTCCTCTGTTTCAGGAAACTAGTGATGGAGAGTGATTGATGTTGACCATGTGAGTGTTAGGTGAGGAGTCGGGGCTTCCGGTGGAGCCTCCCTTAGCTTTGATTTGGAGCCAGGTCTCTCCCAGAGCCTTGGTGAAGTGATCATCCACTGATCCGGTGATAGACACGGAGTTGGTGACCGGCTCGGGCTCTCTGTAGTTTTTCCCCAGACTGCGGCGGAAATGCTCCTCAATCACAGGGTCACATGCTGCGTTTGCTAAAACAGGAAAAAAAATTGGAGATTATTACACTGATGTGGAATTGTGTCCGTTAATTATAATTGGACTGAGTCTATCAGTTTCATCATACATCTTAACATTTTGTCATTTCCTGAAGTACTACAATATTGATGAACCAATGATGTGTACTCAATTTTCCTCCAGCTGTGTTCTCCCTAGGATGTTCCTCTCCTCATACACATCAATCCTGCTGATTATTAATCATTTTGGCTAGGGGGTGTGGCAAGTCTTGAATGTTATTGGCTACTGTGGAAATGAGTCCTTCAACATCTAATTATTAGTCAATGAAATCTGCAAACAGGTTTGCTTTAACTCCTTCCACTTGGTCTCTATACCACACGCTAAACTGCTGCCAGGATAAAACAAAAATTACAGATAACATATTTATTCCTATTAACAAAACACCAGGAGTTAAGGAGCCTAAGAGTGTTAAGATATATATATATATACACACAAACAAACACACACACACACACACACACACAGAGTTAGGTCCAGAAGTACATTGGTGTACATTGATTGGTGTGTAAATTTTTTATATACACACCAATGTTTCAGTCCAAATAATTTAGCAGTTTTAAGTGCAATTCCACAAAGCCATCAAACGAAATAAATTGCAGTTTCCGTCAGCCACTTTTCTGAATATTCTGAAGATCAGCGATGGTGATGTCGCTGTCAGTGTCACAGTCATGGGCTAAGTCTCAAATCCTCAAAGATACTAGTTCCATACTAGTGCACTAAATAGATTATAAAAATATTACCCCCTGCCACAGCTGATACAGGTGGTGTACTATTTTCCATGCTGTGGAGTTTAGGACTTGGCCTTGAGGTGACTGGAACAATCTCGATATCATTTATTTGGGGGGGAATAGTCGTCATCTTGGCAGGTGTTAAAAACTTTGTGACACTTTCTGAATTTCTGGTATTTCCGACCAAGTGTGTGCTATGCTCAAATTCAAAGTCCATGTACTGAGAGATGAATAGAAACATGATTTATAAATCCCTGTTGAAGTAAGAGCACACATGATGGAAAGCCAAGTTAATACAACAACAAAAAAGAGGGCAGGAAAGCTTTGCGGTTACATAAGCCCTTCTGGAGTAAATTACACTGTGTTCAGAGAAGAACTGCAGGCTCCCAACAGAGAAATTAAACCTTATTTCCCATGACCCCACGCTCACATTCTCCCAGTCTATTGGAATCTAGAGATCTGTTGTAAACACAGTACCAACTCTCTTCTTGAGCTGTTTTTCATGACCTTTGATGCACTTGGGTTTGTGATGTAGTCGTTTTATTAGCATCACTATTCATCACCGCACACTCCTGCAACGTGTGAAGAGAGTTTCTATCAACCTCATTTAAGGCAATATAACTGGATGGAAACAGCATTCCATGAATTTTCAAAATGTGGATAACAGCACCTAAATGCCTGTATGAGGGGTACAGTTTTCGGGTTAAGAATATAATAAAGGCTTTCGTGCACTCACAGTTAGAAGGCCTCCTGTAGTTTGAAGGCGAGCAGCCGTTGTGAGACACAGTGCAGTGAGAGAGGTTACAGTTACGGTTGTTCGCAGGGGCACACGTGATCACCGAGGGCCGATTCTGCATACACAATACATCGATTAAAAAAAAAGTCAGGTCATAACAGATGTCAGCACAAGAGTTCTGTTGTGTGTCATATATAAAGCAGAACCCTTTCCATTTCACTCGACTGTATGCAGTCAGGTAAGTTTTCCAGTGGCATTTGCCAATATTAGAGAAGTTAACAACCAGTTTTGCACTGGTATTGTCCATGATCATTAATGTCCATTATCAGTTGGCAAATTACACATATTTACCTATATTTTTACAGCTACAAATTAGAGATGGGAATAAATACAATAAATATTTTAGCAAAATGTGTTAATTATGTGGTGATTATTAAGGAAAATATTGTTCAGACTTGCCTTTTTTAAAGTTAATTTTCTTGTACAATGAATTTGCAATTAATAAATAATAATAAATCATGACCTTTGTGTGATTTACCTGCTGGCGCTCAATGGGGCTGGCGCTCGGTGAGTTGGGGATCTTGGCGCTGTTTTTGGTTAGTGCGAGAGGCTGCTCCATGGCCAGGTTCGGCATGTGTGTGTAAAGGTGGGCAGCGTGCAGGCGCTCGATGGGGCTGCGGCTCCGTTCACGAGGCTCCCTGCGGTAATCGCCATTTGTGGGCTTTCCTCTGAAATGAGAAATAGGGCTCTAAATGGGCACTGCTATTAACACTGGCACTTTAGCACTGGTACATTATTAATACTGGAAATAGTGCTTTCAGTGGGCAGCTGGCAGGCTGTGTGGGTTCACTCTAAGTTTGTATGCGACCTACTGAAATATCTTGCATACATTCACCTAAATATAACTACCTTTCCATGACTGCCCAGCTCATTTCAGTTCGCTCACAGAATTAAAAACCTGCCCTTATCAGCTCTGGCTAAACGGCCGACTATGCTAATCTAGTCTCTAGTCCCCCCCTTTTTTTAAACAAAGCTGCTTCTATGTTCAGATATTTCACTCATTTCTGACCAGAATGGCTTGTGCCCAAAACAAACTCCCCTGTCCAGTCCTGTTCTTGTCTTCTCTTCCTGAAAGAACCGACACGTGTGGCGTTTTGGGTTTCAGTCCTTCCAGAAGGGATCGTTTCATGCTGCCAACCAAGCAGAGGCCCATAGTAGGGACCGAGTGACTTGTGTACACTTCACAGGAAGAGAACTTAATACCCTTCAGTGAGCACAGAGCAGGCCTAGACAACAGGGCGGAAACAGGGGGAGGACACTTTGGCTTTAATTAGGTGGCAGTGGAGGCAGGAAGTGCTGCTTGTAATTCAGAATTTAAGAGGAACATGGGTCATCAAACATTATCAGTATTTGAGAGAGGATTTATGTAAATATATGTAAATGTATATCAACAGACATATCATTGGGTGCCCACATATGTCGTACTGTAGACTGCTTAATTTTAATATTTATGTTTATGCTGCAGCAACTCCCTGGATATCTCTTTATACACAAAGTATAAAGAAAGCTACAGCAGTTATTGGCCCTTTCACATTCAGCAAGGACTTCTTTCGGGGGCTTGGGGTCAGTGCATATATTTTTTTTAACCATGTGGACTGTGATCCTTGAAATAGTCTGTTCCTTGGCAACTAAGCTGGCAAAGAAAGCACCTGTGAGTCCACTGTTGTGTCGGCCGGAAACGTCTTTCCCCCACAACACAAGAGAGAGAGGTCCTTTTAGTTTATGAATTAAACCTGCTTGCAAGAAACACATGCTCTCTGTCCCTATTTCACTTTAGCTTCTTCTAAACAGAGGCGACTATTTTTCTAAACAGAGGGTTCCAAAAACTAATTATACAGGTCACGACAGTTCAGACTTTGCTGAGGAGCCAGAGAAAACCAGGCCTGGGCTCAAAATAGAACAATAGAGTAAGATACAAATGCTGAGCTTCTATCTTTGGCCCTTACTCCTAAGTAAATAAAGAAACTAGAGAAACGATTGTCGAGAATATAACATGCATCTTGCATTTGCGGTTGATAATGATTCACAGCATTGATAAGAGCAACAGAAAATTCGAATGCTGCTCAAAAATACAGCAGAAAAACTTTGAGAGCCTCTCTAACAACAGTTTCATGACCCTCTAGAAACGTAAACACATAAGGCCTTTCCAACTCACTGATGTTCCTTTCATGAGAATCTCCAGGGAACAGATTGCCCACAAAAGTACATTCAGTTGTCTTTCATTCTGAAGACTGAACTGTGATCACAGTCAGAGAATAACAGTGTGTGGAGAGGATTAGAAATGCTTTTACAAACCAGAGCTAAATCTCACTGCTTTAGTGTCCTTGTCCCTCAGCAATGGAACAAGATTGAATTGGAACAAGGTCTGAATTGATTCATGGCTAAAATCCTCAGTCTTGAGTAACATTTCAGCCAGTCCGTTTTTTTTTTTTTTTTTTTTTTTTTTTTAACAAGGCATCTGTGCATTGTTAAAAAAGATAGGATAACTTTTAAATACCTGATTCACTAAAGGAGTCTAGGTTATTATGCTTACTGTACCATCACAGCTGGAAATAATACTTACAATTGTGATCAGGCCAAGATATGACTTGTTTATATAATGAATCCTTTCACACACTGTGTACTTCATTAAGCTGCCTTCTACTGTTTGCATGTTTTTGTAAACTGCTCTAGATAAGAACATCTGCCAAATGACTCAACACAAGTGTAGTGCTATTACACACAAAGGGAAAAGCAACGAGTCATATTTACTTCGCATGACCCTTTCATCTGTTTTGATTAAGTAAGGCATAGAAAAGGAGGTGGTGCTTGCCCAACTTTAATCTCTGCCAAAAAGCATGAACACAACCCAGCGTCCTCCCACAAGAAAGCCTTGGGGCCCTGGAACTTGGCAAGCAATCGAGCGCAAAAGAAATAAATAACCAAGGCAAGGGGCATTATGAGAAAAGTGTAGGGTCTGTACCAACTATATAATTAGTAATTAATCAGTCATTAGGTGATTGCACTGAGTGTCCAACGGTACAAACTTGGAGACTGTAGGAATAAGGTTCTAGCTTAAAGGATGAGGGAAAACAAATGCACCAAGAGCTCTGGTCTAAGCGTGGGCACAGGATGGCACAGATCCACGTCTTTCTTCTTTTTCGTCTTTACAAGGCCTCGGGTTATATGCAGTATACAATTAGTGGGAATAAGCTGTGGTGTCTTAAACTGGTTATTCAAAGGCGTCCATTAATTTTAGAATCGGAGCAAACCGCACTGCATAAAATGATCAAGTGATATCTCGGCTACAGTAGTTAAACTCTCCGATCTTCCATTTAACGCTTGCTTAATTGTCACTTTAAAAGCCAGCCCTTAAGTAGAAACCCATAAGCAAGAACTCGAGCGGTCAGTCAGCCCCCTGAGCTGATGAGAATCCATAACTCTTGTGATTTCAGATGTTTTTGTGATTCAGAAGACTGCTGATCTGAGAAGACCTGAGCTCAGCGAGGTAGGCAGCCTACTTTAGGTTTTATAGAGGTGCTGTCCACGCTGGGAGACACCAAAGCAGAAGTTAGGCAATAAAACTGGGGACATATTCATACAACAGTATTTGAGTATCGCAGTGAAAAAACCTTCCCTGCAATCTTGGGAGTGCTGTATCTTTCTTCTTTATGTCAGTAGAATGTCGACCCTAGAGATACAGGAAACATCTGGGACGAATCAAGGCGAGGAAGGCAGAACCACAGGATACAAACACAGCCTTGCACAAAGCAGAGTTCTGGAAATCAAACTCCAACTGATGTAGGCATCACATGCACACTGTTTCCCATCAGCCATTCTGCAGTTAATCTGACAACCCTGAATTGTATATGCTTACGGTAACAGTACAGTAACAGTGGCCTATAAAACACTATAGGAGACCAAGCACTAAACCTTTAGTAGTGCAAGTAGCATAATGTTAATTGGAGCCACTGGATCCACTACTGCTTTAAAATATGTTCCAAAATGCTAATAAAGAACACGTGTGTGAGTTTTCAAAGATCTACACATTAAGCCATAAAGCCTTTAACCAACATTAATGGTACTTACTGTTCTCTTCCTAAAAAGATTAATAATTTTCTTTTGTGTGTAAGTTACATTTGACTAACACTGATTTGTTCATTTCATTATACTATGCAATGTCAGATTTTATGAACTACTTGGCCAAACCATGCATGACTACAGTTTAGAATAAGATCCTTTACCTTTACAGTCAAAACTGATTTATGTTGTCACTCCCTCTGTGTGCGTACACCATGCCGAAATCGGCAGCTAACAATGATTTCATCAACCCAAACCGCTATGGTGCTGGCTCTTCTCCACTCCCCATTTGGCTGGCTCCAGAGCCATGAGAAATACTCGCTCTGAAATTTCCCAGCAGGCAGCTGAGGGCTTCCACGGCTCAGCCCTGGCTCGGAGTAAAAACCTTTACGACAGCACGCTTCACTGCTACACAGAACTTTTAATAATAAGACTTAAAGTCAAACCTAATTTTCATGCCTTCTTTAATTTCTATTCTGCTACAAACGTCCAAAATATTAGATCATTATTATATTTAAGAACTACATTTCAGGTTCAGCAGATTTAATTCCGTTAAAGGCCCTTTATAAAAGACTCTTGTTATGAAACTAATCCTAAACCATACGCAACACACACACACACACACACACACACACACACACACACACACTCAGTTTGTGGGCTGGAGGCTGTGTTTTAAGTGGACTGCGCTATGATTGAGGGACTTTTCCCTGAAGCAGAGGGACAGGCCAGAGCAGGCTTCCAGTACACAGTGGGCCCACAGGATAAGGGCGCCTTTGTTTTCAGCTCAGCAGTGAAAATGAGAAAATGGCCCCCGCCTGACTTTACTTTCAGTAATTCGGCAAAGGGATCTGCTGTGTACATTCCTCTAACTTTTGAATCCTGCATGACAATTAATGGAGACATCTCTCCTGAAACATCACCTCAATGTGGCCTATTAGTGAATTAAAACATTTTTTTTTAAAAATCATCATACGGGCAGCTAATTAAATATCAGACTGTCCAGAACACATCAAATAACGTTGGTCTAACAATCGCATAAAATTGAAACGATGTCACATTGTAGGGTGTATCCTGTGAACAAAAGAAGGTAGTGAGGAAGAGAGAGTCGTTTTCCCCAACCCCCATCTATAACTCTGCTTTGCTGCAGGGCTTGCCCTTCCTCCAAGCACACAATAACAGAAACCTGAGCTGCCTTCCTTGTTGCCTCAAGCCCACGGTGTCGGGTGTCAGAGACATACTACTCATAAATAAGGAGACTGTGGAAGAATATGGGCTGGAGAGAACGGGCAAACTTCTCAAACTTGAACAAGCACACGGAAATGAACTTACGTTTATGCAGTCTGCTACAAGATCATAAACTAAATTAACATTAACATTTCTAAATAACTGAGATATGCTGAAACATGTTTGAGTATCCTACTTTTTTTTTTTTTTTACTCTTACTTGCTGACCAAGAGAGATCACAAGAAACAGCAGCAGTGCTCTGAACATAGAACAATGCGCCTTTCAAAACTTTTGAAACGGCGACAAATCATATTTATTCATAAGCCGCCATGGTTTTGCTGAGATTTGCAGTTTTGCACACAAGCTACAAGCTTGGGCTTTAAAAAAATAACCCGGCCATATTTCAAACCCACTTAAGGTGCGCGTCAACAGAGACAATTTTATGCTGGGTATAAATGACTTTTTTCAGCCTTGGCATTGTATTAACGTGTTCTCATACTATGATGCGGGCAAATAAGGGGGGAAACCACACGTAACAAAAGAGACTTAACTGACTTTAATGGCAAGGGCCTTGCATGTCTGAAACCTAGTATTTTTTAATCTTGGTTTAGGCTACCAGGAAGTTGTGAACCATAAGGGTGTCATCGTTTTGGTATTAGTGCTGAGCCTGACTAACAACAGCAGCAGCACACAAGACCATACTATTCTGAAAAAGTCGTTTTTTTTCAAGCGGGAGACCTTTTCTCCAGCAGGAGCAAGGCCGTTAATCCCAAGCTACAAGGCTGGACTGGAATCTGAGCTGCTCAGCATAAAATCCTCTACCAAACCATGACATTAGAACTTGCTTGAAACCGTGTTAACCACATAGACTTTATCACTCAGGGATACTTTATTCTCCTGTAGGGTTACATTTTTTTTAGAATTTTACAAATTTTGGTGTAATATTTAAAAAAAAAAAAAATCTGTTTACAAATTCACAAATACATGTCAGGATTCATCATCCAGGAGGATGGGATTTGTGCACTGACAGTGAAGAACATGAGTTACATGCAATATGCTTCATAAACTGAAACTGTATTAATGAGAATACAGCAGATTTATTAAGAGGGTTGAAGATGTTACTATATAGTTACATGCTTTCAAATGAAATGTTAAGGTAAAATATCTTGTTCAGGAACAACTTCAGATTTTGAAAGTGAAACAGATTACAGTTTATATCTTAGCAAATCCATTAAAGTATTAAAAGTATATATGTGTGATCATAACGTGGTCTTTATAGGTTTTATATGCCTACACTTAGATTCTGTCTCTGCCGAGTTATAACGTTTGTTAGTTATTTATTGGGACTGAATGAGAGAGAGTCAGATAGTACCTTATAAAACCAAACAGGTTTCTACTTTCTAATTGGCCCGGAAGTGTACTAATGTTCATCTGAAACACAGCTGAAGTGTAGATGTTGTTGAACTTTGGCACTTTACAGTCTTCATCCAGATAGAATCTTATAATCCAGATAGAATCTTATAATACTTAGGTCATGAAATGAATAAAAGTAAATGTAAGTCAGGGCTTACGGATTTAAGAACAGGTCATTTGGAAAGTGCAGACAGAAATACTTTGCCATGCTGAGAATGCACCAACTGTGAGACCCTTGAGGCTCTGAGTGATTCCGTTGTTCTCTTTCTCACACTTGTGCCCTAATTTGTGGCACACAGATCTGCCTTGCACTGCAGTGTGTTATCTGACACTAAACTGTCATGTCTTGTGTCTCATGACTGGATGTTGCTGTTCCAAAGCTTAGCAGAAATGTGAGGAATGTGTGTGCGCTCCACCACAACAGAATGGAGACGCACCACAAATGGGCCACGTGTTCCACTTGCACGCCTGGAATGGGAGGAATTCAAAAGCATCAGCAATGATGCCATCTTTCAGTCCTTCCACAAGCTGCCTGTCTCTTCCCTTGCGTTTCTGTTGGCGAGGTTGTTACCTGCATGGCTCTTGTTCAGCTTTTTCTAGAGTGTTTCACTGCTCCTAATAGAAAGCGTTTGGAAGTGCAGCTGTCTTCTAAAGGTGCAAACACACTCCACTTTCACCCTGTGCACAAGCGCGCGCACAGCTGCTACATGAGCGGCATTGTTCACATACTCCCTCCCGTACCTTATGTACATCTGGAGGATTAAAAGCAACGTTCACTAGATGGCACGTCGAAGCCTAAACATCCGTATCCATCTGGTTTCCAAGTCAAACTGTTGTTCAGCAATTTCATGTACAGCATTAAACAGACTGACGAGCTCTTTACTTTCTGCCGTCGGTGTGATTGTTGTCATGACCTGCATCTAATCTAGAAAATCCACAAGACTAGTACTCAAAAAAGGTGCGCAGGCGACTGGCAGCCACCTAAAATAATAAACATAGCTGCATGCTGCGATTGAAAGTGCAAGCCGCATTAGTGACATGTACTATGATATATCATCTTTAAAAAAGGCCTCCGTCGTCTGACCACACTGATTTAATCATGTAACGTACAACATCATAATCTATGCATAAATAAGGTTAGGCAATTGCAGAGCAAGGCATACAAGTGGAGATACTGTCACCTGCCTATCCATCATTAAAAGCCTCTCACACTGTATAAATAGCCATTATGGCTGATATGAATTGTTCATGTATTTATACATTGTGCAGAACGGACTGAAAGTATAATACATATTACTGTAATAAAGTTTATATAGGGAGTGTGTATTACAGCTTCGAGACCTGAGGACACAATGTGTGCCTAGAAAAATCAGAAGATAATATAAACATTTAGCACTTACAGGTGTGTAGCGAACAGGCGACTCATCTTGGCCACATGCTCATTGCTGGGGTCCATGCTGTCGTCGTTCAGCTCAATGCTGTGTTTCCTCTTACTGGGGCTGATGGGAGGAGGAGCTGTCCTGTGGTTATTGACTGTAGAAGACATGGGCTGCATTCTGGACTCCCCACGCAGTGCTGCTTCGCCTGCACAAACACACAACACACCTGCTATTAATACTGCACACTCAGGGGCTTTGGGTAAAGGCTCAGCTAAATCAAGCTTTAAAAAATTCCAGTTTACACTCATGCAGTATTACTGTAGGCAGTCCTGTTTTGGGTCCCCAGCACGTGTTGTGATTTCTACAATGAATCAGTGGATGTAATTTCTGTACTGGATTGTGTTTTACTGATAATCATGCTTCTCTAAAAGTTACAGGTAGGTTATGGGAAGTTACAAAATGAGTACTGTCATAATACATCTACGTCTGTGCCAACTTTCACAACCAATTTCACATTTATGTAAAGCAAAAATGCCTGCTAGGTCATTACAACGAAGCAAGTTAATCTTATTTCTCTAAGCAGACAGAATTAATGGGGCGAGAGCAAGTCTTACACTCTGGAAAGATGCAATGTCCAATATAAGACTAATGTTGGCCTGGAATATTTGAACAAGGAAAAAAAAAAAAAAAAGCTCCCTGAGTAGCCCATCAAAGTCCGGCTTTGTTCTTTTGATCTGAACTGGACCACCAGGGTGAAGACCAGCATAACATTATGCTTATTGCAAACTACTTTTAAAGCATCTGCAATTCCAGACCTGAATAGCAACAGATCTGAATTAATGGCATTTCATGGCCATTTCGGAGGAGAGCTGCCGAGAACCATGGCTGCATATTTACAGCACAGTGTGTGGGAGGAGAGCAGGAAAATTACAACTGGCAGTGTGGAGCAACTGGGACTTTCCACTTGGGATGAGGTTAGCTCGACTCAGAATCAACTTTTTATGAGATTTACTGAGCAAAATCCAAGTTCAACAGGCCTATTCTGAGAAACCCTGGGTCTTAGATAGGCTGCTTTTTCTCCTAATTTTTCTCCACTTTGCTGAACCCTGATATATATCATTCAAATGATGCATAATCATAAAACATTCTCCAGACTTCTACCATAAATAGCTGAGTGCAAAAAAATGTGTAGATCTGCATCGTTCTGAGGTGCACTACAAGGCCTCTCCCACAACAAGTGCCCTATTTTCCTGACTGGCATGTTTCGGCTCGTCTGTCCCTGCTCCATGGCAACAGGAATGACATCATTGTTTTTTGGCAGAAGTCGGGAGTGGGTAATAGAGAAAAGATAGCAAGCTCATATGAGGCTTAGAGAGACCCTTGACACATGATAGCTTATTTGCATTCGCCTCCAGAGAGGCTTTTCAATAGGAGGTGGGGAGCAGGGCGGTGTCACAGGCTATTGTGATATTGGAGAGCGATCCTTTAAGACCGAGTTACAGTTTACAGTTTGACTCATGGGTGACAGAACAGAAAGGAGGATGTTTCACACATTTCCAAGCACCTGATGGAGCCTTTGAAAAGGTCATGTTTAGACTGTAGGGGCTTCTAGACTTGATAAATGAAAAAAGATCAATCAGGATGGGATCTCCTGGGGGGGGGGGGGGGGGGGGGGGGGGGGGGGGGGGGGGGGGGGGGGGGGGGGGAATCTGGGGCAAAAAAAAAAACGGGCACAGATCAAGAAGCTTTAAAGAATTTTCTTTAATGAATTTGTCTTTACCATATTTAATGCGTTATACACCAACTTCTTGTTTGGTGAATAAACTTGGCCTTCTAGTGCTTTATTAATCGCTGCCAAGCATAATACAGTAACCTACACTGGGAGTCATAAAAGATCCCTATCAGTGTCAGAGGAGATGCGTTCAACCTCTGATCTGCTGAAAGGCGCTCATTAGGAGCACAAATGATCAAAGGCAAGCGCTTCTAAAGACTTCAAACGTCAGGCCAGGATGGGATTTTGTTACACAAGCGAGCCAACCAACCCCCACCATCGCAGTTACCACACACCTACACACACAGCTTTAGAAAGTAGAAAAGAAGTTAAGCCTGCTCTTGGCAGTCAGAGTGAGAGGGAGCAGAGACACCTTGAGTTTTAAGACATAATTGGGTGGGTTTGAAGAGGGGGTGGATGCGACTACTTCTAACTCCTTGATCATACTATAAATGTTTGTAGATAATGATATTTCCCCTTTGCCTGAAATCTGATCTGCCCTCACAGCCAGGCCACTGCAACCCATTCATAAGGCAGACAATCAAAGCTCTTTATGTCTGAAATGAATGCCTGGAGTGAGTGGAAAAAATGGGAGTTCTGGCAGGGGTGGGTCATGTGTTTCACCTGTTAGCTTTATCGCCTTTGTTCAGCAGAAAAAGTGACAGTCAGCGTTTCAGGCTGAGCCAGTTGGGCTTTGGTGAACTTAAGCTCTGCTTGCTGGCATACAACCCTAGAATACTGTATCCATATAAAGGATCTGGTAGCCTCGCAGGGTTGCAGCTATTAAATCATAAAACCAAAAGGAACTAGGCATGCACCTTTCTGAGACAGTAAACTTTAATTATGTTCCGTAAATAATTTTGTGGAGTTATCTTATCTAAACAGAAAAATCAACCCAGGCCTATATGAATATATAAATCTCTGTATTAACACACTGTAAGTAACATTAACAATGTAACTAACACTTTTTAAATAATAAACCAAGTAAGCCAACCAGCATAAGCTAATGTTTATCCCATTTATAAGTGAAATTACATCAACAATGACCAATATGAACCAGGGCTGCGACAACTAGTCGAGAAAATCACTAAACTCCAATAATAAAAATAGTTGGCAATGAATTCCAAAGGTCATGCTGTGCCATTTGATGGAAATGACTGGAATTGCCCGGAAATGACCGAGCTTTTTCAAAAACAGCATGACCTCCTCTAAATTACATGAACTTATTACATTACATTACACTGTTGACCTCAAGTTGCATTTTCATGTGAGAAAGATTTCGACTTGTAATCGTTTGTTTGTGGGAATGTCAGGAACACTGGGAAGGCAATATAACTGGTTGAACATTTATCTATCTTTCCTGCCCTTAGAGAAAACAATATCTTACAATAGCACATCTCAGGTCATGGAGTATGCAGTGTTGAATCTGAATTGAACCATTTGAATCAATTATATGGTAAGTAATTCAACTTATTTTGTTAGCAACAAAGCTAGCCATTTCACTGTGATGAGTGGTGTATATTTTCCTCCTCAATACAGCAAACTGTATAGTCAGTGTTATAGATATAACAAACTAAACCAAATACATGTATATACAGCATAAATCATTTAAAGGCGAGAAGTGCGACTTGGTTTACTTCCTTTGCTGTGTGCAGCCACGTTGATTTCACATCACTCTCTGAACTTGGAAGAACCTGCAGTTGAGAAGTTCACGAGTAGGAATTTCGAGTTGAGGAGGGTGTTTTCGACCTCTAGTCAAATGCAGAAACAATATTTGAAAGCATGTTTGTATGTCACGTTATCATATCTCCATCCTGCTTTGGGGTTCACATAGTAGTCCAAAAAAAAAAAAAAAAAAAAAGAGAGTCGATTCACTGGGTCCAGGCATCGAAAACTAAAAGTCAACAACAAATCAGGGATTGAAATGTAGGTAACACATATGGGTGCAAGAAAATGTGCAGAACCAATAAAACTGTACAGAATTCTGTAACCTTGTGTTGGTTTGCGTGTCTCGTTTGTCATAGTGCGACAGGTTATCTGATAAAGGCCAGTAATAATGTATTGCAGTCAGTGACCAGTTGTTTCATTACTAGTTAAGGAAACGGTTCTGTTTTAACAAAGCTTTATTGATGTGATTCAGCTCCTGTTTATTTGGGTTTGAGAAGCTCTTAATATACATAGACACTTTATATATAAATGTAAATAGACTTAAATAACCTCACCTTATATAAACCATCATTTTAGTTATTTTCGTGCTGCTTTTCCTGGTGATGGTTGCGGTGGCAACATGCTGAGAAGATCAGCCCATAACTTACAACAACTTTAAACAAGTCAATTACAAGAACTTACTGTGCTGAACTCTCAAATTAAACACAGGCTTCGGATCACAATAATGCACATCACACTCGTGAACGTCTTATCTCTCCACACCGGTGATTACTACTGTGCTTTTGTACATACGGAATGTGTGTATATTGCCGCTGTACACGTGCCTATGTCCTTGTCCTCGTGCTTTATACAGGCACAGTAAGTAGCATAGCTGAACAGTACTTTTAGCTAGCTACACATTAGGCTATGTTAGAAAGATAAGCGCAACCCTAGGCTCATTCCTATTAAAAAACTAACAAGTTGTCAGGATACTGAAAGGCCTGGCTGGTCTAAATTTTATAAATATTACTAAATGACTCATCACAAACAATCTACCCCTGCACTACTGAATGCCTGAGTAACTGCCGTCTTATCTATGTTATTATATCTGCTTTACAATCAATTCGAAGTCATTACATGAATGCAGATATTACACAATGTTCATAAAATATTCCTGGCAGACTGCCGATGCTGACTGCTGCTTGTTCAGGCTGCAGGGCCAAGAAGTTTCACACTGACAAAGATATACAATAATGAAAACAACATAAGAAATCTAGTCTTTCTTTCACTGGCTAAGATTACTGCACGTCAGGGGCAGCAAATCCGAAATGCTACTGGTGAGAAAAGGATTAAGCAGTGACAGTTCATGGGATGAACCTAAATGCTGAACAAGCCACCTGACACATCGGCATGCACTTCCAGTCCTCGGTGCACAAATACCCGGCATGCATGCAGGCCTATTTTAAGGGATGATGCAGTGCTCTGGGTGCACTGGAAGCTTCAGTATGCATAGCCATGTGCTCTGACGATTCTTTGAAGCGCAGCAAAAATAGCTGGAAAGTCTGCTGTGCTGAAGCAAGTGAAAAGGGCCATGATTGTGTATTTACATCCCCTGTCACTGGGTCAGGTGATCCACCAACTTTACACAACACGCAAGGCTGAACACCGAGGCAAGCAATCGTAGAGCTGGACCCACTGAACGCCATCTCGGCCACATTAATGATCCAGCCTCATGCTCCAGCTAGACGTTTTAAATCAACACACCAGGTTATCTCTGGACAGATCTCAAAACAAGCATAATTCACCAGCCAAGGAAGAGGAAGAAGAAGAAGCAGTTTCTTAATCACTAAGACAATAGGCATTTACCAAGTGGTACTTTATGTTTAAAAATGATGACTATTATACCAGCATACTCGGAGATACCTTCATGATACATGATATTCATCACAGTATATTATTTTTCTGAGATTTTGCTAAGAAAGCACCAACACAGGCTACTTTCTGTTCAGAGATTTTACTGATGGTATATCACTGGAACAATATCATATCGTTATACTGCCCATAGGTCATACTGTATGCCTGAGCAATGACTTGCTATAAACGCACTAAATATAATGAGCGGAACAATTTCTGGTCACATGGTAAAAACCATAAACCAAAACAGCACTATCAACACTTGATATACCTAGTCTGGATTTTTAAAAAACATCCACCTACCAGTCTACATCTAGCTGACACACTCATCCCATAAAGCTGAAGATGAACGTTAAGATCCTTTCACAAGGGACCTGAAGTTGCTCTCTGGCAGTCCTGGTATTTGAACTCACAACCTTCTGGTCATTTGTGTAGTCGATAGAGCTGCCAAGCCAGCTTTCTCTTCAGACATTTAAAAGCGAAAAGGTCATTGAGTAATTCGACTCTAGGGCTGGGCACTATAAGAATACATCATCAATATTATGACATGACATCACAGAAAAAAGGTTTTGAGAGTACTGCAAGTATAACAGACTCCACTATAACACTATATGATTCCAGCGTTGCTCACAGTGACGTTAATTAAAATATGACTTTGTACTCTATTAACAAACCTAAATAATGGCTGTCCTACCTAGAAGGCAGCATAAGGAAAGCCATCATCCATCTATTTTTTTTTTTAGACCATATTTGAAGGCACGTGTCCTTCTTGGAGGAAGCAAATCCATATCTTGGCCACACAGTATAATATTATAAAGTTAGGTCCTTAGTACTATTTGAAAACTTATCAGCACATGTTTAAGCCTAAATATTCAACCATAAACTTCTAAGGCATTGCTAGGAGTGTTCTGACTTTTTCCCCTCCATTCATGCGGCCTGCCCAGTTGCCCCGTGTATGGCTCTGTTCAATTTCAGTCTACAGTCTGGAAGCTGCACAAGCTTCTGGGTCACGTTTCTGTTCTCGATAAGTGATGGCTGACAACAGGAGTCTGGTACAGCATGGTACAGGAGAGGGAAAAAGAAAAAGAAGGGGGGAAAGAAAAAAAAAAAAAAAAAAAAAAAAAAAAAAAAAAAAAAAAAAAAAAAAAAAACTTACACCTTCCCCTCCACTCAGACACACTCAGTCTGACATCACACACTTTATATGTGAACTCAACAGCTACACACCATTCTGAAATTTGTCCAGTTTGGGAATTCAAAATGAACACCTAAGTGCAAGTAATCGAACAACTCCAACATCACAACAGTTGCTCAAACTGTTAGCCCACTAAACAATGTTAAAACCATAATACAGAAATATTATTATACTGAATATTGAGACTCCCTCTTCCAGAAAAGACACACAGCTGTCCTTTATGATAGAAGACCACTGACCTCACCACTGGCAGCTTCCTCCAGGATGGACCACAAGAACAGCGACAATATTTTTGAAGTGTCCACAATGACAATATTGTGCCAGTTGAAGATCACAATAATGCGCAGTTCATGGGAACAAAAGAAAAACAAAAAAAAAAAAACTGCTCTCTGCCATGAGAGCTTTGGAGAAAATTTCAAGTTAGCAAAGTCCCTGTAGCCCAAGGCAGGGGGAAAAAAAACCCTATGAGAAAATCTATGAGATAAGTAAACACACACACACACACACACACACACACACACACACACACACGCACGTGTCTCAGTTCTGTTAAAGAGCAGTGTGTGCTGTGGATTTTATAGACATCTGTAAATGTTGCTGTTTCAAAACAGGAAGGATGTGGCTAGGAAATTGATCAACATCTGCACCATTAGACAGGGAAAGCTACACTCTGGGAACCGGATCACTGTGTGACTGTATGACTTTCTGTATGACTAGGACACTGTAAGCAAAATTAGGTAATACCACGTAGTAACAACAAAAAATGCAAAGCAAATGCAAAGTTTTATCAGACCCATAAAATGATGATACTTGCATTTAATCCATACCCAAACTCAAAAACAAAACATATTGTTCACATTGTGCACATTTGGAAGAAGAAGAAAAAAGTCCAACATAATAATATAATATAATATAATACATTATACTAAAGAGTTCTGCAATGCCCATGCTATAATAAAGCAGGGATGCTTTACAGTTAAAGGCTGACTTATCAAGAGCTTATGATGGGTCACGATTCTCACACAACACAAAAGCAACCAAAAATCTAATGGAAATGGCATGGAGAATTTAAACTGTATAGAAAACACATTAAGAACATAAATATATTACTTTACAGAGGTTTCACAGTGTGATGTACTGATCTAGAGATCCTGAAAGTAAGGAACAGCTGTAGAAAGAGCACTACTACTTACTCACTGAGTATTAATATCAATCTATATTACTGCCATGTCTTATTTTTGCACCAGTCGATTTACTACTACTCTCCATCACTATCTCCTCTAATTACACTACATTAAAGAGGTCAGTGTGTAACATTACCACTCTTTATCCTTTGCTAAGCCATGTGTGACCCTAACATGCTTCTAAAAGAACAACAAATGCGTCCTTTTAGATATTCTGAGTGTGGAAGAACGCTGTATTTGGTTTTAAACCCTGTTTCTACTTCTGCTTGTACTGACCAAGTCGTACATGCAGCAAAGGGTCCGGGATAAAAGTCAACACAACAAATTCAGGATAACAAAAACCAAAAACAGTAAGTATAGAAGTATAGAAGTTTACCGTCGTAGCATAAAATGCCAATGTTGTTGTTCATTTTGTCCAAGTACTGGTAGTTCAACAGGTCCATCTTGGTAAATAGCATTTATCAAACCAACGGGGGGAAAAAACGCCAAAGTCGTTCTCCAACCGAGCTTTAAAAAAAAAAAAAAAGGCCCAGCCTTTAAAAACTCCTCTCAAATGTAACTTCAACCCGTCTAGGGTCGAAAACTTTACCACGAGCTACTCACACGACTGTCGAAAGAACAGAAAGAAAAGTTGAAAGCCCTTGTTTAGGGACGAAAAAAGAAAAAGGAGCGGACCGCGTCAGTTCTCCTCACAGCCCCGCTGTAAGTCAACTGCACTCACTGACGCGGGCGCGCGCGCGCGCTCCGCTCTCAACCACCCGACTCGGACACTGCGCATGCGCGCTACATCACCAAACACCGCGGACGGCACTACGCATGCGCTCTACATCCCCCCCCCCTTCCTGAACGAAGGCTGAATCCCAAAAAACTCCCAAGTCCCAAAATAAATGCACTCAGTGAAATAGGAAAATAAAATAATGACAGCATATATGGTGCACTATTTGACTATGGATCCTGAATATGAAAAATTACAAAGAAAATGGACACAAGGACTAGCACACCTGAGAGTGTAAACTTTTTAAACGTTTTTGTGTACACACACACACACACACACACACACACACACACACACACATATATATATATATATATATACACACATACACACACACACAGTTAGGTCCGGAGGTATTTGGACAATGACAGACTTTTTGAAGGCAAAGAAATGGAATATTCTTCAATGGCCAAGTCAGTCGCCTGATCTCAACCCAATAGAGCTGCTTTTCACTTACTGAAGACAAGACTGAAGGCAGAAAGACCCACAAACAAGCAGAAACTGAAGGTGGCTGCAGTGAAGCCTGGCAAACCATCTCCATGGGGGAAACTCAGAATTTGAGTTTTGAGAACATGGGCTCCAGACTTCAGGCAGTCATTGACTGCAAAGGATTTTCATCCAAGTATCAAAATTATGGTTATATTTACAATTATGTCATTTTGTCCAAATACCTCTGAGCCCCTGAAAATGGAGGTACTTTGCTGAAAATGGCTGTAATTCCTAAATGGTAAATGCCATATTTTTGTGGAGCCTCTTAAAATAAAGCTGAAAGTCTACACTTCGATCCCATCTTGATTGTTTTATTTCAAATCCATTGTGGTGGTGTATAAAGGCAAAATCACAAAAACTCTGTCACTGTCCAAATACTTCCGGACCTGACTGTGCACACACACACACACACACACACTCCTGGGCAACAAAAACGGGCCAAGCCCAAAATGGCAAAATATTAAGCTTTTAATGGTCTTAACAACAAATCATGGGTCAGGAAATGAGCAAGAATTAAACTAATAGATAAAGGGAGTTAGTTTGGGAAGCTTTTCCCTTTGATTTCTTTAAATGTTTAAGCCTTGTGGTCCTTTATGGGCTGCATCAGCTGTGGATAACCAAATAATGACTAATCTTTTAAGAAAAAAAAACATCCCAGAAGATATTTTAGGAAAAATTTTGCACACTCAGACATGTGTTAGTTTGAAGTTTACATCAGATATTTTAATCATTATCATGATTTTAACTTTGTGTACAAGAAGACTATATAAGTGAATTTCCCTGTTTTTAGCTTTTCCCCAAACAAACAGTTCACTGCAGCAAAAGTAAACCAGCAAATGGTGGCACAGGAGCTCTCAGGAGTGCATCTGTTTCATTCTTGCTCATTTTCTAACCAATGATTTGTTGTTAAGACCATTAAAACCTTAATATTTTAAATTTTGAGCTTGGCCCATTTTTTTTTGCCCAGGATTCAGATATTCTCAGCCTGCTTCAATTAATAATATATTTTCACTGTGGCCAATTAATAGTAAATAAAAGGTGAATGCAAATAAATGCTAATAAATCAATAACAGACACTAAATACATAGCTGTAGATAGTAAAAATAGAAAACACTATGAATAAAGAATAAAAAAACACTATAATTTAAATAAAATAAAAATGGCCATTTATATATGCTTAATAGGTTTTATTAGTCTATTACCCTACAAACAAACCCTCACAAATATCAGAAGTCAACTTTCTAAAGCCATTAATGCAAATCAAAGTTTCCTAAATAAACTTTAATAGAAGTAAAACAGGCTGTGTGTGATTTCTAGCAATACTCTAGTGCCCCCTTGTGGCAAACGCACAGTGTTGAATCAGCTTCAGGAGAGCAGGATATTTAAAGCCTCGTAAAAAATGTGTGTAATTTATGCTCACATTTTTCACTTTCTACAAGCTTGAGGATGTCAGGGTCGACTTATAATGCTCTATGCAGGATGTAAAGAGAAAGGCGTAATACATCCTGTGTAGTGTACACTTGCAAGCTTAGCAAAATTTGAGAACGGTATTTTCTTGTTATAAAACAGAAATTAAATATAACTGCATGAAATTATATATTATTAGCGCGCAGTAATAATAATCAGAAGAAAGTAATAATAATACAAAATAAAAAAGTCCCTCTATAGTGGTATGCTGGAAAGACAATACAGAGGCAATACAGTATAGTACAGTATAGTGTGAAGAACGAAACCTTAATGGAGGACATGAGAGCATAACATTTGAAAAAAAAATCTGAAAACAGACGGTTGACGGTCAAACCAGCAAGACGACCAAGTCTTGCGTAAGTCTTGTACCTAGGGTGTGCCTGCGTACAGTGTTTTCCCCACACAAAGATAAACTGTAAGATTACGTGTATCTAATTGTGCTGGTTAGTCGTTTTTAAATGAGCACGCCTGACCGGTTAAGACAGGAAAGAAAAAGAAAAAGAAAAAAAAAGGAAAAATCTGGGTGTTACACCGTCATTAAGTCGCATGTGGGACTAGGAGGCTTCATCTCAATAACCTTGCAAAGGCTACAGCCAACATAAACAGAACTTTATAATAATGAATATCACCAAAGGAGTAAGCATATCACACCCATCCTATAATTATTATATATTATTATATTCTATCATTATTATTTATCATATTACTTGATATATATGTTTTGGTACTACTCTCTATAAGCATGCTCTCAGGTGGAAAAAGCAGTGGGTGCTCGGGACAAGCAGATTTCATGTCCAGGCTGTTGGTTTTTTTTTTATTTGCAGTTACCTTTTAGACAAATACAACCTTCTGACCTTCGCGAAAAAGAAGTATTCATTTGGTATGTAGGATATGTTTAAACGTCATGCGCTTGGTGTGACAGTGGTGTGAAGCACCACAATGCTCTAACTATCACGCATGCTTCCAAATGCCACTACGTGCTGCACTACGCATGTTGGCCAAGGTGCAAGATGGCCGACGGTAGAATGTATTAACTAGGCTGATTAGTTCGCATGCATGGGTGACAGATGGTCTGTTCAGAATCTGAAATATGCATGTACATGGAAATGTTGACAAAACTAAGTTTAAAAAAAAAAAGTGCAGTGCAAAACCATCGTATAACTCTCTACACGCAGTTGGCTCGCAGTGAAACATATCGAGAGAAAACAAGGACGCTAGGCAGATATTAAATAATATCTTTTAGATGCGATGTGAGGAAACCCAGCCACTGGGGGTGTACTCTCAGTGCTGGTCCCAAGCCCGGATAAAACTGGGGAGGGTTGCGTCGGGAAGGGCATCCGGCGTAAAAACCTGGGCCAGATCAAACATGCGAACCAATGATCCACTGTGGCGACCCCTAACGGGAGCAGAACAACAACAACAACAACAACAACAACAACAAGCGATGTGAGGACATATACACTCACCAGCCACTTTAATAGAAACACATGTATATGTGCTCATTTATGCAGTGATCTAATCAGCCGATCATGTGGCAGCAGCACAGTGCATAAGATCATGCAGATACAGGTCAAGAGCTTCAGGTAATGCTCACATCAAACATCAGAATGAAGAAAAAGTGTCCTCTCTGTGACTTTGATTGTGGCATGGATGCTGGTACCAGACAGGCTGGTTTGAATATTTCAGAAACTGCTCATCTCCTGGGAATTTCACACACAACAGTCTCTAGAGTTTACACAGAATAAAACCTCAGTGGCTTTAACCGTGGAATGGTTGTTGGTGCTAGAAGGGCTGGACTGATTGTATTTCAGAAACTGTTGATCTCCTGGGATCTTCACACGTAAGAGACTCTAGAGTTTAAACAGAATGGTGCCAAAACCAAATACCATCCAGTTCTGTGGGCAGAAATGCCTTTGTTAATGAAAAAGTTCAGAGGAGAACGGCCAGACTGGTTTGAGTGGCTTATGGCAACTCAAATAACCACTCTTTACAACCATGGTGAGCAGAAAAGCATAAGCTGCTGCTTATGCTCCCATGAAGAAGGTAAGACACCTGGAAATAATGACTTAACTCGTAATTATGCATGTACTGTAATTCAAATATTAGTGCCATAAAGACCATAGCAGTCACTGAAGCTTTTAGTTTTAATCATGCTTGTTAGAGTTTAGTCAAGAATACGATAACACACAGATTTTAAAATGCAAAAACAGGGGATTTGTACCTATACTGATATCTTTAATACTGTTCAGATTAATATTTTGTTCTTTTTCTTTGACAAAAATAACTTGCATTTGTCTACTCACTTTGTGCCACTGCTTATCTAACCACCATTTAACATTTTTCTTAGGCCCATGTTTAAGACTTCAGCAATTACAGTTGGCATTTTGGGAGGAAAGAAAAAAAAAAAAAAAAGATAGAGTTGTAGAAATAATGTCAGTGAATAATTTTCTTTCAAAAGCTCCTACAGCTCCTGCAATTTCCTGCATATTCTTGTATTCAGACTCACTGTCAGTCAGAATCAGGTATTTGGACTATAGACTTGAAGGAGTACATTAAAACGTTTCACTGATTTGGATTTGGATTTTAGATTTTCTGCTTTAAGAATAGCTATGGTAAAAGAAAAGGGAAAAAATCAGCATGAAAGAGGTGGACAAATAATGAATGCATCAGCTAGCCCACTGAGCGAGTGAAAGCACAAATGTGTTGCCCAGTCCCATATTTCAGTTGCCTGGAAATCTGACTGACCCGGCTAGAAAAGCGGAATCTAATCTAATATTAGATCGTTATATAATATCAAATATATATATATATATATATATATATCGAAATACTATGTGAGTATAAATACCATGTTTGATGACACCATACACTATATGGCCAGAGTTAAACCCGTGTTCCTCGATTCTGTTGTCGTTATTGTCTGTATTACTAACATAGCTGTGAAACTTTGTGCCTGGTGTTGAGCATGCCGAGTACTAGCACCTACTCCAACTCGTGTGTTTAGCTGTAAGACAAACAAACTTATCACACTTGTTTCTGGTCAGCCAGTGGAACAACAGTCCTGCAGTCAAAATAAACATACTTCTGATTTTCCCATGGTAAACTAGACCATCCTCAGAATATTTGTGATGTGATTCTGGTGTTAATTCTGGGGTTGCTTCCGTGAGAAGTTAGCGGATGGTGCTGAGTTGTTGTCACAGGGGAACATTGCTAGCACGGTTATAATGGTGTTTAATAGGAAGCTCAAACATAAGGGATAACGCTCAGGTTTCATTCTTAGCTGTTAAACGTAAAAGAGCAAGAACTTATTTTCTTGCTCGCCATTTTTTATATTAATGAGAAAACTTGGAAATAGTGGAGACTGGAAACGCTGGACTCAGTGCTCCAGAACGTAATGCAGCTATACAATGCTGCACTCTGCTTGACTGGTTATCGATCTACGAGACGCGGACGTTGGCGTCAGTATTAGCATGAAAGTTGAAGCTTTGGAAGCTGATCTGTTTGAGCAGAGTGTACGGATGAGGAGGGTAGAGAGCTGCACAGACGAATGGACTAAAGCTCTGCTGCATCGCTCTCTTTAAGTATACATTAAGAAAGGGTTAAATCCCACTGGCACCACAATAAGCAGTAGTCAAACTGCATTGTGGGTAACGTAGGAAACCAACCAAAGTGAAAATTGACAAGTGTCGTATTAAATTTCCCTTTATTCTGACACTTGCATTATTTTAGGCCCAGTTTTATTTAGATCCTACAACATGCACTCACATGAACCAGGAAGTAGGTATACTACTCTCCTGATTATTTCATTCAGTATGAAACTTTACACTCGGTTAACCTTTAACTGCCTCAGTGTAATCGCAGCCCCAGTGCAGACCAAAGGAGAACCAAAGGGGATTTATTCAAACCGATGCCATGCCTTTCATATGACCTCTCTCATCGCTGGAATTACAGCTCTGTCTCTAACTTGGCTCTCAATGGCAAAGGAGATTAAAGGTCTATTCACCCTGAGGCTGTAACCCCCCTGCATAGTCCTCCCTACATCCCTGTCAGTTTGAAGGAAAACGCTCCTCATTGGCTTCAGAGGGCCATTGTCTCGAGTTTCACAAACTTGGCACAAAGGCCACACCGGGTGTGAACAGTGGCTCCATTCAACAAGCTGCTTAATCCATTGTCTTCAATCGTGGGGATTTTTCCCCTTGGATGTAGCAGCGGACCAAGGCTGGAGCTTTTTGCTTCCAAAGAAGGACTACCATACACACCCAGTCCAACTACTAAATTATGGTCAACCAACTCTACCCCATGGCTAAAGTACAGAAAACAGAAAGAGCAAATTATCCACCCAAAACACACAACCATTCTCAGCAAGAGGATTTGGGATGCGGCCCTTTGAGTCCACATTACTCATTCCCACCCTGTTCTCTGCTCATGATCCAAAGCTTTTACACACACTGTGCAAATAATCTGGGAGAAAATCAAGGCTGTTATTTTTACATGGGAAAACTTTGCCTAATAATGCATATTACCTACCGGATAGACGATTAAACGAAAACAAAGAGGATGCCTTAAACCGTAGCCTAATGATGCAACGATCATATTAGAATTAATAATAAATCAATCGAAAATAACTGGTGTGTAAAAAATAATTCCGATTTTTTAAACTGACGGTTAAATAAGATGGCAAGGTGATACTTTGCAACTCTGATACTTTTAAAATAGCTCTTTCATTCACAAGTTAACAGTAAACCTACCCCAGACTCTGAACAAAGTTGGTCACATGTCATTCGGAGGCTACTAAATCAAACTGTATCATAGCGGACTCAGTGGTTACATCAAACATTGAATCATTGCCTTATGAATTGAAATAGTATTGGGTAGAAGCCTGAGGTTTACACCACTGGTTATAGTAGAGACTTCAAAACACAAGTTTATCCAGCATGTACAGTGAAAAATGAATTGTTGTAATGTTATACATAGGTGTGAGACAAAAACAATCATCAATGCACAGATCTCCATAATCTGATTTTTCAAGAAATATTTTTTTAAAGAAATTTCAATTCAATTTATTTCGCGAATAAAAACAAATATGTGAAAATCACAACACACAGTTCCATCCGGAGGATTCTCTGTTGCTGGCTCGATGCAGAGCCCTCGAGCAAGTGGCAAAGCTTCCACGTAATTTGGAAAGTGCCGAGCGAATTAGCAATCACAAGTTTCAGCGCAAACCGTCTGTCCTCCACTCAACGCTGCTAGAGCCTGGTTACAGAATTTGACATTACACTTTAAAGATAAAAAAAAAATTTACTCAGTTAAAAAATAGAAGGAAGTATAAAGGAGGGAGGGAGTGAGGAAGGAAATTGACGGGAGGAAGGAAGGAAGAAGGGGATAGGGAGAGAGAAAGGAAGGAAGGAAGGAAGGAAAGAAGGGTTTCACCTCCTATAGCTTTAGAAGCAATTCACTTGGATAGCAGGTGAAGTACTTTTATCCAAAATGTCTTGTACTTGACTCTGTGTACTTAAATGAAATTTACATTTTACTACATCTACAATAATGATTTAAGGACACTGCAGGTGCTCCCTGGATTGTTCCTCAGTAAATACATAAATAAATAAAATATTATACATAAAGTGTACATAAAAGAGGTCAAGCCATTGTTACTTACACATATGGTTCATAAAGGACGCATGCAACATCGTGCTGATCCTCAGCCACAAGTCAGGACTGACATTATGTAACCGCCGAGATTAAACACGAGCCAATGAAAACAGGGCCAAGAAACTGATGCTTGTCTACTTCAGAAATAGTTTAGTTCATGTTATCACACAATCTGTTACAGAATTCAGCCAAGATTGTATTGGGATCACCTTTCTACAGCATGAAGTAATAATCTTTAAAGACTGCTGAAATCACACGGGCTAAAACTGGCTTAAGATGGAATTTCTTTTAATAAGAATGATCTGCTTGACTAATGTGTGCACATAGACATCACCACGCAAGCACATTAAACACTGGACATTGCAATTAAAAAAAAATAATAATAAAAATTTAACTGACTTGATGATGGCTAACCACGATCCTTTATCTTCCCACAAAATGAATGGATGTATCATTGGAATTTGTTATCTTGGCTAATCTCGGAAAGCCAGAGGTGCATTACAAAGGAAGACATCACACTCGGGTGTCCAAAAATCAACCAGATGGCATGCATGAGCTGCTCCATCATTCCCAGAGCCACGTGTTGAATTTTATACACGAATTAGCTTTCTGTTTCAAATATTAGACAAGATAAAATCAATTGGCCATCATCAAAGCTCATTAAAGCTTCGGAGAGAAAAGTCTCTAGAGTTATAGACCATTTTCGAATAAAACAGAATATTTATTCAGACATTCTTGACATTACTTTTTAGCCTAGATTGATCACGCACACTAGCTGTACATGTGTGCAAGCACATAACTGCACTCTGGATTTCATGGCCTTGAAATGTATTTACTAATAAAAGCATATAGTCAATATAGTCACCACTGCTGTGTGCTGTTTTGATGTGAACATGTCAACAAACTAAAGTCACAACCCTCATGCCATTTCACTTGAACAACTCTTCCACCCATTCTTCTGTCACACTGCATACTAGTGAGTTTTTCGCTGACATGCATGCTGGTAAGACAGGAATGCAGTTAGTGAAGACACGGTTAGTCATGTTTACTATTTCTGTGACCTTAAAGTGACCGAGTGTATTTTTAAGCAACGACGCACGGTAAGTGTGATTATACCAAAACTCTGCTGAATGTTTTTCATTCTGATTGGTCCGAAGGCGTTCTCTGACAGTAACGGCGGCTGATGTTTAACGTTTTTGGAAGGAGTCTCCAGTGTCAGTTCTTCGCAACTGTCAGAGGTGAAGCTGTTCCTTTCATTTCTCTGCAATGGGAGAGTCTTCATGACAAAGGGCTTGCGCTTTGCACTTCCTCAGTAACATGACAAGCTGCATTTTTCTTTCGAGAGTAAAAAAAGAGCTGCTGGTGAGGGAAAGACTGTTTATAGCTGCTATAACATAAGGCATAACACAATGTGTAAATATACACAGATTAAAAAAAAAGTATTACATGTTGCTCTTTAATTGAAAACAAATGTAAGTGTCGAATTGCTGTGGGATAAGAGGAATAAAACTTTGCGCACCCCAACACTGCAACAGCATGCAAGTATTCCTTACTTATCCAGTCTTAACACAACTAAGACTGACAGCCTGAGGTGCTTCTAACAAACTGCTGCTACAGTGGCCGGCCAAGAAAATCATTTTTGCTTATACAGCTTCACGGCTGGATGATCTCATATCCTCCTACAGTACCTTCTAGCATCAATGTTAAATTTCTCATTTCACAATAATGGCTTTACCTTTTATCATGGTTTACATTAACATCGTAACACATTTGTAAACATTCTCCTGTACCCGTTTTCATGGGGCAGCATTATAAAAAAAATTATTTACTTATAGACTGATCGTTATCAGCTTGTAGATGTAAATGGTGACTTCCCCATGCATACTAAGGTGTTCCACAAGGCTCTGTTCCAGGCCCACTGCTTTTATCTATGTATATACTACCTCTGGGTAAAACTGTTCATAAAAATTGCCATTAGGTTCCTCCTACTTAATTCTGACAAGACAGAAATACTTCTACTGGAAACACAGGCAGCTAGAAGTAAGCATACTGATTACATAGTAACTCCGGATGGCCTTCCAGTTACATCACGTGCATTAGTGAAAGACCTTGATGTGATTATTGACTCCAGTCGCTCATTTGAAGCTCATGTAGATAATATTACTAAGATAGCCTTCTGTCATCTCAGAAATACTACTATTGACTTATAAAGCACTGAATGGTCTCGTGCCACAGTAACTGAGGGAACTTCTGCTCTTTTATTATCTGCCATGGCTGCTTCGATCAAAAAGTGCAGGTTGTTTGTTGGTATCTAGAATAACGAAGGCTACAGAAGGGGGCAGAGCTTTCACTTACAAAGCCTGACAGCTATGGAACAGCCTTACAAGTAAAGAAAAAAAATGGCAACAGACCAAATTTTTGGTGCTCCTCATAAGATCTTGTTTATCAAAGCTTCATGTCAATGTTCGGTAAGAACTTAATGACAGGTGTGCATTTGAATTTCTCAGTGGATTAAATGTAAGCCATAATCAAATCTTCCATGAACCATCCCATCACATTAAGCTCATGAAGGTCTTGCTGATGCCTGATCTGTGCTTCTGACGTAGGTGGTTGGTGGCGCATGAACTAAACTAACCTGAACTAACGGCCTTCTTCTTCTTCAGTTACTTCAGAGGCTGAAGATGGTCTAGACCCTGCGATAGCAAAGTTCAGTTTTTATTAGCTGACTGACCTGTACTATAAAATGCTATTACATTAACCACTACTACTAAACTTGCTATCACTTTCATGCCTAGTCAGTAAGGTTTCCAGGCCATTGAACTGGGCAAGAACATTTTTACTTTTGCGTTTTTACATTGCTGGCATATTGGCTAATATAGTTATTTGCCCACGCCTGAAAGACGCGATCATAATCATAATTTTACATCTAGATGCAGCACATCCATTGACACCTGCCACAGGGGTTTTTGAAAAACCTTTTTCTTGATAAACCACCAGAGGTTAGGAACAATCCATTATTAATGAGATGTGGTTACTGAAAATATTTTAGTAGTGTCCCCAACCATTAACATTAATATTGTTCTCCTTAAGGATGTGATGGTATAAGCAGACACCAAGATTTATAGACAGTCGTGATACTGGTTTGTCCAATAGCCATAAGATTGTTTACTCTTTGTATCTTCATATCGTTCCATGTGTAAATGGAACCAAATGTCAAATTTCGTTCCATCATAGACCCACATGGAATAAATGTGACTCATGCCCCTATTCTGTGAATCTCCTGGCAACCTCGTTACATCAGATGCATGTTAACTTGAGACAAGCCAAAACATAAGAAGCTTACCACAGCACAGCAGTGAGGCATGAGACTTACACAAATCTCACAAAAGAAATGGTGAGCAGTTACGGACACGTCTGTCCTCCGGGAGCTGCTGGCATGTTGGGGCAGTACACTGAGACGATGACAAAGAACACGCATCAGCCTTTCATGAAGAAGGGGAAGAAATGTCTCAGAGGCCCAAAGGTCAACTTCCTGTTTGGGTCTAGGCAACAGGTGCTTGTAGAAGTGTTCTGGCAAAACACACGCTCTGTAAAGGCATGGCGGTCTGGCTCATTGTTCTATCCACCTCCTGTTGGCAAGAAGCCCTCGATGCTGAAGGTGAAACCTGAGCCAGCTGCTCTGCTGCGTCAACATCGAGCAGACGCAAGTTTCTCGTTTCTTGTTCTGTCCACTACACAGCAGCAAATATTTCATTGAAAACATTGCTAAAGTGAACTGAACATCATCTCTGTAATATAACTCTGAAAATTATGCTTCAAGGAAATCAAGCCAAGCAGCTTGTGTGCGAGTGCATTTTCTGAGAATTTACACCTGGTTAGGTGAACATCATTTATAACTGACAGATATAGAGAAGTTGTACTATTTGGACTGCAACTGAGATGGATGTAGATAGATAGTGGAAATGAGAGAGGTTGTTAAATCAGGTTGTGGAAAATCCCCAAAGATCAAGCCATAAATTTTATATCGTGCAACGCTGATCATTGCGATTGTTACAACTCTTTAAATATATGTTAAAACTGCCAGCTAGGTAGTTGGTAAATGAGCTAGTTCGTCCTAAAGATTTAACTGACAGATAGTTAGCCACAAAGCTAAAAACGTTCCATCCTGCCTCCCTCTTTTCTTGTAACGTAACTGGAATAGACCCAAGACAATCATTTCCAGCAACTGGGAAATACCCAACATTGTAATAAATTTGTACTAATTCACTTGCCCCATTATCAGGAGATCACGAGTTTGAATCTCCTGTGACAAATGCCACAGCCATCCATGGCCAGGAGTCCAAGAGAGCGAAACTGGGATGGACAGCATTACTCTCTCTCTCCCCTGCAAATCAGAACGACACTAACCAATCGTTGGCATCTGTGAGCTCATGTATGCGGAAGAGGGCAGTGTGTTCAGTTGCGCTGTGATCTAGCAGTTTGAAAAGATGCAGTGACTGGCTTCTAGAGTCTCAGACGAAGCCAGTATTAGTCCTCAACCTCCCTGTTTGACAAGTGACAAACAAACTGGGAGAAACTCCGTAATAGTTTATGGTAATTTCACAAGCTGCCTTTGTAGTTTGGCTCAGCTATGTCAGAAATCTCCAGCATAACTTCTACCACATTCCAACAGAACTCGATACTACAAACTATACTAGCTTGGTCAAAGGCAGTTATTTACAGTAAGTAAATACACCCTGGCCATGCTCTAGTCCTCTAATGGTATTAAAAGACTTTATGCGATTGGCCTGTGCTGTTTTCAGTCATGGGTGGAGTAAAACCGAGTAGCCTGGAGGATTTTTGCAGTCATTTCCAAGTCAACGCCTGACTTGCATCAAAACAGCGTCACCAGTCAGAAACCACTCCTTCCAGCTAGCTGCACGTTCTTGCTGAATGTTGTTACACAGCCATAGATCAGAGCCAGAAGTGCATCTGAGTAAGTCAAGGCCTCTCCCTCAAAGTGTTCCAGCAAGCGAGAGCATTCCTAAGATTTGTCTTAAAAAAAACAAGAGGGAACAGCTTCAGTTGGGCTCAGAGCACTATTGTGAAAACAGGTCAAGCACATTGAGCGAGGACAAAAGGAGGAGGCACAAGCACAACAAGAGTGACATCACATCAGTTCAAAACAAAAACACAGCAGGGGGACGGTGGGGGTGCAAACGTCCTCTCCAGCAACTTCTAGAAGACCCACGGTCAGTGAAGCAGAGGCGAGAACGTTCAGGTCCTGACTCAGTTTCCTCTCTGTGTATGTTTAAGCCTTATTTGGATTGGATTAGCTTTACTTGAGGAGGTGGTAATGAAATTGATACAGGAGTATATCTGGGATTTTAGTCTTGACCAAATTTGTCATGTCAGGTTTTTTTTTTTGGTTTTTTTTTTTTAAATACAGACTGTGCAGGCACACATTGGGAAAGATTGCTGTATATTTCACTTTCAAAATCGTCAGTAATAATTGCAACAAGTGCTTATAATAAAGCTCTAAATAATCAGTATTAAAATGTAGTCTACGTACTGCGCATGGAACTTTTAATGTGACGACCCATGCATACGTCGTGAGCATGCCCCCATCTCTGTGATCTTATCCCATCCAAATAGTACTTTAGTCACATCCTAGTTAAGTTGAAATAGAAGCCCATATTATGGGAAATATAATCAATATTTCAGCTTTTAACTTGTATGAAGATTGTCTAGGCAAATGGTGCATTTATTCCGTTTCTACAAACAGAATGAGCTGCTTATTCAAACCAGCCTCTTACTGAGAGGAAGTTCATTACAGTCGTAGTGCTGTGGCGAACAACAGAGTTTAAGGAGTTTGCAAATGTGTACTTTTTCCATCACTAGGTCGTGCACACCCAATCTCAATAATCCTAAATGCCTGCTGAGCAGGATTTGTGTCAGACTTAATCTAGGAAGGAATTTACTTGACCGGAGAAATTGCAGGGTGATTATGGAGAGATTGCTGGCTGCGGAGTGACTGAATTGCTGGGCAGACTGTCTGGAGGTCTGCGTGTTCCAGTTCAGATTTTAATCACGTTAGAACCCTGACTGAAAAAAGCTCTTCCTGTTCCCTGGTATACAGTGTTTACACTCTCACCTTGCTGCAGCATCTAGCTAAAAAACTGGTAACCTACACTAACATTTAGGCCAATTCCATACTGTCTTTACCAGGAGCAAAGGTTTAAGGGATTTTGCATGGCTCTGGTGTGATATGATTTTGTAGTGATTTACTGTACTAATAACATTAGCCAGCTAGTTACAAAAGCAACGTTACGCTGATGGAGGGGAAGAAATATCTGCGCTGGTTGTGAGAAAATGGAGGGGTACAAGAACGCATGAGTGAGTACAGAGTACCCTCTACTGAATAAACTGGGATATGATAAAAATGACCAGACCTTCCTCCAAAAAGCTGCATAAAACATACTGTATAGCAAACATTGATTGATTTATTCATTCAGTAACCATTTTGTGGTGGATCTGCAGTCTATACCAAGAACACTGGGATAGACTGGGTGCGAGAATTCATCCCACATGGGACAAGAGTCCATCGCAGGGCAGCACAGTATACAGTACCCACACATTCACACCTAGGGAGCATCATGCCTGGTTTGGAGGCACCACGGCCCAGAACGGAAAGCCGCTCTCCAGAGTGGTGAGGACAGCGGAGAAGGCCATCAGTACTTCTCTCCCCTGCATCCCAGCGATGCAGGACCAGGCCAGGAGAACTGCTAAAGACTTTCACCAAACCTGGACACAGTCTCTTCGCAGTGCTACTATCAGGGAAGCGCTACCGGATCCAGAGGACCAACACAGAGAGACTCAGGAGGAGTTTCTACCCTCGGGTAATCCGGCTACTGAACGAGGACACTTGAGGGAGTCTGCATATTCCTACCTCACGCACAGACACACATACACAAAACGGTCTGCACTATAGGAAAAAATGTTTTGCACAATGTATAGTTTCTGTATACACTGTACAGCTCTGTATATTTGCTTTTTTTTTCTCTTTACATATTCTATTGTATTATATTCTATTTTATTCACATCACATTCCTCTATAGGCTACTACATTTTATTATATGCCTACTACATTTTATTTTATGTCTACTAGATTTTATTGTGTGTGTATATCTTAGTTCGTCGTTGATGGTTCTGTTCATTGTTGCACTGTGGGATGAGGAACTAAGGAAAAACATTTCACTACATTACACCACATGTATGTAATATGTATGTGACAAATAAAGAACCTTGAACACAGCATAGATCTACAATGGCCAATCTGCCTACCAGGTAGGTGTGAGGTGGGAGGAAAGCACAGAACCTGGAGAAAAAAAAAAACCCACAAGAACACATGGAAATCTCAGGCTCAGGACTGAACCGGGGACCCTGGAGCTGTGAGGTGACAGCAATACGCGCTACACCAGCCCTATAGCAAACACATCGCTCCACATTGTGATTTTTACAGCTTTTTTTTTACAGTTTGTCCTCTAATTGGACCAAATTCATTTTGATGATAAATACTTATCTGGAGCGTCTGAGATTGGCTTCAGTAGTACGGCCAATCATGTTAGTTTAAAAGAGTAAATGATGATATTGCTTTGCGGTGGTTAATCCTTTACGAAGCTAACATCTTCATCCACTGAAGACTAGGGCGCTATTACACGTAAGCCACAAACTTGATTATTCCATGTCTAGCTTAATACATAGCTCTTTGGAAATGTCCGAGATCACGTAAAAAGTTTGAAACCATGAAAAGGAGATGTTTTGACTTCACAGAAAAGTTTGATGTTGAACCAAAGATTGATGTTTATGGATATAGACTGTCCTCTAACTGCATTCATGCTTACTGAATCAGGTTGCACAGAAATACTCTGAAGCTTCTGTTCACAGCGCACACACACACACACACACACACACACACACACACACACACACACACACACACGAGAATTAGATAGAGGGCTGGTGTTTATGTTGCATATCAGTATTGCAGAGGAATATCAATATCCTAAAAAGCTCAAATAAGGAACTAGATCATCCAGATAATAAAATCCTTCCATGTGCACATGACTTTCATCCAAAAACTATGTTAGTAATTATGAACGCTGAATGTTAGTTGTGTAAAGCAGAACTTACGTTTTTCATCATCGGCGTGCACTAAAGATGCTGCTCTTGACAAAACATCCAAAGGCGTTTCCATCCTCGGTGAGACCCTGCTGGAAAACGATAAAGCTCTGAGCCCCCAATGTGTGGAAATACAGGAGGGGGGGAAAAAATCGATCAAACTTCAGCGATTTTTCTTCATCCGGGCCGATCCAGTAAGAGCACAAGTGGAAATTACTACAGTTACATTTCAGGCATTTGGTAGACGCCCTTATCCAGAGCGACTTACATTTATCTCATTTATAAAACAGAGCAGTTGAGGGTTAAGGGCCTTGCTCAGGGGCCCAGCAGTAACAGCGTGGCAGGGCTTGGGTTTGAACCACCACTACAGTACAGTAGATCAGAGCTCCTAAATACATCTAATTCTTAATTCAGAAGAAACACGAGCTCACTGGGATATTTTATAGCTTCATTCTGTAAAACCTTGCGAGTTTCTTAGTAGGGCTGCACAATACATCGAAATTATCGAAATATCGCGATATGCATAGCGCAAGGGCTTGCGATAACGGAATGATTTTAATACTTCAAAAAGCTACGAGAAATTCGAAGTTTTAGGGCGATGCAGACAGCACAGATTGCTTTCTTTTCCTCAAAAGAACATGACACATTGATGGGACATTTATGGGAGATTTATTTAACAAGTTATCGCATATCGCGTTTTTCTTCAGTATCGTGCAGCCCTGTTTCTCAGCTCTAGCTTTGTTCCACACACTTCACATTCCTAAAATACCGCCGCAGTATTTACACAGGAAAGGCAACATAATGGAGCAAAACTCCACTCAGACTGCTTTCGTTACTCTCAATAAAATCTCTGTTTAATCTGTAGAGATTAAGACCATTCATATGTTATTTCTCTCTAAGAGATTAGCCAGTTATACCATTTAAATAGTCATGGTTTCACTCAGAAATTTTTTTAGTTGGAACTCAATTGGAACTTTCTTTCTTTTTTTTATTTTTATTTTATTATTTTTTTTTTACTATTTTTACTATCTTAAATTCGAAGGCACGTGTGGTGAATAATTTTACAACTGAAGACTATTATAAAATTATACAAATATGATAAATATCCCCGCATTTGAGTGCTCAGTCCGTCAGAAGCTCAGAAGCTATCTTGCTCCACTGAAGACTCGAGCGCTTTGCATGTAAACAAACTTAGTTCAATGTCTAACTAGCTAACTACATACCACCTTGGAGCGCCACTTTGTCCGGAATTATCCGAAACCACGAAAGGTTCTGCAAAAAAAAAAAAAAAAAAAAGCCGGAAAACAAGTAGTTTGGACTCCAATGAAAAGCGCCAAATTGCGCTGAAGGTATCCACAGTTTCCGTGTAACAGCCCCGCGAGGCGCGAGCGTCCTGGAAGAATGATAGGAATGAGGGAATTCTCTTCCTGGCAGGTGGCGCGAGCGGACATTTCTGATTGGCTGATCTCGGCCCAATGAGATCAGCATATTTTATGCAAATCAGCTGATTACATCATATCCTAGTAACAGGTAGTCAGAGAAGCAAGACTGTGTGTGATGAGAGTCGTATTTCTGCTTCATGACTAGATATAGCTGTCTCGTTGTTCACAAGCAATTTCATTTGGTCATAAAACCAGTACCTAGTAGTAATGAAATGTCACTTGGTGTTAGCATGAACCCTAACCCTAAATGTTGTTTAAAAAAATAAATAAATTTAAAAAATAATGAACATACACTGACCTACCCAGTTACTTTAATAGGCATATCTGTACATCTGCTCATTCATATATTCATATATCCAATCAGCCAACATGCAGCAGCAGTGCAATGAATAAAATCATGCAGATACAGGTACAAGAGCTTCGGTTAATGTTCACATCAAGCATCAGAATAGGGAGAAAATGTGATCTCTGTTGTTGGTATCAGTTTAAGTATTTCGGAAAAACTGTAGGTGTCCTGGGATTTTCACACATAAGTCTCTAGAGTTTACACAGAATGATGCAAAAAAAAAAAATATATATATATATATATATATATATATATATATATATATATATATATATATATATATATATACAAAAAGCAGCCAGTGAGCAACCTTGTTAATGTAGAGAAGTCAGAGGAGACTGGTTTGAGCTGACAGGAAGGCTACAGTAACTCAAATAACCACTCTTTACAACTGTGCTGAACAGAAAAGTATCTCAGAACACACAACACAGCAAACCTTGAAGTGGATAGGCTACAGAAGCCGGAAGACCACTCCTGTCAGCCAAGAAAAGGAATCTGAGGCTACAGTGGGCACAGGTTCTCTGAAACAGGACAGCTGAAGACTGGGAAAAAAACAATTTTTTTTTCACATGTTGTTTATAAGTCTGAGCATGTTTTTGACAGTTATTGAGTTGACACCAATTTTGTAAAGATTCAGCAAAAATCCTAGGACTAGTTCGCAAAAGTAGATTTTTCAGATTAGGCAAATTATTTCAAAATTTAAGTGAGCAAAGCTAAATGGTTCTTGGGGCTTTATTTTGCTTGGGAGACCCCAAGTGATCCCAGTGATCCCAGTGAATCAGAGGAAATGAGAATTTGGAAAAGGAGGCTATAGCAAAGCGTTTTACATTTTGGCCCATGTGTATGACGGTTCACAGCATATGGACCAAAATGTAAAACACTTTGCTATAGCCACCATTAGGCTGATCAGACCAATCTCTTTGGTCTACATGGTTAGCTTTTGAGAAGAAGAAGAAGAAGAAGAACAACAACAACAACAACAACAAATAATGAAGACAATAGGGTTCCATCCCAAATAAGAAAAAAAAACAAGCAAAACAATATGGTTCCAGTACCTTTGGTGTCTGAGCTAACACCTTATTAGGAGTCTTTACTGATAACATTGCTTTGCTAATAATGAATAAAGTCACACTAAGTTCATTAGTATTAAACAAGTTTTATATGGTTTAAATTTACTTATGTTTAGTCATTACCTCAAATAATATATAAAGATAAAAAGGAAATCTGTTTTATATTTAAAAAGGAACTCAAAATTATGAACAATTTCTTCTCTCTCTCTCAACTGATAAAAACAATATGCGTGATCTCATTTGCATAAAAGTTTAATAAACATATTCTCTAAATGTATTCTGTAACTACGCTTGATGTCATGCCGCATCACACCCAGTATTGTTTTGGTATAAGCTTACGGTCTGTCATGTGTTATTCCTTACTTAACAGCAGTGCGGCTGCAAGTCACAGGTTTATGTTAATGCACTAATTCTAATATTTTATTGTTTCTATAGTAACAACTTACATATTTAGGGTTGACACTCCACATAATCAGATTTTAAAAAAGTGTAATCGTCGATATGGTGATGTTTTCTGTAAAACTCCTTTATAGAAGGAGTCTCCAGTGTCAGCCCTTTGTAACGGTCAGAGGAAAAGCAATATCTTTAAGTTTTCCCACATCTCCAGGACAGAGGAGTTTACACTTTGTGGTTTCTTGGTGGCATGACAAGCTTTTTTCTTCACTGATTAACTTTAAGTGATGAGGGAATGACTGTTTATAGGTGCTATAACGTAAGTGATAATAGGAATTAACTTGTAGTGATAACTTGAACTGACTTAACTATAAATGGATAAAGAAGTATGACGTGTCATTCGAGTGTGTTCTCAAAATATTGTGGCCTATTTCTCCTAAAACTTATGACTTTTTTTCCCGCAATAAATTTACAACTTTGTTCAAATAAACTCCATCAGCACGATCCTGAGAAATGTACTGTATTTATAAGCTTTTTAAAATGATACTAACCAGCTGCTGCTACATTAAACCCACTTATTACACAAGTAAGTAAGGTTAGGTTCAACTTTATTGTCATTGTCAGAGCATGAGAACGAAATAGCATCCAACCAGTAATGCAAATAGCAAATAAATTAAATGAGGTAATAAGGTTATGGTGCAATAAGTTAAGATAACAGTGTCCAGGTAAATGTAAACAGTATGATGCATGCCAGTAATGCAAATGGCAATTAAATGAAATAAAATAAATAAGAATTATGGTGCAGTAAGCTGAGATAAAGAGTATACAGCTAGAGTTAAACAGCATGATGCATGCAATATGATGCAGTAGACACATACAGTATCTAGTATGCACCGAAGAAATCATCCACCTCATAATGAATATTAGTGATATATTTATTATATATTTATTATAAGACCAATATTCAGTCAATACTTCCGTTTTATGCTTGTGTTCTCTAGTGGTAAAAAAAAAAAAAAAGATAAATCAGTAACAATTTTAGACGAATGCAATAATTACGTATAGAGCTTATAATGCTATTAGTTAATAATAAGCTGTTCTTGAACAAGCCGAGGCATTTCTTTTCATATCAGATTTTTTAATGTAATTATTTTTCCTTCGCTTTCACTTTTCCCTCTTTCTTTTTTCATCACGCGGTTAAATCTTTTTTTAATTAACATGCCAGATCGAATCGTATATAGCAAAACTGTAATATCAAGGCTCACTTTTCTCCACTGAAAGAGAAGCAGGACTGTCTTCACATAAGCACCAGAAAGTGTCTCGATGTATCACACTGAATTCATTATTATCTAGATTAGAAATAGTCCAATATAATCTGTACTTCAGACTAATTTGTTCTGATTGAATATTTGACTATTCACGTTGTACCAGTTTGGGGTTTAGTGATGAGTGTGAATATGAATATGAATCTCTAACACTTTAATAAAGCCAAACCATTGAAGAGTTGATACCTATTATTTTTTAATCATTTTGAAAGCCAAAAGTCCAGTCATTTCTACAGTGGTTTCCTTTTCTGTTGCTCCTTTAATAAGAAAAACTCAAGCAAAAACAACAGGGTGCCAGCACAGTCGGTACTTGGACTCTTAATAAAGAGGGGAAGTCACTGGCAGGGGCACCATCGCTACACCCAAACCCTGCTTTACCGCACTAGTTCATATATCAATTCGCTCCAATCCATCCGGTGAACAACCTAAGACCAACAAGTTTAAGGAAAATATGAAAGTGATGCTTAAATGTTTAGTGGCTCATCCCTCAGAAGCTCTTTTTGTTCACAGTACCCAAGGCGCATACTATTGTACTAAATAGTGTGTTACCATGTAGTTTTTACTTCTATTCATATATTACTATTCAGTAGCGCAGTATGTAGTGTGGCAGTAATGAACAGTGTATATATACAGTAATGAGTAAATAAATGTAAAAGTTTTACATTTATTTAAAAAATAAGACTATATGATACTGATTGATTGATTTCTCTTCAAAATAACATTATTTGTCAAAAAGTCTGTAATTACTATTTTATCATCATTATTATATATATATATATATATATATTTTTTTTTTTTTTTTTTTTTTTTAACACACCAGGCTTTGAGACATTTAAAAGGCTGGGAAATGTTTGGACCTCCAACAATTAGAGGTTGTTAGGCATTCTTTTATTAAGCAATGGTTATTTATTGTTTTTTGTTCAAATGAATGGAATATTCAATGTTTTGTTCATTAAGCTATCCATTCTTTTATCTTCATGTGTGTGCTTTATCTCGGTCAGGGCTGTGATGAATCCTACGCAAAGGATACACGAAGAGGTGGGAATACACGCTGGATGGGACATCAGTCCATTGCAGGCCACACGCACACAGAGAGAGAGAGAGAGAGAGAGAGAGAGAGAGAGAGAGAGAAAATGAGAGAATGAGAATGAGAGAGAGAGAGAGAGAGAGAGAGAGAGAGAGAGAGAGAGAGAGAGAGAGAGAGAGAGAGAGAGAGAGAGAGAGAGAGAGAGAGAGAGAGAGAGAGAATGAGAGAATGAGAGAGAGAATGAGAGACAGAGAGAGAGAGAGAGAGAGAGAGAGAGAGAGAATGAGAGAATTTAGAGTCACTTATCCATCTACTGGCATGTTTTTGAGAGGCGGGAGGAACCCGGAGAGCCCGGAGAGATCCCACACGGACACAGGGAGAACATGAGAACCAGCACACAGACAGTAACCCAAGCTCAGGATTTAACTGGGAACCCTGAAGCTGTGAAGAAGCAATGCTACCGTTTTGTTCATTTATTTATTTATTACAACATCATTTGACGAGTGATTAATGGCAATTACAACACCGACTCTCTGCTCTGAAATCCTCAGCATACAGTTACATACAGTGCAAATGAAAATGAAAGATGACATACTGTAACACACACGGCTGTGCAGTTTCCCAGCCTAAACAGCATTTATTATGGAAATCAAAACACAAACCTCATGTTAACATCAATAAACCTCAGTTCACTTAAATATATCCATAGTTGTACGGCATTACACTTAGACATGACCATGTGGTGAAACAGTACCAAAAACTCATACAGAGCACAAACAGTAAAGGCTCGGTTAAAAGACTAAGAAATCACGGTGTCTTCCTCCTCCAGCCTTTGAGCATCTTCCTCAGCTTTTTCACACTATATGACACCGTTTTCATGAGTCCTTTACAAAAAAGTTGAAACATTATATTAGACTCAGTGCATTTACTATGTTAATAAGTGCACATTTGCGGTGTTTATAAATATGATATACCAGACAGCAGCTAAGGTCCTTACCTGCTGTAACAATTCCTTTGGCACTTTGTGTTATACTGGACGTTTTCACTATTGTGGAGATACCTTTAAAGAAGCACACATGTAGTTATATACACGACTGTAACTCAAATCACAGGTTTATATTCATGCACTCGCTCTAATACGTTATCGTTTCTATGGTAACGACTCATTCACATGGACTTGTAAGGCAGACACTGCTAATAGTCTTAGCCTAATAAGAAACAGGTTAAAAATGTGGCTTTATTTAACAAAGAACAGTGTATAATCATTGTCTTCTGTAAGGAGATGTTTATATAACATTTATGGAAGGAGTCTCCAGTGTCAGCGCTTTGGAAGACTCTGTAAGTTCTTCAGGACCGAGGAGTTTACGCTGGTTTTCTCAGTAACATGACAAGCTGCGTTTTTTGTCTAATCAACTTCGAGAGAGAGAGAGAGAGAGAGAGAGAGAGAGAAGAGAGGCTAGTGTGGGAACAACTGTTTAGGACTACTATGCATGTGAAAACAGGAAATGTAACTATAAAAGGTTAAAAAAGGACAACATGTTGTAAATTAATAATTGGAACACTGTTTTTGTTTACAAGGTTAATAGTTTTAGCGTTTTGAAAACTGTAAACTATCAGACACTCCCACCATTCTCTCACCAGACTGATGACAAAGAGGAAAGTAGGGTGAGGTTTCTGAAAAACCTTGCCCTGTCTCACCAAACCGGCTTGCTTAGTCATGGACATATGGCAAAGTGGTTTATCTGGTTAAAAAAAAAAAAGAAAAAAGAAAAAAGAAAAAAAAAAAAAAAGTGGGTCTTTGCCAAGCTAGGAAATAGCAGAACTATCTGCAAAAACAAGCTGTAGCTGTTTTCTAATTACATGAACCTGTATGTATTTTGAAAATGGGTTTTGATAAATGTACAAGTGAATCAATATACTCATATACTGCAACTGAAAAACGTGTTAAAGGATATTTTGCAGGGGAGCATGATCTCAGTAGTGCCACTTCGGGTTGTAAAGCTAAATGTCAGCGCTCTGTGGATGATGGCTAATGCTAATGTTACCAATAGCTCAGAAACCACACGGCACTAAATCGGGCCAGACAATTATACTGCATTATTCCTGTACTACAGATATAAACTATAATCATAGTTTCCTCCTGTGTATTGACAAGCGCTTAACCTCATAGCTAGCATCTCCTCACTAGCTAGTGAAACGTATAGTTATAAACAATTATTAAATATCCAGTAACAGCAATCATGATTATGGCAGCACGCTGAAAAGAAATGAATTAGTAGGCACACTGCTACATCGACATTTCCGAACCACTTCCATATTACCGAGGAAGCTCCTTTTTTGGGGATTAATTCTTCTTCCTCGTCTAGGCCTTCCGTCATGCATATGTAAATTACGCTAAATCCATGGTTGCATGGGAAAATCTTTTGAGCAACGAGAGAAAGAACGCATCAGTTTGGAAATTGCATCCAGATGGCACGCTTGTTTATAGCGATGCCTTGGCTGAGGTGACAGGACGCGCCACTGCAGTAAACTACTTAAAGATTAAAAAAAGGTTATTATAGAAAGAGAATCTGACTTTATGCCTGTTGTGCTCACCATCTTTCAACAAAGTTTAGGATGAGTTTGCAATGATTTCCTCCCAAAAAAATGTAGGTTTAACCAATCTTATGAGCTTGGCCAAGCTGGTCCTAAAATGTCCGTTTACATCACATCACTACATGTAAAGTATTTCTCTATATTTGTAAATTCCAACGATACAGAAAACCAAAGACCGTTGATCCTGAATTTCAGACTTTTTTCTGCAACTATCAAATACAAACATACATGATGAAGATCCTTGATGAGGCTCAGGCATGCAAACAAGTTGTGTGTGTATGTGTGGCCGTGCTGTTATATCTTGGTGCGGACCAACTGTCCCCACAAGGACAGGAATATCGGACAGTTTTGATCTTGAAGGATCATTTGTCTGGTCCCCATAAAGTAAACTGCCCTTGTGTGTGTGTGTGTGTGTGTGTGTGTGTGTGTGTGTGTGTGTGTGTGTGTGTTCGCGTGCATTTCGGCGTTGGCAAAAGCACAGCTGGCTGATGGTAAAACAAGCCGTGAGCTCATTAACGTTGACTCATGCGACATTTGAGTTGCTTTTGATTTATGGCAATGTAACACCTGCACAGTGTAGAGACACTCATAACAACATCTGCCCTCTCCCTCTCTCCCTCTCTGAGTTAATCCCTCCATCCTGGCAGTGCTGTCAGTGTCAGAGAAAAAGCAGGATGTCAGACACTGTAGTTTGGCATGTTTAATATTACAGAAATGACTGCATCACTCACTCACTCACACCTTCTTATCTCCTCTCTCTTTTTTTTACTTTCCTTTTCCCCTACCACTTTTACTCTTCTACCTCCCTCACGTTCTCTTTACCATCACTCACTGTCTTTTTCCTCTTCTCCATTTACTTTTCCACATCTCTCTCCCTCTCGCTTTTTTTTCCTTCCTGCCACTTCTTCCATTATTTTCTCCCCTTTCTTCCCCTTCACTCTTTCTTCTTTTTCCATGTATAGATTTTCTTCATTTGTCTCAGTCTTCTCCCTTCCTTTCTTTTTTTTTCTCTCCTCTTCTTTCTCCTCTCAGTGAGTCTGAGTGATGTGCGGGAGATGAAACAGGATTGCCGTGGATTGAGTTGATTATTTTAGGCAAAATATTTGAAACGGGGTAAAAAAAAAAAAAAAAAAAAAAAAAAAAAAAAAAAAAAAAAAAAAAAAAAAAAAAAAAAA
>CM040994.1:12807076-12892504 GCA_022985145.1 Pangasius djambal
TATGTAAGTCATAAATGCAGCTTAGACACTGTCTCTTCATGTGGCATCCTTTTCATCCAGTCTACTACTGCATATTGTGTTCTGATTGATATTTTGCTCTTTTAGATCGAAGATCTCCATGGTATTGACTGCATGTGAGTCTCAGATTGAATCTGAGCCTCTGCTCTGTTCATCCCCATCACGATGCGAAAAGAGAGTGCCACTCCACTACCGAGGCTGTTGCCATGGTGATACACCTCCTATTCGGAGTTTAAACTATCTTCTGTGAACAGAGCTCCTTAACTGCAACACATTTCACATCGCCAGACTGCAGAGAACTGTCAGTTTCACACTGCTAAAACAGAGAGGTTAGGTGTTAAATTTAATGCTGCTAAGCAGAAACCACGCATGTACAAATACTATATGTACAAAAAATACGTAATTCACGCAACATTTGGAGGGTAGGGAGGTTTGTCTGCCTCTGGCTTGCTTTAATGAGTCAATGAGCTTTTATTAAATCAAAGTAATGGTGAAATATGAATTTCTAATAGCTGCTATACTTCCAATGTATACAAGCTACGTATACAAGCTATATAGAGGAATGACAATAAAACCCCATCACCTGATTGATGACACACTTTTATAATCTTGCTCATACGAGGGGGTTTATTTATGATAAGAAACAGTTTTGAAAATATCTGGAATGCTATGCTACACTGGGTGGCACGGTGGTGCAGTGGGTAGCACTGCCACGTTCGATCCTGAGCTTGGGTTACTGCTTCCACATGGGTTTCCCAAAGTATATTATTACTGAAGTATATTATTATAAATTCTATGATTATATAAGATTATATTGGTATAATTATATTGGTATTTGAAGAAAACTGCGCAAAGAAAAGAAAATTGCAGAGTACGGCATTTTTGTAAGAGTTTTGGTCAGCAAAATGGAAAGATTCTACTCTAAATTTTATTTGTGTCATTTCCCAGTATGTTTAAAAAAAAAAAAACTTTTACTCAATTATGAATATTGTCTACTTTACACATGGATACTGGAATACTGGAAAAAATGATGATCATCAAAAATGGCAGACATTCTAGTAAACACATTAGTTAAATATAAATTCTAGCGTTCTGGTATTTTAGATATTTTGTATTTGAGCCTCCTCTCCATTATTTAGTCACAAAATCTTTCAGGTATTTATGCAGCATTATCAACCTTTCTTGTATTTCTCAGCCCATAGTGGGCTTTTTGTGATTCTCCTGACATTCTTTCTTCTGCTTTCTTTATGAGTCTGCACTAATGCCTTGTGGAGGTGCCCAAATAAAACCAAGTGACTCGATTCCTGCCTCTGGTTCCAGTTTATTTGTTAGGTTCCACAGAATCAGGTGGCGTTCCAATGGATAACGCTAATAAATCAAATTGATCTGCCTTCTTACTCCCAGGACAAGCCTGGCAAGAGTGTGTAATTCTGTTTCTCTGCCTCTAACTGTTACTGTGGTGGAAAAACAGTTTTTATTTGTTGGGTGGTTTCTTCCAAGCCCGTGGTCATGCATTTGTCGTCACCAGTCTCTGCTTTGGCTACTCAGAAACCCAATAAGCCCATTCTTGGCTCTAAGCTCTCATAGAAAAGCTTTCAAGTCAGCACTTTGTATGGAAATCAAGGTGGAACGCTACAATGTGTCTTTGTGTTGAATAGCACTTTTAAAATGTTAAAGATGCCCTGTTAGTTGAGACATATTGCTGCACTTCTGCCTTATTAATGTAATGATCACAGAAATAATGATAATGCTTCTCAGGATGAATGATATAAATTATGCATGTATTTCCCCATGTGCTCTTGCTCTGGGTTCTGATCATTATACTTCCTATAAGCATTTCTGTCTTTTCATTTTGACTCAAAATCAGTATCATTTTTAGTCTCATACGTCTTGACGAGTACACATGTAACACACTAAACAGAAAGACACACCACACTGGACTATTTGCAGCTATAAAGAGAAGTATATACAGATATACAGATGTTTGATGAAGTGGAGGTACAATATATGATGTATATAATAATGTATATAAGGAGCCATATACATTATTATATACAGCATAGTACAAAATGATATGGGCATTTGTACAGTTGTACAATAATAAGTAGTAAAATGTAGTACAGATGATACATTATGTAATGAAACAATATACCACACCATTATGCAATTAATCTTATGTTATTAAACAGGATACCACATCAGATAATCACTGAGGAGTGTGATAAATAATTTGATGAAAACGCCAGCAGATATGGTTTAGACCTCAGATTCATGATACAAGACATAACGACAAGTGAAATATTCAGGTATGATAAAATAAACAAAAAGAAATGACATGATGCAAAGATATATACAGACATATTATATAATAATTATGTAAGGAATAAAACACAATGGGCATGCTGTTATAGGAAAATAATCAACGTCAGGGTGGTGTGATGCAGCAAGACTTGAGATGGAGTAACTGGTACTACGCCAAAGTTGAGTATTTTCCAATAACAGCACATCCCAAAGTGCTTATTCCTCAGTACCACAGCAATTTGTCAACAACTACATTTTCTTTATTTGTTAATGAATGAGACATCATACCTTTTTATACATTTATACTTACATAATGTTGTGGAACATCCGTGAAGCAAGTTAGTTCTGGTTATCACTTATACCATAACAGCTATATAAACGGTTGTTTCTTCACCAGCCTTTACTTTTTCTCTTTCTCTGTCTTTAACGTAATAAGATGCAGCTTTCCATTCATTTCAAGTCATGGCATTTCAAGTCATATTCCCAAGAAATGGCCAAGCACAGTGTCTACTTTTGCTGCTACAACGATGCTGACACTGGAGACACTTTCCATAACCGGTAAATGAATGTCTCCTTATCAAAAGCTTCACAACGTCAACAAATACACATTTTTCAATAAAAACACTTAAAAAAAATCCACTTATTATTAGGTTTCATGTATGTGGATCATCCATCATGTAAATCCCTGTGAATGAGCTGCTTTTATAGGAATAATAACGTATTAGTGAGAGTGTGTTAATGCGGACGTTTAGAATTTTTGACCTGATCTACATTAGAGAGGTACTGATACAAGAAAATAACATACAGCTGCCAGCTTATTGAACACAAGCATTTTCCATGGCATGTTATAACCTGTAATAGCCACCGATACAGATATTATGGTCAAACAGGGTTGTGTATACTGTGTTCTATATTCTCAGTGTTTCCACTATCAGTGTGCCTGTGTCTTTACATTGTCTGAATATAAGATCTAACAGCTACTTTAACTAAATCATTATCCTCGGTTATTAGCTAGCTTTCACGCATTGCATCCGTATTTCCCAGTTGCCTAGCAACAGTGTTCTCATGTGTTTAACCAGTTGAACAACAAGCATACTGTGTGTTCACCTCCCTTTGTTCAAATCACAAATTCATGAGTTCCATTTCCACACACCAAGTGTTTGTACCACTGTCAATAAAGCATACCATTCTGCTGATGGTTGAAAACGGTCTCGCTGGTTACTCTGATCACTGCAAATGTGTAAAGAGAGGAATGCATTGAGAATAAGAATAATTCACAATTTCATTCTCAAACAATGTAACACTAGCATCTACTAGAACAACAGACATCTTAAGATGATTGTTCCCAGCCTTCAACGGTTAGGTGTAATGATCATTGGGAATGATGCAATGATTTAAAAGAAAACAAATGAAATGAACAGAGGCAACAGTTATAAATAGTCTAGTATCAATTATGAGTAATGATAAGTCTATTATTATTGTTGATAAAAAATCGATTCTTGAAAAAGGACAAACACGTGGTGTGTAAAAAATAATTTATATTTTTAAATTGATCTCTAAATAACCTAGAAAGGTGATTTGCCCATAACTGATACTTAAGGTTTTCATTCCATACATCATCATCATTTGTAAATTAATGGTAGCTACTGAATTTGATCAGAAGCTACTAAATGAAATCATATCGTATCATTTCTTAGCAGGTTCAGTGGTATCATCAAATATCGTATTGTATCATGTGACAGGTTTACACCAGTAGTTTGGTGTGTGTGCTAAAAATAATATTTCACAAATATACCCATATATCATTAAAAAGTTCTTGTAGATTTTACAGTAATTTACTGGCAACCTGTAAAACTGTGTAACCTATTTACAACCAAGTACTGTATGTATTTTACATAGTATAAAACAGCACATAATCCAGTACACTTGCTCATTTGGCTGATGCAGGATACACCTTAGTTGAAGGTTAAGGGTTTTGCCCAAGGACCCAAACACAGCAGTTTGGCAGTGCTGGGGTTTGAACACGCAATCATTTGATATGCAACTCAAAGTATTAACCACTGAGCTAGCACAGCCAGCACTGCCAGCTTGTACTGATTCGATGCAATCATTACAACCATTGAGCAGGTTGGCTAGCTGTGGTGGCTCGATGGTTAAGGCTTTGCGTTACAAATCAGAAAGTTGTGTGTTCACATCCTGGCAGTGTCAAGCTACTATGGCTGTGTCCTTAAGCAAGATCCTTAACCTTCAGTTCAGATGTAACCTGCATTGAGCAAATACACTGTATAATGTTTCATTTCATACTATGTAAGATATTACAGCACTTTACTGTAATTATGTTTTACAGTTGTTTACTGTAACCCAGGTCACCAGTAAATTACTGATATTGCAGAATTCCCTCCTAGAGGAAAATATGTCTTTGCTCAAAGGTTTCTCTTTGATATTTCAGATTGAGATATAATGAGAAAACTCACTTTGTGAGAGAGTTATGGGATTTTTCTGAAATTAAAGGAGTCGAAATGGAGAGAAAGGCCACACTTGGCGTCAGTAGGATTTGAACACAGTCATCTAATTACATGGCAAACGCTTCACTACTGCACCACCTCTCAACTGATGTGTAAAAAAAAGGCCACATTTCTGTCTATTGCTCCCTGGTTAGTTTATTGAATCATGTTATTTGTGTTGTTATTAAGCGTTGCAGTGTAAAATCAAGTTAAAACAACATTTGAGTAAAACGGAATTGAAATCTCTTCTCCGAATACAATTTTAAATGCTTGATATAAATGTATTCTTAACATAATAGCCTGATTAAATTTTCACAAAAAAAAGGACATAATTTAACAAGAAACAATAACTTAGTAGAGCTGGATTATTACTCTATATTACTAAATATACAATATTTGGCATCTAGTGTATTTTGCTTCAAGTATACGTACAAATACTAGCATAAACAAAGTGTACTTCTTCTGCAATTACTGTAGTGTACATTTCTCCAATTACCTAAGATATAGCACATCAAAAATACACTCTTTGTACTCTTCAAATATATTTAGACATGGTGTTATATTAATAGTAAACTGTGCATCTCTCCAAATATACATTAGTATACGTGAGTAAAATTGGTAGTATACTGTATTTGAATGAATTTGACATATCTGAGAACAGGGTGCAAATTTGGTGAGATCTCTACTGAAACTCAAGAGCAGATATACACTCATGCAGATACAGGTCAAAAACTTCAGGTAATGTTCACACCAAACATCAGAATGGTTTAGTTTGAATATTTCAGAAACTGCTGATCTCCTGGGAAGTCCTTTTCATGCACAACGGTGTCTAGAGTTTACACAGAATGGTGTGAAAAGCAAAAAAAGAATAATAATAACCATTCTTTATAACCAGGGTGAGCAGAAAAGCATCTCAGAACCAACAAGGCATATAGGCTACAACAGCAGAGGAAAACTTCCTCTGTTCACGTTCCACGTTCCAAGAACAGGAATCTGAATCGACAGTGGGTATAGGATCACCAAAACTGCACAGTTGAAGATTATTAGGTTATTAAAACGTCACCTGGTCTGATGTAACACAATTTATGCTGTGTCATGCAGATAACAGGGTCAGAATTTGGCATCAACAGCATGAATCCATGGACTCAACTTCCCTTGTGTTAACAGTTCAGCTTGGTGGTGGTTGTGTAATGGTGTGGGGAATGTTCTCTTAGCAAACATTGGGCCTCTTAATATCAGTTGAGTGCATTTGAATGCCATGAGGCTGTTCTGAGAGCAAAGGGGGTCCTACCCTGTCTTGATATGGTGTTCCTAACAAAGTGGCTGAGTGTATGTGAGATTACTCAGTTTTTTGTGACTCTTTTATTTCCATTTGACCTCACTGCTATGTAGAAGAAACTATAGAGATAATAATGAGATCTCATTTTAGGTTTTTTTTTCCTATGGGCTATCACAGTGTACTCCCACTTGAGTACATCATAACCTAGATGAAGATTAGGTGAACATGAGTAGACAGTACATCATTTGACCTGCACAGATAATTCATTAAACACCTGCTTCTTGGATGACAGTGAGTGACACTGTCCTATGGAGAGGGAAATGATTTAAATACAGATGGCCATGCTTGACACTAAGTAGGGTGGTGGATTATATGCACTACTAAGTTGAATACAGCACTCGTTGAGCACCTCAGGGCCCTGATGAAGTTGTAAGTAAGGTTTACGTTCTCATTAAATTGAGCAACAACACCATTTTCTCTGCATTTTGTCCTCAAGTTGTAGTTCTGGATGAGATCCAGAGTTTGAAATAATTTGCATACACTTTAGTCTTGCGTTCCTTTTAATTCCTGTGTGCAGCTTGTTCTCCATGAAACCTCAAACCTCAACCTCCATGAAAGGTTGTCTGTCGTGGGCTGGTGAACTGAAAACGCAGACTGCTGCGAAGTTTCAGTTTAAATTTAATCTTAAAAAAGAAAAGCTCAGATTTGGACCTTACTTCACATCGCTAGTATAAAATATTAAGTGTTCACTAAGGTGTGTGGTACATTCTGAACCCATGTAGCTGGAAGTACTGGCTGTCCTTTTTGAGTTTAATGGAAAGCCACAAATGCTGGCTGAAAATATATTAATTTATAAGCCTGGTTCCCAAAAAAAGCATGGCATAGCCTGACAGGGTTATATATTCGTGATATTTTCATTACCAATACTTCATAGACCATCATGCAATGTGCTCCTTTTAAGAACTGAACAAAGAATTCATACATTTTCAGGTGTGGTTGGGGATTTCAGTGTCGTGACATTTTCATAATGATATATTGGATTTAACCAAAACTTTTCACATCAACATTTTTTGTCTTCTACTCTAGTTGTCATTAAAATGATTTTTTTTGCCCTCTAGTTCTTTATAAAGTTTATAAGGTTAGCTTTGCTACAGCTGGGACTCATAATAACGTTTTAATTTAACAGAGCCACCTAAATGTGAAACATTTGTTCCATAAAAGAGCCTTTTTTCAACTAGAAAAACAGTTTCCAGTATAAAGATATTGCTGGTCTGTGGCCATTAGCGGCTTGGGATGTGTTATCATTATATCACCATAACAACATAACCTTTCAATGTATTTACATGGTAGCATAAACAATCTGGGTGGCTGAAAAGTGTAAAAATATTATCACACAGATGAATCAGGAAAAAATATTTTAGCAGCAATTCCAATGAATAGGAGCTACACTGAATAGGTAATGCTAAAAAAAAAAAAAACACCACTTGAACATCTGCACACTCAAAGTAAAGAAATAGAGCAATAAAAAGTATCTTTCCATATCATGTATCTTGTGCATAATCATTATCTATGATGATGTCTCTGCTGTGTGTACACATAGAAGGATTTGATTTTGGATGGTTAAAATAAAATCTGGGAGTAACGTGTGGGTTGATGAGGCAGGACGCAAGTGTGTAAACCTGGCCACAATATGTTTTAACAATACAGAAATGCGTGATAAGACTTTACAATGAAATACAAATAATACAAGATAGATAGACTAATTAAGGGCTAAACACAGAACAGGTGCACACAGTTAGGGAATAGCACAAGGACAGGACAGGAGCAGAGACAGGACTAGAACCAAAAAAAAAAGGCATAAACAGCACTTGGCATGTTGAGGGGGGATTTTGTGACACTAGGTGTACAACGTGAACATCCTTCCTTGGCTATTAAACTTCTAAAAAAAAAAACATTTAAAAAAAGTTTATGCTCAAGACGCAATCTTCTACAGTGGATAATCTCACCTGTATACTGTAGATTCATACCTAAAAACTGCTGCCCTATCATAACGACTGTCCAGTGCTCATCCCAGGACATATTTATAATCTGCTCATACTGACCATCCTTGTCTTTACTCTTCTACACCTGTATACTGTAATGATTTATAATCCCATTATCCACTGTCAACCAGAAGATGATTCCTTCTTGGGTGACATCCCTCTCAAGGTTTCTTCCTCATGTTGTCTCATGGAGTTTGTGTAAAGCTGCATTGTGGCAATGTCTATACAAAGAGAACTGAATTGAATTGAGTTGAACTGTTATTATTTCTACACAGTGCGTTCGGAAAACTCCTACATCTGAAAGCATTTTGGTTTGGATCATTAATGCAAGTTAGTTCTTAAAAAGTTATACCAGTTCCCATAAGCAGTACCTGGTCAATGTCTGGGACAAGACAGTCTTGAAAAGAGCATTATAGCTGTCTATATTTTAAAGCCCAAAATTGTGTTTGTTAATGCAGTGAAGATAAATGGAAAAGGGATGCATGCCAGGTTCAGTTAATACTTGGCAGTACACACAGACATCAGACAGCAGTGAAAAATGTCTATAAGCCTCACCTAAGCTATTGAGACTATACAGCTTTGGGGGGAAACATGGAACATTATTGACCCACTTTGTTTTATTATTCATTGTATCCGCATAATTTGTTAGATCTCATAAGTCCTGCTCTTTATTCTTTCCCCAACAAGATTTCTATTAGGTTTGTGGCATGATTGTGGATGCTGTTCATAGACTTCAGTTCAGCATTCAACACAATCATCCCATAGAAACTGATAACAAAGCTGAGTTTGCTGGGTCTGACCACAACCCTCTCAATTGGATTCTGGATTTTTTGAGCGGGAGACCCCAGTCTGTCAGGATCGGCAACACCACCTCCAGCACCACCACACTGAACAACGGTGCTCCCCAGGGCTGTGTGCTCAGTCCAGTGCTGTTTACCCTGTTGACTCATGATTGTGCTGTAAAGTACAGTTCAAATCACATAATCAAGTTTGCTGATGACACTTCAGTTGTGGGCCTCATCAGCAACAATGATGAGTCAGCGTACAGAGAGGAGGTGAACCAGCCCGCAGAATGGTGTAGAGACTCTTAATGTTGATAAGACTAAAGAGATGATTGTTGACTTCAGGAGGACCCAAGTAGACCACTCACCACTGCACATCAATGGAACAACTGTGGAGAGAGTCAAAAACTCCAAGTTTCTTGGTGTGCACATGATGGAGGACCTCTCTCAACACCACCTGCCTAGCCAAAGAGGCCCAGCAGCACCTCGACTTCCTACGGAGGCTGAAGAGAAACAAACCCCCCCTCCCATCCTCTCCACCTTCTACAGAGGGACAAAAGAGAGCATCCTGACCAGCTGTCTCACAGTGTGGTACGAGAACTGCACAGCCTCCGACCTCAAGATCCTACAGCGAATTGTGAGAACAGCTGAAAAGATCATCGGAGTCTCTGTACTCGCCATCGACACTTCATACAACAACTACTACATCCACAAAGCCACCAGTATTTTGGACGATGCCTCTCACCCCTCTCATGGAATCTTCACACTCCTGCCATCTGGCAGAAGGTACAGGAGCATCTGTGCCACCATCAGCAGACTCCGCAACAGTTTTTTTCCCTGAGGCAGTCAGATTACTCAACACCCTACTTCCTCCCAATGCTCACCTGGGCTAGTCAAACACCTAACACAGTATGAATCAAAAACATTGCACACCTGCACCTTACAAAGCTGCATCAGTCACTTTTATGAAACTTGTTTATGCTGCCAGTATTGCTGCTACATTTATGCTGCTACACTACAAAATAGTTTACAGTTTACAGCCCATGTTCTGGTTTTTTTATTGTCCTGTGTAATTATTGTCCTGTGTATCTGTTGCTCTGTTTGGTGTATTTATTGTCCTGCACTCGTCTCAGAGTGTTGTGTATTGCACTTTATGTAGTCTTGCATACGGTTCTGTGTTGCACCATGGTCCTGGAGAAACAACAACGATGTTAATTTCAATAAACCTCTTAGTCCTTGCCTGTAAATACTCACATTGATTAGGAATGCCATTACCATAATTTAGCTTACACAATGGACCTTTCCTACTGTGATATTTCTTGTACCGTATTGATATGTCTTGTAAAGACAGTTTTCCTGTCTGCTGCTTTAATGGACTATCTTTCAAAATTCCATTTATAATAATATTGCATGAAAATCAAAACAAACAAAGCTGACACACTTTTTTCAGTACACCAAACCCCGACAAGACATCTTTGAGTGTGAAGGCACAACATGCAGTGCTATTTTTAACCCTGGCATAAAAAATTCAGGGCAGGACGAGCTTTACATGTCATCATGTCTGCAACTGTGAGAAGCATCAGAGCTGAGCGCGCAACCCTACCTCACCACGTGATCTTACGTTCAGCACACTCTACTTAAGTCAATATCTTTTCATTGATGCTGCAGAGCTTTAAAGAGCAACACCATCTGCCATTTTGCCTGTTGTCAGGTCTCCATGTTCAAACACCATCTGCGTCACCAGTCTCTGGTCACACTGACGTAATCAGTGGTGAGGGGCGTCACCCACAGAAAGACATTCCATAATATTTATTTGCCAGTAAAAGATATATAGAGCTGTGATTTTTTTAAATAGTGGTCAGACAAAAAGAGTGAGTCCACTGATTCCCAGGAGCTGATCTCGACTTTATAAAGCCTGTTGTGTTTGTGGCTTTGACAAAACTTAATAGGAGAAAAACTTTGTTCTATAACACAGACTGTGTATTGTCTCTCTCATGTCCTTGTTTTCACTTTGAATGTGTTTAAATTTGAGGTTACGGAGCATTAAAATGTAGTTCAGAGTAAAAAGCTCATTGAAGTGTTATATAAGCAGCTTATTTTAAACCCAACGGATAGAAAGTGCATACTTAATTACAGTAAGCTTATTTCTTCAGGCATTAAATGGACTAATATGCAATACACATCGACACTGATTAAAATCAATATACATTTATAGCCAAGCACCTTTGGAAATAAAGAACAGATTGCAAGACTGAAACAAAGATAAAGTCAACAGATGTCAGAAGAGGGTCAAATCCTGGAAATGGCATTGGGTAAGGCAGGAAAGTTGCCGTCCTGCATTATAACGTCTACTCTATTGAATAAGGCCTTTAACCCAAACAATGTCCAATAAAGATGTGAAAGATAAAGCCCGAGAAGCATCACAACATCAGAAAATATCAAACAAGACAGAGCTACAGAATATGACACAAAATGGAGAGTGTTTTATGAAATTGAGACGCTTTAGTGGCTTATCTAATTTATACCCTGGCTACTGACTAGCATTTAAAAACGGACACTTTTTATGTTCTGCTAACTCAGCTGTATGATATAAAATTAGACCTAATTAAACTCTTGTTATTTTATTTTGTTAACAATTTTGTATTGTTTGATATTTCCACATTATATTATTATATATAATGTTATATATGATATAATGAGTTATCTCACTATTAGTTTCTAGCACTGACTCCTTCCTTTCTTCTCAAAATCACGCCAAACAAATTAAATTTGATGTTAAACCCAACATAATTCATTACCTAAACCATTGTTACTGACTGTTGTTATGCTTATAGTCCAACAGTAGTTGCACAGTAGGCTATCAGGCGCACTCATTCAGAAGTATGATTATATTTTTGCCCAGAAATCATGAACACTTGCCAGCAAATCAGAAATTTTCCCATGGCCTTGGTATAATCATTTTTAAACAGGGTCCATTTTGGGGGCAATCAAATTAAACATGCAGCCACTTAAAAATGGCAAATAAAAAGATTTTCCCTTTGAGCCTCACTTTTAAAACACAGGGTTATTTATCTCATTTAAAGTCTAATGTATTGGGCAGAAGGATTTTATTTATGAATGAGATCTAATTCGAGATGTTAAAAGAGCAACATTATTCTTATATAACTGTTGCCGTTTCTTGTTTTGTTTCCCTAAAGTTTTGAGTAATGACTGGAAGAGAGGCCGGCTGCCACAGAGGAATATTAAACTGCTTTCAGCGCTTGTCTGTGAGTGAAAGAGTATTATTAAGAATTATGGTCCAGCATTGGCATTTGGAAGGACAATTTTTCATTTTGGCCAAAAAAGTATCAGAAGCCTTCAGCACAAAGTAAAACTACATGTGTTAAATATACAACAAACGTGTTTATTTTCTTGTAGTACATTTATTAATCCTTTTTCTATTATTATTCATATTGAAGTCAAGCCCTGACACTTCACTAATTGTTACAAAACCCATTGCCCATTTTGTACAAGTGTGATATTTTGATACTGTAGAGTTATAAACCTGCAGTTATTTTTTTAATAGTAGTGTTAAACCTTCTGAGAAATAAAGAGAAAGCATTATATGAGAAAAGAAAGCCTTTGAATATTTTAGGGGTTTTTTTTTCCACAAGAGAATGTGAAACAATTTTACTACCAGATTAATTATTAACAAGTCTGCTCATACGACTCATACTGAGCTGGTAATTTGTTCCCATTTTGTTACAAGGATTTATTGTAGTTCATCTGGATAGATCTGGTATAAAAAAAACTAAAGTCATTCATACACCACAGAAGGTTAAGTGCAATTTTATTTGCCCATTTTGACAAATTTATAGAATCTAATGTAATTTCTTGATCAAATCCAGATGGTTAAACCTTCTGATTTCACTTCAGAATCTCAGAAACCTCATACTATGTACTTTTCAAATCTGTTCTGTAGTGCATGGTGGTTAGCAATAACCTTTTACTACTGATAACCAAATCGAGAAGGAAAAAAGAGGGAAACTGGCAGACAGATTCAGTGCACACATAGCTGGAGGAAGAGCTTGTGGAACTCTTAATATAGAAATGTCCACTTTTTTGTAACCACATCTTAATCAACATTTTGTGTGTTTGTTTCTTATACTTCTTGTCTATGCATTAGTACTTCCAGCTACATCGCTGATCGCATATAGCTGACATGATAACAGGATTGGATGACTCCCTGCCTAACTGTCAAGTATGTGAGGCCGTATGACAATAAGACCAGAAATAAGACCAAAAACCCCTGACATTTAACTGAGATGTACTCTCTGTCTTCATAATACTTTTAATAGTGCAGTGTTTGCCCATAGTATACAGTAGCCCATAAAATTAATATCTTCTGCAAAGAACAAATGAGTCAAAATGTTCACCATGAGAATTGAATAAAGAGATGGTTATTTGTTCTAAAGGCTTAACAATAAATCTCCTAATTAACAAGAGCTAAAATTGCTTTCATCTAGACTGACGTGTATCAAATCCACTATATGGCAAAATGAATAGAACTCATGAATACAAAAAATGAACCCAACACATGAACGCTTTTTTTTGGACCAGATAACCAACTAGTCTTCACCACAAACCATCTGTCCCTATAGATCGATAGAAATTCGATCACATGTTTTTAAGGTACAGTATATGTTCACATTGTGGAATTTATCAATTTCCTCTGACCTTTATAAGTACAAAGTTTGACATTTCAGTCAATGTCACAAATATGACATTTCAATCACATTTATGTGATTAATGAGAGTTAAAGGAGGCCACTGAACACTAAACACATGCCTGAAAATTAGATTTCTATGACAGTAAAAAATGTGTAAGTGATGCATCTGATTACTGTGTATCCTCATATGTGGTTTATGACACATAACCAGTCATGGATGAGCTGATATGAGCTTTGTATTGTAAAGTTCATGCCTCCCTCCACCTCTAGACTGAGCACATATTATATACTGCATAACTCAGACAGAATTGCTTTAATGATTTCTGACATTTTATGACACTGTTATCTTGTAGTTTATTAAACTGTTTATGTACAAATCATATAAATGACGCATACATAAACAGGCCTCATTTATTAAGCTTTTAGTAAAGTTTTCTGTAAATGTTTTCATAGGCCATACCAAAATAAAAATTCCCAGTATATTTACATAAAAAACACAATGTTCAATTCAATTCAATGTGTATTTGTATAACACTTTTAACAATGGACATTCTCACAAAGCAGCTTTATAGAAATACATATAAATTTATGCCTAATGAGCAAGCCAGAGGTGACAGTGGCAAGGAAAAAACTCCCTGAGACGATATGAAGAAGAAACCTCGAGAGGATCCAGACTCAAAAGAGAACCCATCCTCATCTGGGTGACATTTCTGAATTCACTATACCTTCGCTATTCTTGGTGCCAACAAACAGCCTGCACCTTTTGATTGAAGCAGCAATGGCAGATCATAAAAGACCAGAAGTTCCCTCAGCTACTGTGGCACGAGACCATTCATTGCTTTAAAAGTCAGTAGGAATATTTTATAATCAATGTGAAATTTCACTGGGAGCCAATGCAGTGTGGATATGATAGGGGTGATGTGGTCATATTTTCTGGTTTTAATAGGGACTCTTGCTACTGCATTCTGGACTAACTGGAACTTGTGTTGTGCCTACTGGAACATCCAGACAACAAGTCCTAGAGGTAACAGAAGCATGAACTAGTTTTCCTGCATTGTTTGGTGACATTATATTTCTTATCACTATTTCTGAGATGACAGAATGCTATCCTAGTAATATTATCTACATGCGCTTCAAATGAGCGACTGGAGTCAGTAATCAAAGTATTAATAAAATAAATCAACAACCAAAGTCTTTTACTGCTGCACATGATGTAACTGAAGGACCATCCAAAGTTATTATGTAATCAGAAAGCTCACTTCTAGCTGCATGTGGTGCTAGTAGAGGTACTTCTGTCTTGTCAGACAGGAAGTTAATAAGCATCCAGTCTCTATTGTCCTTTACACATTGCTCAACTTTATTAAGCTGGTGTCTCACATCTGGCTTTGAACATACAACATACAACTGTGTGTCATCAGCATAACAGTGGAAGCTAATACCAAGTTTACAAATAATTTTACTCAGAGGCAGCATATACTGAGAAAAAAAAAAAGCAGTGGGCCAAACTTTACCTTAATATGCATAGGGAATCACCATTTATATCTACAAATTGATAACTATCAGTCAAATAAGACCTGAGCCAGGAGAGGGCCGTTCCCTTAACTCCAACCAAAAGCTGTACTGAGGTCAATAAACACAAGCATGTAGACACAACCCTGATGCGGGGCCAGTAGTAGGTCATTTACCACTTTACCCAGTGCTGTCTCTGTGCTATGATGAAGCCTAAATCCTGACTGAATTTTATTCCTATGTAGGTATTAGCATAACTGCTGTGCTACAACCTTTTCTAGGATCTTGGACATAAAGAGGAGTTTTGATATTGGCCTATAGTTGGACAGCTGACAGGGGTCGAGGTCAGGTTTTTTAATCAGGAGTTTGCTAACTGCTAGTTTAAAGGATTTAGGTACATAGCCAGTGCTAAGGAAGAATTGATTAATTTTTGAAAGAAGTTCGATTGTTTCTGGTATTACCTGTTTGAAGAAACATGTAGGTAAGGGATCTAGTATACAAGCTGATGATTTTGATGAGGAAATTTGTGAAATTAGTTCAGTCTTTCGAAGAGGAGTAAAACATTCAAATCACTATTCTGATATGGTTATATTGTTATCTATATGATTAGTTATCAAATTGTCTAGCTTTAAATATATAGTCTGAATGTTTTTGCCTGATAATTTAAATTTTGTCATCAGAAAAAATGCTTTCATGGAGGTCTTATTCCTAGTTAATTTCGGTACAATATTAAATAAGAATCTAGGATTGTTTTTGAGATGTTCTAGTAGGGTGGAGAGATACATTGATCTAGCAGCACCAAGAGCTTTTCTATAGCTCAGGAGGCTTGCCTTCCATGCTGTTTGGAATACTACCAATTTAGTTTGATGCCATTTGCATTCCAATTTTTGAGTGAATTGAATTTCACTGTTCTTCTTACTCATAAATGCAAATCACCATAAATTACCAAGCGCATTCTCAGCTAATTTACATTTATTGACAGCCACAAATCTTGATAAAAGACAAAGATCACAGACATGAAAACGACAAAATCATGACTAAATGGTGAATGAGTGCCTCCTCAATGCAGGTAAATCCAGTCCTCTAGCTCAGCCACTACAGCATGTCAGCTACCACAGATACACAATACCTTTTCCTCATTTTATAGGATGCCATCTCTTTTGTGCCAATTGAGTAGCTAGGCTTATTTGTCTTAATTTATGGATTTCTTTTAGACTGCTTTCTTTCTATCTATCATCAATATGAAATTACAATTAAAATGGTAAGTGATTTAAACTTGACAGTGTAATCTGTATATAAAATCGCAGTAACTCATCGCCAGTTATATGATCTGAAGCCGACCAGTTGGGGTTCACATTAGTAAGTCTCCTTATATGTAAATTTACACAAATTAGGAGTTCTCAAATTATACGGATGTTTTTTCCTAAATAACTGGATTTTTACAAATTTCTTTCATTTCTGTAAATGCTCTTGTGAACAATTTATAAATAAGTTCACTCATGTCCAGTTTGATAAATGATGCCTAAATTTCTTTTCAGGAAATATGGCATGATTTTTATTTTGCATGATGCTAAACTGGTAGCTACCTGTTCTTTGCTAGCATCACAACTTCAGTGCAAAACTAACATCTTGGCTGATCAACTACATTTTGGGAAATCTCTTCTGTTTACTTCTATTCATTTTACCTTTTTCTTTCTCTATAGAATACTGTATATCCCTATTCATTTTATTATTTTGAATGCTCTATTCAGTTAAATGGTGTAATTTAATAGTCAGGGACAAATCTCATGTCTGTTTCAAACATCCTACTCCTGAAAATGTTGTGTAAGAGACTCCTTTTTTTTTAAGGGAATTAGTCTGCCTTTATGTTTTCTTTTAAGCCTCGGTGTCCTGGTTTATTTAATTATTCATCAGTACCTGCTATCAACTATTCTGTAACTGTAGTGAATATGAAAGATATGCATGAAGAATAAAATTCTAGACTTCCCCACAGCCCTGGGAGTTTAAGGGGTTAATTTGTGAGTGGAAAGAAGATGACACATTGTTTGTGTTTCACAGAGCTACGGTGCCCAGGAGCTGGGAAGGAAGAGAAGAGAGGCTCCGCCCAATTAATTTTGTATTAATCTGTCCTCAAGTCCCTGGAGGTCACAGTGAGAAGTAAAAAAAAAGAGAAAAAGGGGTTGGGGGATGGGAAAAGGGAATGCCATCGTTAAGGAGTAGAGGAGGGTAGCGCCCCCGCTTATCTATATTCATTGGAAACCCCTATTGAAAACTGCAGTACGACACAACTACGTAGGTCATGACGCAGCAGAGTGAGAAGGGGAGGGGGAGAGTGTGTATGTGTGTGTGTGAAAAGAGAGAGGGAGGGGACGTGAGAGAGAGGAGGCTGAGGCAGAGCACGAGCATCTCTCGCTCAGGCTGTCAGAGCTCGGGTGGACAGGGAGCGTGAGGAAAAGAAGCAGCATTTAGTCATCATTAGGACATCCATCTCAATAAACCCTTGCTAGCAGGAAGTTGTATGGTACAGTGCTTCAGGAGGTCCATCTCCATAAACACCTGAGCAGTTCTTCGTCAATCTCCACCAAGGTTTAACCTTCATCACCCGCAGCTATGAACTTCCTGCGCCGTCGCCTTTCTGACAGCAGCTTCATTGCCAACCTGCCCAATGGCTACATGACCGATCTGCAAAGGCCAGATCCTCCTCCACCTCCTCCACCCAGCGCCTCCTCTCAGCAGGCCCCGTCCTCTTCTCCTGGTCCTGCTACAGCCACCGCTCCTCCTCCTGCTGCTCCGTCTGTCTCTCCAGCCCCTGAGCGCCGAGCCCAGGCTGCTCCATCCAGCTCAGGCTTCTTCAGCTCCATCACCAATGTGGTGAAGCAGACGGCCGCCTCAGCGGGATTGGTTGAGCAAAGCGCTGCTCAGTCTTCCAAGAAGTTCAAGGTGCTCCTGGTGATTGATGAGCCACAGAATGAATGGTTAGTACTCTCTATATCATGTCTAGTATGCAGGGTTTTTTTCCTCCATCCTCTTGATCTCTGCTTGGGAATGACCTTTGAGAGGGCTAAAGTGGATGAAAAGCTTTGCAGGACAAGATGGCTTTTAGGGTTCTATTGGGTTTTTGCATAAAATAAGGAACAGATCTGTTGGGTCTCTTGAATTTGTTTGCAAGAAAGCTCTAGTTGAGCTTAGTGGATTAAAACTGACTTTGATATCTTGAGATTTGTAAAAAATGGTATATTTGATGCTTTATTTAGTGCTTACTTGATAGCTTTAAATACATGCAGGTTCTTTCTATATAACTATCGCATAAAATCATTTGCAGGGTACATACATTTGTTTAATTATTGTTGCCAGTAAATTGTCCTTGATAGGGTTGAAGAAAACGAGGGGTGGTGTGGTCGGGTGGGGGGTTCACAGCACCACTGAGACCAATCCTGGTCAATTGGATGCTTCTCTCATGGACTGGTAGGTTATTAGAAAAAGAATCCCTTGGTCCTGCTTACAGTTCAATGCTGTAATTGAACTATAACACCAAATTGATAAGGGTCACCAGTTGAACGTGGTATTATAATAATGAGAAAGACTCAATAACGCAAAAATGTCGGCCAAGGAAGGTAATTATCATAATTAAGCCAGCGCAAATGCATTACCCATTACTTTGTATATCTATGATCTATCTAGTAGTGGTGTTCATTAAGGGAAAGCCAGCCATCTTCCAAACCGAGGAAATAGAAGCGACTGTGTTTTCCATTGGCACTATTGATTTTTCCTTCATGGATGATTGTGCAGAGCTTTCCACAAGATTGACTGAGCTAGCTTGCCCACTTTCCTAAAGTAATCTCTATTGGAGTCATTGAAGCATCCATGCTTATCTTCCATTTCTGATACCTTAACATGCATTTCAGTTACATTTTAATAATATTCACCTGCAATCAACACTTTTTGAGTCTTGCATTTGATACCACTGAAATTCACTGATACTCAAAAACATTTATTACCATATTTTCCTTTGAAAATCTCAACAGGTGCAGCATGTTATCTGAGTAGTATTGTGAGAGATGCAGACAGAGTGTAGAGATGCCAGAATGTTCCAGGAGTAAAAAAAACAACAACCTATAAATATTGACATCCTTTTTACAAGCCTTATCATCATTAAACCTGTGCATTTTGAGTTATTGATTTTTTGTTGTTGTTGTTGAGACAGTAGTGTTTAAATTCTCGTTTTTGGGCAGCACTGCACAGACGAGGCTGTCTGATTAGGGCTAGATTTGCTTTGATTTAGTCTCCATATAAAATGGCTCTTGGCTTGATTGTGTTGTATGTGGATAGTGCCAGCAGCATGTTTACATAACTGCAATGTCATCTCAGAATATAAAAGTGCCCTTGGTTTTGTTTGCTGCAAGGTTTCAAGGTAGTAGTGCTTCTCAGAAATAAGACCCTCCTTCCATATTCAGGGATTAATGCAAGACAGGAAAACTTTCTTTATTATTTCTTTATTATTTCTTTATTATTTCTATTGCTATCCTTATGCCTATCAGGTAAAACCAAAATCTCAATGGATGTTGTGAGGTTTGCAGGTGAAACCTTTGCCCATTTTTAGCCGCTACCCTTGAGAACCTCCTCTGTGTTGATGTAGAGTGACGGGGCTCTAGAGGGCTGATCATGTGATTAAGTGATAAAAAAGGATGTGGTGAATCATCATGCTCAGCCTGGGGCATGCTGCATCTGTGCCGACTGTGTACTGTGTGGGAGGATAAATGCACAAGCATGTGTGCGTGTGTGTGTGTGTGTGTGTGTGTATTTGCGTGTGTGCACACCTTTAGCTTGCGCACAAGCACATGTATGAGTGGGAGAGGGGGCAAGCAGGAATTATTCTCTCATTTTGTGTTCATCGCATATATTAGCCTTGACGTGAATGTTGACACACAGTCTGCTTTTATTTGCGTCTCTTTTGGTGTACACAGGGAGCAGGTGCTGAGGTGGAGCCTGCCTCTCTCAAAGCATCCAATATAACATAATTCAATACAGTTTTTAAAAAAATTTATTATGCCTAGACGGAATCGTCAGACATATCATTTCTCAGCTTTATTTGTTTAAAGGTGAGCAAATAACTTCACTGGCCCACAGGCATTATTCATCTGTCATCCTGTCTCTCCAACCATCAGTTCAGCAGTTGATACTTATCCTTAATTAGTTTTGATCTCAAATGAGTGTGCATGGAAAACAAGAAAAGGCATTACCATCATTTTGGAATGAAATGGATGATTGATGGAGAGATGTCATGCAGTTTATCAAAGCCTGCAAAACCGTTAAAAAGGTCAGGTTAGCTTTATGAAATGTCCAGAATACTGGATTGATTAGGTAAATTGATTGCTAAATTTCAGCAACTGGATAATCCAGATCTTTTACCTCCAGTCACTTGTCATTTTGTCATTTCAGACTACAACCTCTTTAGGAGAGGGCTGTTTGATTTTCTTTCTTTTTTTTTTTTTTGCCAGCAGAATGATTCATGAATTCTGCTAATACTTTGAAAGATGCAACACTATACCAGAAACCTACAACATAAGAAATGACACTACCTTTTGTGCTGGAATGCTCTTTTAAACTGTAGATTTCTATGTATTTCTAGATGATTATAAGGCTAAGCTTACATTGTAGCTAACATTCACAGTAACATTACCCCTTAATGGAGCTAATTGCAGTATTTATTCTAGCTAGCTTGCTAAGATTAGGTTGTTGTTGCAAATTTAAATGGCCATCTACTGGGAAGGTGTTTAAGCTGTTATCTTGTGTGCCTGATGTGTACATTACATATCTTTTAGTACATGATCATCTAATTAAATCGCATACCGAACTGAATACACAAATAAATAATTTAAACACAGAAATATGATAAACTAAAGATGTCCATCTATGTGTGGCTGTTAGTCATGTAGGGAGGAACTCTGCCATCAGTATCAGATTTAACTGTATCTCTATACCCTTGCATGCATCACATACAGTATGTAAGATACATTCAGTGACCACTTATTAGGAACACATGTACACCTGCGCATTCATGTAATTATCCAATCAGCCAATCGTGTAGCAGCAACACAATGCAATAATGCAGATACAGTTCAAGAGCTTCAGTTAATGTTCACATCAAACATCAGAATGGGGGAAAAATGTGATCTCATTGGCTTTGACCGTGACATGGTTGTTGTTATTGCTAGGTGGGCTGGTTTGAGTATTTCAGAAACTGTTGATCTCCTGGGATTTTCATGCATAACAATCGCTACAGCAACAGGAATCTGAAGCTACAGTTGGCACAGAGTCTCACTGGCAACTGAAGATTGGAAAAAGGCCAAGCGATGTTCTTCCAATCTTCAACTCTGCTCACTTTTGAGTCCTGATGCACTACTGCCATATGATTGACTTATTGGATAATTGCATGAAAAAAAAGATCTCTAATTGTGACCTTGAATTGTGCATAGTTTGATATTGCAAAAATCACAGTTCACACTTCCACTTTTAAATTTTTTTCAATGAGTAAACCCATTCTAGTGATTTACATAATACTTTGTCAGTGTGTGTGTTTTTAGAGCTTGTGTCTGAAGGCTTACTGGATAGCTCTTTGTCAGTGTCTGCTACTGAAATGACTCTGTCACCTCTGATGAACAGCCTATCCTAAAAAGCTTTTAAATCTCCCTGTATCCTTTACTGTTTCAACATGGAATGGAAGGAAGAAGAAGCACACTATACCTCTAGCGCTGTTAACCTTCCATATGTGAAGTGAACCAGGCGCATATTGAACCAGGTGCACGTATTAAATTAATTCCACCTAGCAGGAGGCTACCTAGCTAGGCTGCCTAGCTAGCCTACATTTTAGTACTGTGTTGTCCTTTGACATACACATATACATAGTCAAGAAAGGCTTTATGTCTTCACTGAGGCCAGAGGAATATCACTGACAAGCTGAATGATGCAGGGTCCTTAGATGTGTTCTGAAACCTTGCTGATAGATGGGTTGACTGGTATATAGATTTTTAGTTATCATCATTATTATATTATTATAATGAATGCTGTCCAATTTAGAAGACAACATAAGGACAGCCATCTTCTAAGCTATCATGATTTGGTAAAATGTGACCAAAGCAGCTTTGCATGCTTCTTGGTCTCTCTCAAGGTTAATTCCTCATGTCGTTTGAGGAAGTTTTTCTTTCTGCTACTGTCATCTCTGGCTTGCTCATTATTAGGGATCTAGATCTAGATCCAGATTTCTGTAAAAGCAGATTTGTTAAAAGCGCTATACAAATAAAATTAAAATTAATTGAGATATTTCTTATGGAAAATGCCCTTTGAATTCCCATACTGAAATAGTCAGGGTGTCCCAAAAGTCTCCATACATAAGGGACTATGTTTGCCAGCACCATTTCGGTTGTGCTTTCGTCAATGGATGTTACGTCCACTTCTCGGTTGTTCTGCAACACTTCCAGCCTTTTTGAATTTGTTAATAAGTTAGACATCAGTGGTGTGTGTGATGTGTTTGCCATGTTTCCTGTTAAAGTCCATCCCAACCTTGCGTCAGCTTCCTGATCCAGCCATGAGAATGATTTCAATATATTCTTCTTTTGTCAAAAGCAATCTTAAAGGCTATCTGAAAAAAAGATAATTGATCATTTCTACTAAATTTTAATTAGAAATGTGTTCACTTCAGAGAAAGAAAGCGTATGTATGACTTCCAAAAGATTGTTGCTGTTGCATGCTAAATTGAATTAGTTTGCACGTTTTACCTGATATCTACATTTCCATGTATATTCCAGTTAGGACATGGCCCTATCAATTTAAAACTAATGTCGTTAACCTTTTCTGTATGCAGCCCGGATATTCAATTAAGCCTTTTAGCCTCAGTGACCTTAGTATGAGGATGCATGTTATACTGTTGATGATTAAGAGTTCGACTCATCGTAGGCAAATCTGGTCAGTAGGTTTAAGCTTGTTATCTTCATGTTCATTCATTAGCGTCATCACCATGGGGATGTGACATTCTGTAGTATGTGTTTATAACCATAAAGCCCTACATGTAATTACAGTCCAGTGAGTGATTTGTAAGGATGTGTTTGACTTAGACCCTAGCAACTGTTTCTATTCAGATATCCCCTTTGGGGGCTTGTAAGAGCACAATGGCTCAGACAAATCACTTATTACATTTTATCTAAGCACCTGATAAATAGGTACAGTCTAATATATGCAATACTATACAATTATTTGTCCCTAGGTTTGTGTAGACTATATAGATGCTCAATGTTGATGTTGAAAAATGAAGCATGGAGGGTATGTTTGACAGAAACTCATATTTCTCTTCAATCAAATCCTCAGTGAGTTGCTTATATGCTCTTCTGAATAGGGTCTTTTCATTCTCAAAAATCTCATTGTGCCTATGGGCCTGAAGCTAAAAACCTCATTGTGTTAGCATATGTTGTTTCTATAGCCACTGCTGATTCTGTTTAGAAAAGGGCATAGGGAAGGGGCATACATTCAGAGCTGACATGCTTCAATTTTTTCAAAGGCACGCTCAACCCTGTTTCACCAAACATGACTGAGTTGCCTTACTTGCTCAAAATAGTCTAAATTAGCAGTAATGTTTGCAGAGAAATTTAGCTAACTTAGCTAGCTAGCTAGCTTAACCATTAAAATTGCAGTTACAGTAACTTTTAAACCAAAGTTTTACACAGCTCGCTGATTGATTGAAACTTAAATTTATCTTTGTCAACAAATCACGTCTGTCTTGCTAGGTAATTGTAAAAATGCATTTAAGCTACATGAGGGTTTTATTTTTCTATAATGCTAGTTTGTTTTTAGCCTATTTACTGGGATTACTAGCAAACTGCAAGAAGACTTTGATTCTCTCCAGTGCTGGAGAAAAAAAAAAAAAAAAAAAAAAAAAACCTGATCTATTATACTCTTACACCTGCATGCAAACTGTTTTAAAACAGAAGTTCCAATGAAATACCACAAAAAAAATAGTTCAAGAAAGGCAAGGGGCATACAGTACATTCTTTGCCCTCAGTCTGCAGATGAAGGTCTGGATAAACTTTGGCCTTTTGCCCATTCTAAGAACCAGTCCAGCTTTGATCCTGTTATCATGGCTTCAGGCAGCTTTATTCCTCACCCACAGCTCACTGAGAAGCACTGCCATGATTCACCAGTGGTTTTGCCTTGAAATTGAAAAGAAACATTTTCAAGGGTCTTTTTACTAGAGCTCTTACACAAAAACCCCAATCATGATCCATGACAGGCAAGTTACATAGAGAGAGGAAAATCCATACGTATATTCCTAACAAACAGGCTAGGGTTAAGAACTGGAATTTACTAATGGTATAAAAGGGATTTTACTGAATCTAATAAGCGATGTTGTAGTGAATGTGCACATTCTAACTCATTTTGAGACCACTGCTTTGAGTACAAGTGTTTCAATTCAAATGGAATTGAAATATTCGACACTGTATCACTTTGTTACTTGTTAATGTAATACATCACTGAAGGTTTGTAGTCATCCAAGACTGCATTTTCATTGTGGGCCTTGCTCTGGAAGTATTTGGAAAATGACAGAGTGTTCAAATGGATTTGAATGGATTTGGAATAAAACTATCAAGATGTGATCGAAGTGTAGCCTTTCAGCTTTATTTTAAGAGGTTCCACAAAAATATGGCATTTAGCATTTAGGAATTACAGCCATTTTAAGCAAAGTACTTCCATTTTCAGGGGCTCAAAGGTATTTGGACAATTGACTGACAAGAAGTTAATTGACCAGGTGCGGTCCATTCCCTCATTACTTCAAGACAAATGAAGCAGATAAAAGGTCTGGAGTTGATATCAGGTATTGAGTTGGCATTTGGCAGCTGTTTGACTGGAGCTACCAATATGATGTCCAAGGAGATCTCAATGCAAGTGAAGATTCTTTGGACTGATGAAACCAAGATTAACTTGCACCAGAATGATGGGAAGAGAAAAGTATGGTAAAAGAAAGGAACAGCTCATGATTCAAAGTATACTAGATCATGTGTCAAACATGGTGGAAGCAGTGTTATGGCATGGGCATGTATGGCTGCCAATGGAACAGGCTCACTGGTGTTTATTGATGATGTGACTGCTGACAGAAGTAGCAAGATGAATTCTGAGGTGTATAGGGCTATACTCTCTGCTCACATTCGGCCAACTGCTACAAAACTGATAGGACACTGCTTCACAGTGCAGGTGGATAATGACCCTAAACATACTGTAAAAGCAACTCAAGACTTTTTGAAGGCAAAGAAATTGAATATTCTTCAATGGCCAAGTCAGTCGCCTGATCTCAACCCAGTAGAGCTGCTTTTCACTTACTGAAGACAAGACTGAAGGCAGAAAGACCCACAAACAAGCAGCAACTTGAAGGTGGCTGCAGTGAAGCCTGGCAAAGCATCTCCAGGGAGGAAACTCAGAATTTGAGTTTTGAGAACATGGGCTCCAGACTTCAGGCAGTCATTGACTGCAAAGGATTTTCATCCAAGTATTAAAATTATGGTTATATTTACAATTATGTCACTTTGTCCAAATACCTCTGAGCCCCTGAAAATGGAGGTACTTTGCTGAAAATGGCTGTAATTCCTAAATGGCAAATGCCATGGTTTTGTGGAACCTCTTAAAATAAAGCTGAAATCACACCTTGATTGTTTTATTTCAAATCCATTGTGGTGTATAAAGGCAAAATCACAAAAACTCTGTCACTGTCCAAATACTTCCAAATATATATATATAGATAGATAGAAAGATAGATAATTCCTATTTTTACATCATTCCCCCATGAAAATGTGCTAGGTTGGCATTGGAGCCAGGACTGACTGTGTCATCGCACTGAATACACTCCAGGTTTGATGTGTTGTCTGAGCGTCAAATGATGCATTTTGGCCTGGCCTAGCCCACACGCGCAGCTATTTTGACCTAATACCATATGTTGGCTGAAAGGTATAAAATAAGCCGAGTTTGCATTTTCAAGAGTGTGGAATGAGCAGTGCTTGCATTCTGAAGCAAACATGATGATTAGGTTGGTATACTGGCAACTCAGGAAGAGAAACATAATGCTGCTTCACCACGAATGGAACTGCCAGATCTAGCAATATAGAAATATAGCAAAATGGATACGTTCAGGTGTGGTCCTTATAAACATGATAGACTTTAGGTCTGCAAAACAAACCATCAAACAAACAAACAAGACATTCATGGTAATATTATTCTGCTTGCTACTTCACACTGCAAAAATTGAGCTGATTCAAAATATACAGAATTAGAGAGAATTTGAGGCTTTCTGGCATTAGTTAAGTAGATTGCGATGGTAACACTACAGATGCATCCACAGTTTTGTAGCTGGAAACATTTCAGAAATGCGTTTTGAGAGAGGTTTGGGCAATTCCATAGAATTTACTTAATGAATGGGAATGGAAAACATTTTGTGTAATGAATCTGAGGTATGCATTTCCTCAGAATTCACCTCTGCATTTATTAAGCAGGTCACTAGAATGTTTAACTGACTTTGTTCAAACCTCATCCTCTTTGTTTGTCTTTCCAATGGCAAACGAATGAATCATATTTTTAACCCACGTCCCCCTACACCAACAAAGCGAAGAGAATCAATGGATTTGAATGAGTAGGTCAGTAAAGTCACGACTCTAAATTGCAGTGCCTCAGAGCTGATAATTGTAGGCATATAGGGCAGATTAAGAGATATTGTGTGTAAAGCTGCCGTAAACCGCCCGTGCAGCAGATAAAACAGTGTAGGTGTGCTTCCATCAATCTTTCAGCACCCACACGCTCAACAGCTTGCTCATGGAAAGTGGATGACACATGAGCTGTCTTTCAGAACCACCAACACTCACACATATATCCTCATATATATACACACACATGCAAGGTACTATGATGTATCTTCAGCCCCAGTTCAGTCACACATCTACTTCAGCTTGCTGGAAGAATATGCGTGGAACCCCGAGGATGCTACCTTGTGGTTTATGGCCCACTTTGACTATTGATTAAGCTGTCACATGGTTTTGATAGATGGGCTTTTTCTGTCCATACAGTTCAATAAAGCTTTGGAGAATATTCTTAAGCTACAGTGTGGCTTTCTGAGACCTAGGCTTTATTCCCCTGCCAGACAGCTATTTTATTAAACAGCAGACATGATATACAGCCAACTGATGTTCCATTCACAGACAGAACCATAAAAACAACCTACCATTCAAATTCATGAAGCGATTGCATAGAGGACTACAAGATGTCTCAGGAGTTTTCAGCCATTCGGGTTGGTGAACTGTGTTAATTTTTTTTATTTAAATTGTTTGCTGGTCATCTAAGGGATTTTATACTAGAATACCATATTCACTTCTTCATCTTTTGGTGACATTCACAATTGCTTCTTTATATCTAATCTTTTCTTCAATTAAATTTAATTTTAGTTAAAATTTTAGTTAGTTAAATGTCTGTTTTCTTGAATATTTGTTAATAGCCTGTGCACTTGTCTGGTCTGTTTAGAACATTACATGCCATACATGTGTGCACTCACCAAGACAAATTCCTCGTATGTGTAACGTGCTTGATAATGAGATTCTGATTCAGATTCTGATGACAAATAGGATCCCAGTCTATTTAACAAGATTTGGCTTGCATTAATTTCAGTAGAAAATCACTGTGTCAGGCAGTTCACATCTCTGAGATCGATGGAAGGTACCGATTGGATTTAGGTGAATTTTGATGCCCAAATTTGTGCCCTAAACCAATAGGAAGGCAGCTTGGGATGCAATGTCTTCTTTTCACTTGGATGGATGCTTTCTTCATAGCTGTGGCTTGGCACTATATACTTCTCAGCTAGCCAGGTAACAATTTTAGATTTGTTTTCTGAATATTATAGTTCTGTGCTCTTTTGATTCCAGAACATTCAATCTATCAAGCTTTCTGGGATAATCTTTTAATGTAACCTTTATAGTTTATAGTATAGTACAAAGCTTTGTTTATTATGATGAGCACAATGGCACTGACAGGGGCATTAGCATGAAAGTTGAAGCTTTGGAAGCTGGGTGTACAGAAGAGAGAGCTGGACAGACTAAAGGACTAAAGCCCTGCTGCATCAATCTCTTTAGGCAGAGATAAAGCAAGGGATAATTCCCACTGGCACCACCATCAGCAGGTATTCGAACAGCATTGTGGGTAATGTAGGAAACCGTTATGCAAAGAGAAAATAGACCAATATGTCATATGAAAGAAGTTTAAATCAAAAAGTCAACTCAGAATTTCATTACTAAATGAATCTTGGATGCCACTGAAGATCAAGTGTTTAGTATAAAGATTAATATGCAAGTTGTTCAGGTGGTTTTCCTTTAAGGAATATATCAAGAAAAATAGGCTGCAGAACTAGTAGTCAAAATTAGGAGCCTCAAGATGAGTGATTGAATACATTTGAGAAAACAAGCTATTTGGATTTCATTTGCTCATTTGTTTCTTGGCCTGGTGTGTTGTTGCATCATTAATTGATGCGCATAAGGGCTAGCACAAAGTCTATGGTTGTTTCAAAAAGTGCATCTGTGCATCCACCCTGTGCATCTGCCCTTCAGTGCACAACAGACAAAATTAAAATATTTTGGGCCATATTGATTCTTAGACTCTGCTGGATAAATAATTTAGTTTGCACAGGAAGGTTTGCCCTCTTCACCATCACACCTAGTGTCACTCTGTAGAATCGCCTGTGGGTCAGACATCGATCCACCAAGAAAAGAGGTGTGAAGAAATTGTGAAGGGCAGATGAGCCACTGGTGCCATGTGAGATGAGAATTACTGATGGGGTATAGGATGACTTGGCACGCATGCTCCCTGAGCAAATGTCATGCCAAACAAGCTCCAGAGGGAGAGAAATGGAAGAGTAATGGGAAAGGGAGTGTTGTGAAGTGGAGTGAAGTGCAATCCTTTTTTAGCTCACTCCCTTTGGGTAGCATGGTAATGTTGGTAGAATGATATTACTGATATAGAATGGGATGGTTTCCATGGATAAATGATATTAGGGAGAGAAATTAAGTGACTCACAAACAATTAAGCTGCTCATAAACAATTTTTCACAAACAGCAAATAGCATCTTCTCTTTTGTCAAAAGTCTATATTTGCTCGGCGTAATGAGCATAATAATATATTTGCTTGATTATAAGTTCACTTAGGTGTAATGGAATGCTTATATGCTTTTGACTAATGCCCATTTTGATTTAAGGAGAGGAGTTGGGAGTAAATGGATGCTTCTTTCTTTGACGCAGCTTTTAGTCACGACGCAGGCACTCCCTCTTCTCTTACTGGCAAATGCAGATTAGCTCAGCTAATGCTCCTTGTTGGTGTAACAGAAAGAGGGACGCTGCATAACTAATGAGGTGCTTGCTTTTCTGGGAATTTCTGCCAATTTTACCTCTTACACTCAAATACCATTGATTGCTGGGCTGTGTCCATTATGGGAACTCTGTCATGGGCATTTTAGCAGCTGTAGTGAAAAACAGTGACCTTGGATGAGCCAAGAGAATGCAGAGCTTCATCTGTGCTGTTTCAATGATGAATATCTTTCTCCTCAAGACTCTTCAAGATATGTTGTTGGGTGCGTGTATTTTTCTCTTACATATTCTAACCTTTGGTGGATATAGTGTAAGGGCAAGAATTAGATATGCTTAATTAAGAGAAAGTCTTTCAGATTTATGATTTAGAATCTCAAAATCTATTCAACATTCACTGCACATTTGTAGCTCCCGTGCCAGCAGCATTTAAGGAGAGCTTGTGAAAAGGCTTTCAAGTACATATACATTATTAATAAAATGCAGACGCATATCTACACTCCTTAATTTTGTGTTCACTTCTCTCTCTCTCTCTCTCTCTCTCTCTCTCTCTCTCTGACCAGATAATATTTAATCAGTAGACCATTGTGTGTTGTATAGTGATGACACGTCCTTTAGCCCATCATCAGTGCCAGTAGCTGACCAGAGCTCTGTTACAGGTTGAAGGTTTTGGTTTGGGAGGATGTTCTCAGCGTAGTGTAGCATAGACATTGAGCAAAAAATAAATAAATAAAATATACGGTCAAAAATATAGAAGAATAGAATTAGAAAGTTGAATAAAATATTATGTAGATTTAACAGTGTAGCCTGTTATATAGCCTGTGAATGTCAGGTGCAGTGCCTGTGTAGTGCTCTACTCCAGCAGTAATAGTATAAGGGCATTCTGAAGAATCAGCAGTAGAAAGCAACCTAATAATCCTCATCACCTGTGCTTTTTGCTGCAGAAATTTGCTCCTGCCTATATCTAATGTAATAAGCAATAACAGCCTCTAATGTCCCTCTAGAGCCGGGGGTATTCAGCTAGAAATTGTAAAGGTTACACAAAATTCCTTGCTTACAAATGTCTGAATATGCAACTATTGTGATTGCATGGCAGCAATGTTTAGTTTTAATGCTTAATTATTAATGATTATATCTACAAATAAGGCTTCCAACAGGTGATCAGTGGCAAAACTGCCGTGCGCCAGCGAAGAGATTGTATGACTATGGAGAGAGCAAGGACAAGTGTTTTCTTCTCCAAAAACAAAACCAGAACTTTTTTTTGTTTGAGAAAAAATCCCATCTTTGCAAGTGAAAACATCTTAATTAATCATATCTATTATAAGACTAGAAGCTTTTAATATGTAATGTAGTATTTTCTTATTCTATTGGCAGATCATTTTGCTTCATTTTAGCTTCAACAAGAATATTTCAAGCTTGAAATGAGTAAAAACAATGACTAGAAATAGGCTTGATAATCTTATATTAGGTTTATTGACATCTTATAATAGAAAATACTAGCTAAATTAAACTATATTCAAGGTGTTTCCACATGCTAAGATGTAATTTTTTGAAGTGTACCTTAGTGGTGAGTGCAAAACACTGATCATCATAAGGCAGCCTAAGACAATTCAAAGTTGTTATATTTTGTTTCATAGTATTGCTTCATGTTACCATGTTTTGGCTAGTGGCATGGAGTCGGAACAGATGAGACATGTCCATTTTTTCAACGGTGGAAAATAAAAGCATAGTCTACTTCTTTATCCATTTATCCCCAAACAAGCAACACTGTCACTTAACTAATCAGACTAGAGAAAATGAAAATGAAAACACTTTTGGAGCTATTGCTTCTAGCCCTTTAGCTAGTCTCTGGTCTGATGAGCTGCCTTCAGCTAAATAATTGACATAAATGAATAATTGGATAATTACAACAGAAGATCCGCTACAGACCCAGTCCTTCAGGCCCTGTCACATTATCAAAGTTGTCAAACCTCCACAAAGTGGATAAATGCGAATGCAAGAAATGAGGATTATTTAAACAAGAATGCAAGATGTATAGGCAATTAATGTTACTAGAGTGTTTCACTTGTTTTATGCTGCAATTCACTCATTCACTGCTGGATGATTTTGTTTTGCACAGGTAAATACTCAAAATTTACTCAAAAGAGGACTCATATTTTTCTATCTGTATGCAAGCTGTGTTCTAGGAAGTGCCAAAGTTGTGCATATGTTGGTTTAGTATTCTGTCTATGCTTTTAATTATTTAGATTGAAACTTTTTTTCGCTCTTCGCAAAAGGCTACGAATACTGGCCTTAATAGATTGTGCTCGATCGTGCCTCATGCTTGATTGAAGCGCAGCAGGGAAGAAACTAATTAAAGAGGCACAGGATCACATCACACTGTCGTCTATCAGCGGTTAATTAAATAGTTGCAGAAAAGAAGTAGCAGAATAGTGTTCTGCTTAGAGACGGGTGCTTGCAAGTTACACGGTTGGAGGCGCCAGCTGCAAATGTTTTATTCTGGCCAACAGCATGAAATAAGTGTCAGTGAGAGATAGTTATAAAATGAAAAATTCTTCTTACAGCAATAAATAGTGCACATGCCCTTATTTCCTGTTTGAAATATGAACAGTACAAAAATCCTGACCTTTATGCATTAACTGTTTGAAAGCAGGAAATATTTTAACCTACCCAGTGATTCAATATTGCAAAAACTCTCATTAAATACATTCATTCATGTAGAAGACAGAAGAATAGAATCCAGAAAATAAGCAGTTGTTAAGGACGTTACGGACTGTCTGTCCATACTGATGCATTATTGTCTACTGCCTGGTTTACACTCCTTTGATGAAGCACTCATTTAAAGCCCCATTAGGATCTGAGAATAGCCAGTTACTAAAACTAATATGAACATTTGCTTTATTCCATTTCCTTATTTAGTTGCTGTTCTGTACTTGTTTGTTTTGTCTGTGGCACTAATAGTGATTAAATTGTAGGAAAACATAAGACACCCCGGTCTTCCAACCTTGGCAGTGACATTGTGGTGTGGTGTTGTGTGGTAATCTTAGCTCTAAACCTTAAAATGTTTCATTTACAAAAAAAAATCTTTTTAAATTCAGGAACTCTCATTATAGCATTGCTACCTTACAGCTCCAGGGTTGCCGGTTCAATCTTGAGTTCGGTTTGCTGTTCGTGTGGAGTTTCACAACTTCTCCTCATGTCCCTGTGGGTTTCCTTCAGGTTCTCTGGTTTCCTCCCTCAGTCCAAGAGCATGCTGATGGCTATGCTCTGATGGCTTACAGCAATTGTAGGTGTTACCTAGGTGTAGGATGAGTGAACAGATGTATGCATGGTGTCCTGGATAGGCTCTGGAGCCACTGCAACCCTGACCAGGATAAAGCATTTACAGAAATTCAAGAATTGAACTTTCATGATATATTTTTGGCAATGGCCATATTCCAGTGGTCACATACATTAAAGCTAAGCACTTTCTTCACTTTAATTCTCCGCGCTCCACCTGCTATATCCTCAGCACAATATTGTTTCATTATTAATGTTGCCTTTATATTTAAACTTTAACGATTTTAGTTTCTTGCTCTGTAGTAGACCACCTACTACAGATTAACCATCACTTTTAAGCCAGAGGTTCTACTAGAGCAGACTGAAATGTACCGTAATGTGGCTGCACACTCTTGGTTCTTCAGGGGTTCTTTAACAGTTCATTAGATAATTAAGGGTTTTTAGCTTCCAGAGAAAGTTTCTACTCAAAATCTTTTCTGATAAGGAAACCCTGTGTTGCAGGGTTCTACAAAGAACCTTTAAGAGGTATCCACAACCAAAGAAACCTTAAGCTTACTGTAATAATAATGCATCAGCCTACTGCCTGGGCTGAAGAAAACCAAAATTTCAAATCTTTATAGCAAATTTATACATATGACCTTCAAATGTATCACATCTAATTAATTAAATGACATACACTGGTTCTGACAACTGCTTCTAAGTATTTTTCTTTCAACATACTCTTATAATCTGCACCGCGAGACATTTAATTTTATAGATCAGCTCCAAAAGGTTATTGGACTTGCCCTGATGGACACCAAATAAATAAAGAGCAGACGATGTTCAGTTGGTAAGGAAATAAACATTGACTAGAAAACTCCCTGTAGGTTTGCAGGCTTCAGATCTTTCTCAGTTGAAACACTGGTATTTGTGTCTAAATTCATTCTAATTCAAATGAATTCATACTCTACATCAGTACTTTCCTGAGTGTCCTAAGTTTTCCTGAAGTCGAAGAGCAAAAACTATGAATGTTGTTAATGAGTTTAAACTGTTTTGGCAGCCGAATGCAATCTTTGTAATGTGGAGAAAAATGTCAGCCAAGAGGTTATGAAGCAGGTAACTACATTTCTGACATTGAAGGGCACTTGCATATTTTAAAATGTTTTGCAGTTGTATTTTGGAATTTTTGCTATGGATTTTTAAAAAAAAAGTTTTTAAAAGCAAAACATTTTTCACTACAACTTTGACCAGCATAAAGCAGTTACTGAAGATGAATGAATGAATGAATGAATGAATGAATGAATGAGAGGTTTTTTTATATGAAATGAAGGAATGCACACTTCCACACTGCAGGGGAGAAAATACATTACTGTGAGGTACAGCTGGCCCCATTCATCAATCTTTGAGTAAAGTTGTGGGAATATTTTTGTAAGCCAAACCGAACTAAGCATTTATGCCAGATTTACAAACGTTTTGTAAATGTTGATTTCTTCCTATTTGCCTTTGTATGTTGATAACTGGTAATCACCCATAAATTAGATGCATGCATGCTGCAGATGATTTACGTTTGGTGATGCTCACAAAACTCCAAAGTTCAAAATGGCTACTAAATGACCAAAAAACGAAGAACTCTTGACTCACATGAAAAACTCTCTCAAGCACTCATGGGCATTACATACTCTAGGTCCTCTAAAGATTCATTTTTTCAGATGCAAAGCACCACATCGAACTGGCTTGTAACTTACTCACTCATTCACTCACTTGCTCACTCATTAACCCACTCACTCATCCACTCACTCACTCAGGTACTCATTTATACACTCTCTCACTCACACATTTACTCACTTATTCACTCATTAACTCACTCACTCATTCACTTGCTCACTCACTGATTCGTTCACTCATTCAATCACTCACTTACACCCTCATTCACTCACTCACTAACTCATTTACTCACTCCCTTACACACTCTTTCACTCACTCATTAACTACCTTACTCACTCATTTACTCATTCACTCACTCGTCTCCTCTCTCACTTACTCATTAACAATAGAGTAATGACAAACATGTGGGAGTCAGTAACACCCATTTTACACCAGATGCAGTAAACATGTCACACAGCTGCACCACATGCAGTATGTGTCTATTTATAGAGCAACTCCGGCAAAATTCATGAAAAATTTAATCAAAACATGATCTTATGCTGTTTTATATAGTTTTTATAGCTTATTTAGATTATATAGATTCATAGCTTATTTCTGACTTTTAACAAAAGTACTATTCTATTATTAGAATAATTTACAAAAAGAATTGCGAGTTGGCCTCAGACATGATATTTAATTTCCATGCTGTCAAAACACATCTTTGTGCAGGTCTATCAGACGCAAACACACTCATCTACCCAACACTAGTCAGAGATCACTGAGGATCAGGTCTTGTAAATGCATGGTTTTAGAGGACAGCAAGTCATTGCAAATTGTCCATTTTCAAGGATTACTCATATGACCTTGAATATATAATGCCAAAGAATACCTATATAACAAATATTCATTCTCAACTGCAATCTCAAATTCAATCTCCATATCGTTCCCCTTGTTCTGCTTTGAGGTCTAATAGGCTGCTTTAATGCTTTCCCTATATTAGCATTGGCTTACAAAAGCTTGGCTTTAATCCAGCTAATTCCATCCCATGCTGCTGCCGTGTGCCACAGAACCACCATGGGAGCTGCTCTTTTTTTAAACATGGCACGTCTGGCTCTTGCAGCAATCCAAGTGAACTTTTACGTTCCTCTGCTATTTTTCATGCAAGATCATTCCCTCTGAAGTCAAGGATGCTTCACACAGTGGGGAGCTTCTGGAAATCGAATTGAGGCCATGTATAACCAAGAAAGGAGAAAAATGTTTTCTCCCCTTGAAAAACAAAACCTTAAAGGTCTGCTAGTTGTGTAGTGGACTAGTTACAATACTTATTGCATTGGATTGTATTGTATTGAATTATAGTTTAATTATTGTTATCTTTAATATGTTTCTCCACTCTGTAAAATGGATGAAGCGTGTCAGCTAAATGGAGACACAATTTCAAGACTATAATAACAGCCCTGTTGTCTTGTCCTAGTCCTAGACTGAAAACCCTCACTTACAGAGCATAACAGAGTTCATGCAGTATAAGGGGTTATTAATTTGCCTTTGCCTGACGTTGCTCTGTCTTAGGTGAGATGCTGTGACATACAGTTGCTCTCCAAACAAACTAAAACCATCTGACATTCAAGGCACGTAGCCATCTCACCATTTGGAGTCTTTAGCCAAATCTCTCTGCCTAATCAGCTGGAGGCTTTGTTCCAGTCAAAGCCTGTCACTTAGTCTAAATGCCAAGCATCAAGGTTATAGCTTTATCTAGCACTGAAGGCCAAAAGAAAAAAACTGCAAAACTGACGAGTCCAAATTGTGGATATTAATGCCAAGCAGGGCAGATGGCGCCTGCTTCAATTCATTTTCCCGCACCACAGGTCCAATATTGTAAATATGTTTACTGTTGAACATGTTTGCAATCTGATGAGCCTCTGAGGTTTCAGTGTGCCTTAAACCTATTAAAATGCATGTGTTTTTTATTCAGATCTGATAATTGACCTCTCTTATATTAAATTTTATGCAGCAATACATACATTTTACAATATTTACATTTTGCCCATAACAGTCTTCAGCTTAATTAATACATCTTTATTAATGTGACTAATTTTAGTCTTATCCTCAGATGCTCTGTCCATAGGCCCTGGAGAGAATAAAACTTATTGTGCACTTTTCTGGCCACAAGCTTCAGAATCTTGAATCTTGCAATCTGACTGGCTCTCTACTTTGATGAATGCTTCTATACTCCACTTTCTAAGGAAAAAAAAAAACAATTGAGGCCAATTTTGCTCTAAAAAATTCCCACTGTGGTGATCGAGGCGGTCTTCATTGCTGAGCAGCTATAATTCTTTACACTACTGTGTAAAGAATTATAGTAGTTATAATAAGTAACTACTAAGCTAGCTAGCTAGCTATCTAAGTAGCTATTGGTTGCTACTTAGCTATGTGTACTAGATAGGGATATGGGTGTGAGCTGGGAATACACCCTTGATGGACACCAGTCCATTGCAGAGTACCTTGCACGCACTCATTCTTACCTAGGGCAATTTAGCGTAGCCAATTCACCTACTGGCATTTTTTTGGGAGGTGACACGAAACCGTAAAAACCTGAGGAAACCCACACAGACAAAGAGAGGACATGTGAAACTCCACATAGCCTTTAACCTCTCTACCTGGCTGCTACCCCAATAACTGTTATGTCAATATATAGTATAAGCTTATTTGCTGAATACTATGCCATTGTATGTTATGTTTACATTAACAGAAATTTGTTATATTGTTAATACTGTTATATCTGACACAAGTTCCTACTAGAACTGTGCACTGGTCAGCACTGCACTGTCTCTTACTGTGCCTATTGTCCTGTTTTAGTGGTCATTGTACTATCTAAGTTATTGTACTGTTTTAGTAGTTATTGTACTGTCTTGTGTTGTTTGCACATGCACTTTATGTAGTAATGTGTAGTCTCTTGTAGTTCTGTGTTGTTTTATATAGAACCACGGTCCTGGAGGAACATTGTTTCGTTTCAATGTGTACTAACTAGCTGTATATGGTATATGTATATGGTTGAAATGACAATAAAACCACCAGACTTGACTTGTACCTGAGCTCAGGACCGAACCAGGGAGTTGTAAGGCTGTAATGCTACTCGCTGTGCCACTGTGCATCCCAATCACCCCATGGGCATACACGCAACGAGTCGCCCACAGCACTCGAACCCCCCCCCCCCCCCCCCCCGCTATTATGGTCGTTCAGTATGTTATTTTTCTTCCAGATAGAAATAAATCTCCCAGAAACCTGCTAAGACACTGAAAAAATCTAGAATGTGATTCACTTTATGTTACACTGTTTTCCTGATTCAGCCTCAGTGAGTGTTATTCAGAAACATTTGCTCCTCTTCCTCTCCACAGGAGAGAAATGAGTTTTTCCCTTCAGTGGCGATGCACATTTTAAGCTCCTTTAATGCTTTTACAGTTCTCATGAACTGAATATGAAGATGATGGTGTAGCCATTCTTTATCACAGCTCTGCGATAAATGTCTGATGCCATAATTATAAATAAGGCTAATAAAGTAATAAAGGCTATTGGTTGCTGTTGATGAAGGATCACCTGCTAGGTTTTATTTACATTGGCATTTTTCATTTGGAAGATGCTTTGAGCTAAATGTCTACAAGTACAGTATAATCCAATTCAAAGACACAGGTAGTTAAGAAGTGATGAATGGCTGAATTTCCATTTACTGGAGTAAAAACAAGTGTAAGATTTTTATAGGAAGAACAGGCAGCCATTCACCAACCAAACATGAGGTTTACAGTAAGTGCTACATAAGTTAGTCACAAAGCATTCAGTTAGTCTAAGATATATGAAACCAAGGAAGACTAACTTGCAATAAATATGGTGATACACAATAACAAAATAAAGTGTGAACTGACTTACTGTGAGGAACACAGATTATTGATTACCTGAACAGGGAAAAGAATGGTAAAATTGGTATGTAAGAAATAAAACATGATGGGGCTTAGTAAAGTTGATTTTCCTATTTTATTGTGAAGCTGATTATTTTCCTATAACAACACCTAAAAGTTTTATTCCTCTTATATCAAAGCAATTTGCAGATGAGTATTTTTTAAAAGAATGACATGTCTTTTTTTTTATCAGATTACAGTTACATGTAATGCTGTGGAACATCCACAAACATCCAAGTCAGTTCCTGTTATCACCAGCCTCACTTTTGTTCTCTGTTGAAATTACAGTAATAAGATAAAATATGGCAGCTTGTCATGTTACTGAAGTCCTGAAGACTTTCCAGTGGGAGAAAACTCATTGACTGTTACAGTCACTGGAGACTCCTTCCTTAAATTTTTAAGATGTATGTCCCCTTACAAAAAATTTCAAAAACATTCGCCATATCAATGGTTATACATATTTATTATATAATTTTTTATTTATTATTTTATAATTTTTATATAATAGCATTATAATATGTTTATTATTAGGCTTATTCAAATGTATTTCATGTAAGAGGCTTACCTTTGCATTCAAGGTAAGCCTCTTACAGTCTGGATTTAAAACTTTTTCGATTTTGGAGCAACATGTTAGCACTCTCCACCACCATTATTCAAAACAACAACTGGAGGAATATTTTTTGGAAGAACGGTGTTCATCCCTCCCCTAAAGTTAGACAGAATTCATGCCGAGGCACACTGAAGCTCGGTTTAATGTTGGCTTTTCTTTAATTTGTAGCTTCGTTTACACTCCGTTTACAATGTTTGTCTATTTCTTTTTTACCCACTCATTAGCCAAATCTCCGCTGCCGCATGATGGAGTGCTAGGTGTTAACACATGCCTCATTTGAGACACTTAGCAATGTCACAGGGCATCTGAACATGTTTAGAGGGGGAGCACTAATTTCCCTTTTCCAGAGATCTCTGTCAAATATTGTCTTGGACAGCAGGAGGGCTATGCTAGTGTCAGGTTTTCAATTTATAATATGAACCTATTTAAAACAGGAGATAAGAAAACCAATTCTAGTCAAATAGAAATGAGCCCCATGTGAAGCTGGGTAGATTAACTGTATTAGTGAGAAACCAAAAGTGTGCTTAAAAAACACAAAACTCCTCCTCTCCAGTTTAAGTTTTTTTCTCTTAAGTTTTACAGAACTTCTGAAGTGGATATGAGCAAGATGAGAGAAAGGTATAGCTCACTATTCATAAAGGATTACCTGCTGGATTTCATTCAATAACACCAGAGAATGGACCTAAATTTATGAGGCTTTCAAATATGTTCAGCACTGTGTAAAAGCACAGTTACTCAACCGTTAAGAGAAAAATAGGTCAAGTGGAAATGTTGTGACCTTTCAGGGCTGGACGCATTTTTGCTTACTGTGCAAGGGATACATGCAGGATGAGGTATAACAGAGCAATTTCAGACTTCATATGCCTTTAAATAAGGACAAATTAGCTCTTTTATTTCTAGTATTTTTGTTTGCTATGGACTCTGGGTAATTGTTTACATAGATTGAATTTTCAGTATACAAGTACCGTATGTGCAAATAGTAATAGTAATTCATCATATAAATTATATTAAATTCATTCATATGGTGGATTCTTTTGTCCAAAGCAAATTACAAATGAGGCAGGATCCATGAGTGATGAAGGTGCTGTGAGACTTAAATTTCCCAGAAGCAAGTGCAGGATAGTTGTAGAAATTACAGAGAGTCACTGAAAGAGTCTGTGTTGTAAATACTAGTCTCAGGCAGGCAATATTTTATTATTTGGTGACAATCAACACTGCATGTTTGAATCTCTGCTCCTATATGTCCAGTGCTGATGAATTGTATGGTCTGACTGACATGACACAAAGTGGATGCCCACACTACACATGAAACACAAGAATTTTGTGTGTTGAAAATGTCCAGTAGTTAAAAGTTCAGTTTGTAAATCTTGGTGCATGTGTCAGATCACATATTGTGCAACACTTAATTTTGAGACACCGTTCCTCCTGGTCGTGGTAGAACTATGATAATATAATTTGTTAGTGGAGATGATGATAGTGCTGTATGACCCATCCATATGATGTCATCATGCTGTTTTGTAGGTTAGTATATTTTAAGGATATAACCAAAATTTTGGATAAAAAAGATATAACCAGAAATGCAAATATGAAAAGGGGTTAGATTATTTTTGTTAGATTATTTATAGTATTGAATGTAATGTCATCATTTCCAGTCCTGGAATGTCAGAGTCCAGCACATTTCTTTTTATAATATACTTACTAAGCAAACTAACAAGCTGACACATGTCTCTGAGCAGATAAATCACCAAACTGTGCTGGACTCCGACCTTCCAGGATGTGGAAGGATGACCTTCTTGTGATAAACGATAACTCCAAAGAGAACTATATTTTATATAAATCTGAAAGCTCAAAGGCATTCATCCTGTTGTGTAACAGCATTATAAATATACAATATATAGTTGCTCTTGCCGCCAAAAAGCTCAACGCTATTAGTTGGACCACTCTACAAGGCACACTGCTGCACTTTGGAAATACTGTCAGAGGAAGCAAAGCATAAAAGCCAAATGCTGTTAGATTTCTTATGGTTCTTTTCCTTGGGCTATCAGATTGCAGATCTACTGTGATATATTGCTGACTTCTGGTAGTAATGGCTGATGTGTTGAGTATGAATTCACACTGTGTGATGTGGGTTTCATTTCAGGGACTCAGTTTCTAGGGAAAGAATGGGAGGTGTTAGAGATAAATATAGTGTTGTTTTTGTATCCTTAGAAATAATTTCACAATGCCTACAATGTTTGTCTTTGCAGAATGTTAAGGACAGAGCTTTCTGGGGTTGGATATCATAAAATCACTGATGCAACTTTATATACCAGATAACCAAAAATGCCCTTATTTTTTCAAAGAGCAAAAATAAATAATGAAATGATGCCCTAAAAAACCATGGGGTCTATTTTCTCTCTTTCCATCTCAGATAATTGAGATGAGTATGTCTCTAGTGGCAAAACAATGAGAATGTGATGCGATTGATCATATCCACTACCTAGCTGCAGAACACTTAAGCCTGGTTTTATTTTGTTTTAAAAAGAGAAATTAGAAATGAGCTGTACCCCTTGTGTCTTATTTCTGCAGACTGCAGAATAATTTCCTGATGGGACACACATTTTACTTCCATTATTTTCAGTCAAGTACAGAACTAAGCAGATGGCATTTAGACTCCATTATTACTCTGGTCACGATGTGCTGGCGATGTGGTGAGCGGTGTTAGAGCATGCATCAGGTGCTCCAGAGACAACTGAACAGAAAAATGTACTGGGGCAGATTTTTTTTTTTATTCTTTCCTGCAGTAAAAGCTGTCTTTACCATGTCTTTACAGCATGGTAAAAAAATTCACTGTTACTGAATTCCTGAATATAATATAGTGTATATTATAATGATAAGTATTTACTATTATGTTTGCACCTGCACTGCAAAGGCAAATGTTGTTTCCAATTCGTTCCCTGGAGCAGCATGCCTAAAACTAAAGACACTAAGAAATGTGAATATTACAGTTAGCTAAATGGAAAAATTCTATCTACATTAAAAACACATCTACAGTACTGTGAGGTTTTTCCATATAGCAAAAGGTATTTTCCTCCTCAAGGAAACCTAGAACCCCTATTTCATCATTAGATCAAATTCCACTATGAAAGCATAAAGGCTGTCAAAAGTTGATTCCATTACACACCGGAACTCCTCCTTTCTACTCATAAATCTCATGTAGAGCTTTGAAGCTTGTTTGTTGTAGCTGAAAATCAAACGTGACTTAGAAATTTTCAAAAAGAGGCAAGGTGTCTTTAAATTTTTGACAGAAAGTACATCATACAGGGGCAGATATTTGATCTTAAATGAAAGAATAAAGGATTACAGTGTCTTGGCTCTGTGTGAGTCTTGCTGGAGCCATGATAAGAGACACATTGATTTGTTCTTCTCTTGTTCCTAGAATTATTCAGAACTAATTAAACTGTCCTTGAACAATTTTGTGCAGCCATATAGCTCTATCTACCCAAAAAGAGGTTGTCTCAAGGGTTGTATCAGAATGGAAAACATTCGCAAAATGATTGTGGGTGTTGGCAAGATATATTTAAAATGTCAAGACTACCAAAAAGGCATTGTGTTATTTTAAAATATATTATCAAATATGTATGTAATATGTAGTGAGGGTTTGCTGGGAGCATTTGGCAGAGGCCCCTTTCAGGGAGATTTTCAACTCTCACCCCCGGCAGAGCTTCTCATGCTTTCCGAGGGAGGCTGGAGACATTGAACTGGAATGGGCAATGTTCCAGACCTCCATTGCTGAGGTGGTTGAATAGGGCTGTGGCTGTAAGGTTGTCAGTGCCTGTCTTGGCAGGAGTCCCAGAACCCGTTGGTGGACACCGGGGGTAAAGGGAGGTGTCAGACTGAAGAAGGAGGCCTTTCAAGATTGGTTAGCTTGGGGGACTCCAGAAGCAGCTGACAGATACTGGCAGGCCAAGTGGAGTGTGGCAGTGGCAGTGGTGGAAGCAAAAACTCAGGTATGGGAGGAATTTGGTGAGTCCATGGAAAATGAAACTTCCTTTCAGCCTCGAAGAGATGGCAAACCATCTGGTGACTCAGGAGGGGGAAGCAGGGCTTTGCCCATGCTGTTTACAGTGGGGATGGAGAACTGTTGACCTCAACTGGGGACGAAGTGGAAGAAGTACTTCGAGGAAATTCTGAATCCCACCGACACGCCTTCCATTGAGGAAGTAGAGTTGGAGGACTCAGAGGGAGACTTGCCCATCACTAAGACTGAGGTCACTGAGACGGTTGAACAACTCCTTAGATGCAGGGCTCCTGGGGTGTATGAGATTCACCCTGAGATCCTGAAGGCTCATCATGTTGTTGGGATGTCCTAGCTTACACAACTCTTCAACACTGTGTAGATGTGGTCCTTTTGACTTCATTGAGCAGTGACCTCCAGCATGCTCTGGGGCGGTTTGTAGCTGAGTGCAAAGTGGCTGGGATGAGGGTCAGCACCTCCAAATCTGAGGCCATGGTTCTCAGTCAAAAAAGGGTGGGTTGTTCCTTTTGGTTGGGAATGAGATACTGCCTAAAGGGGAACATTCAGAAGGAGGTCACAGTAGAGTCACTGCACCTCTGCATTAAAAGGAGCCAGTTGAGGTGCTTCAGGCATCTGGCCAGGATGCTTCTAGGACATCTCTCTGGGGAGGTGTTCTGGGTATGTCCAATGGGGAGAAGACCCCTGGGAAGACCAAGGATTAGATGGAGAGATGATATCTCTCGTCTGGCCTGGGAGCCCCTGAGAATCCCCGTGGAGCAGCTGAAGGAGGTGGCTAGGGAGAGGGAGGTCTGGGCATCTCTGCTTAGACCGCTGCCCCTGCAAACCGGATAAGCAGAAGAAAATGGATGGATGGATGGATGGATGGATGGATGGCTAATTTCCTGATTTTGTAAAGAGCCACACCAGAACATTTAAAGAGATGCTTTAGAAACTTCAGATAGATTTATGCCAACTATGAGAAGCATACCAGGGCTATGGCGATTTTTCCAACAGTTCCTACATTTTTAATCCTTCCCTATAATTAATTTTACCAACAGTTTCTAGAGTTTACACAGAATAGCACAAAAAAACAAAAAACATCCAGTGAACATCCAGTTCTGGGGGCAGCAGTTCTGGGGTCCTTCTTGATGAGAGTGGTTAGAGGAGAAATGCCAGACTGGTTTGAGCTTACAGGAAGGCTATGATGCCACTCTTTACAACCGTGGTGAGCAGAAAAGCATCTCAAAAAATACATCGAACCTTAAGGTGGATGGGCTACAACAGAAGACCATATCAGGTTTCACTCCTGATAGCCAAGAACAGGTGTCTGAGGCTACAGAGGCTAAACCTGAAGATTATATAGCTTTGGTGAGCCTTTGCCCACTAAATGTCATTGAGTGTATAAGTGAATTAAGAAATGTCTGACTTATTGTGAGCAATGTAGATTAAATTTGAAAAAAAAAAAAAAGCCTGGAGCTTGATCAGTTGGATCTATAATTGGGTACATGTAGTACAACGTACAATATTTGACTTAGATTTGATAGCACTGTCTCTGAGTCTTTTATCTATAGACATAACTGGTTTGTCCTCCAAGTGTGCCTGCCTTTAATAAATAACTCGATTATAGTCCCGTAACCCATGACCTGAGAAAGCCTGCAAATAGGTTTATAAGATACAAAGATATAGAACACTAGATTATTTTTACTCATGTCACAGCACAGTTAAATTCTCAATTCTAATTTTCCAGAAGATTTAATTAACTTTCTATAACAGCATGGCTCTGATAGTAGTTCTGGTTACAGGATTTATATTAATGCGCTCATTCTAGTATGCTATAGTTTCTATAGTAACAACTTACACAGGGACTTGTAGGGTGGCATCCTAGGATCTGCTTTGTGAACCTGGAACATGTGCTCAATGTATCATGTGAATCTTTATGTTTATACTGTATATTCCTGTGTCTGCTAAATCAACCAAATGTATGGCATTTACAGTGTTTTATATCCATTAATATAAAGTTGTTCAATGCTGCAGTGCTTTTTAACGTCAGCGAGTCCTAGCCTGTTTCTCAGTACCAAGAATGCAAAGAACAGACTTCGCATTCCGGAAGAAAGTTTCTGCCAAGCGCTGCATTGAAGAAGGCATTTTCTCAAAAGCAGGGTTTTTTCCCCTAGATTCTGAACCAAAAATCTCTGTTTCAAGGTGACTATCATGAGTTTTTACATGTTCATTCCTATCCCTAATTAGAAAGATGTTACAGAAGAATTTCCCAAAATGTTGATTATTGTTACATTTACGTTAGATTATATATATATATATATATATATATATATATATATATATATATATATATATATATATATATATATATATATATATATATATATATATATATATATATATATATATATATATATATAACAGTGCATAGCATTTTCTTGAATAAACAATAAGGAAATTATGGTCCAAAACCTGTCTGTAAAGACAGTATTTACAGGAAAATAAATATTTTAATTCTAAAATACTTCATTCTAGTCCAAAGACTAGATTTTTCTTGTTGTTGTTGCTGTACTAAGTATGCAAATCTATGCTAATATTTAATTAGTTGAAGACTTATTTGCATAAAAATGACAAAGTTCCATTATAATATACTATCATTTAAAATAAAAAATATCAATAACACTCAGCAATGAATGTCTATTGTTTAAAAAAAAAAAACCTTATTCACCATAGTGCCTCAACTAGTCAATCAGTTATTAAGTCACCTTATCTGTTCTTGCTATAGTTCTGCATTTAACTCTGTCTTTCTATTTGTTTTCATTGAAATATCAATATATTCTTCATATTTGTGGAGGATCAATAACCCTTTTGGATATTTTAACTGTTTTCAGTACTTGTGTTCCTCAGTATTGGAAAATAATATCAAGCAAGTACATGAGAATGCAAGAACATGCAAAAATATCAAGCAAGTACTTGATATTGCAAAAAGGCATATTAAGAAGCTCCCTTACATTGGTTTCGTCTGTCCTCACACATTTGATAGTGAGGAAAAACTGAGTGTGAACAACTCATAATACATTAGTTTTTTCTGGTGGTTGATAGAATAAAAGCTAATGTTAGTGTAACAAATCGTCTCGGGTTACTGTCTGTGCTGAGTTTCTGTGCAAGTTCTCCCAGTGTCTGAGTGGGTTTCCTCTGAGTTCTCTGGTTTCCTCCCACCTCCAAAAAAAAATGTGCAGGACTGGGTACACTAAATTGCCCCTAGGTGTGAATATGTGTGTGACTGTGTGTGCATAGTGTCCTGTGATGGACTGGCCTACCATCCAGGTTGTATTCCTTGAGGTTAGTGTTCCTGGGATAGGCTTCGGATCCAACATGACCCTGACCAGGATAAAGCGGTTGGTTATTGAAAGTGAATGAAACAATTGTGGCCTAGAAGCAGGTAGACCTACATGCCAAAGGTCAAAACTATGGGTAGATATAGTTGGACTAGGACCTATAAATAGGAAAACACTGAAAACATTTGGCTTGGAATTACTTCATTACATGCATTACAATACATTACATTATCAAATGATAGCCACCAAACTGGAAGAGGTGGAACTACTGGTTTACAGAATATAACAGCTAGTCGAATGTTGGCTACTTGTTTATTCAACATGTACACATACATTTCTGCTTTTTTGGTGTTTAAGGATTCATATAGCTGTGCTGTGTAGTCAGCACTAGTTTTAACCAGGTGCAAATACATTCTGATTATAGACTGTATTTGTTTAAATCTATTTTAATCTACTTGACTTTTCTCTTCCTGTTAATGATAGATTTATTTTATTTTGTTTTACTTTTTATGATTTTTTAAATTGTCATTTTTAATCTTTAATATTAATGTTATTCTATCTATATACAGTTTTGGTTTAATATTTAATGAGACAAAAACTAAACCTGACTTTTTAACCTTTTGTTAAAAAAAAAAAAGCTTTTCATTAAGACAATGAGCAGAAGCTATAAACTATAGAGACAGCTTGACAGTGCCATCTGGAAAATGACCAAATGTTTATACAGCAGCAGTAAAAACCTTGTGATATAAACACAACCACCAGGAGTGGTGAGATACACTATGATACCTTGTTGTGTGAATGCTCATTACGAGAGAGTAGTTGCAATATATACTGCCATTATGTAGCCATTGATCTCTTTCTTTTTCTCATATCATACATGAAACTACATGAACACAATATGTAGTTATCTGTTTAGCAGCTTGTGACCATAGGCAGAGTTATAGGTATCCTGTCCTTCAAAGGTGGGGATCTCCTCTCATCTGCTACCATAGGGAGTGTGCTTTCTTCTGCATTACAAAGTTTTTTTTCATAGAATGCTCTCTAGAATCATTAGCTTTGTTGTTCTACGTTATCTATACAAACTTGCACAGGTTGGGGTTCTCCCTGTGTTTTCTAGCCAAGCTCTAGGAGTTAATTAGCAATGGTAGCTGCTCTAAAGATGGTGGCAGCCAAAATAGGTTTAGATGGTACAACGCAACCCACAACACCAAATGCACTCTTTCACCTTTTGCCACCTTTTGAGCTCACTGTGCCACAATGCAAAAATTTTATTAATAGCTCTCAACAGGCCCCAATTACTTGACTTCAAAGCAAAGAGAGAAGTAATATCTGTTGATGAGTGCTAAACCAAATTACCTCAGACTTTGATATTGATATAGAATGCTAACTGAAATTACTCAAGACTAGGTAGTAAATTCTAATCTAAATTACTTGAGGCTAGGTATCAAATGCTAAACAAAGTTTTTTAACTACAATTTTAAGCTAAAAAATAAATTTTTAACTAACTTTACAAAACACTACCCTAGAGCAGGTAGCAAATGGTAACCAAAATTACTTAATGCTAGGTAGCAAATACTAAACTAAATTACCTCAGACTTGATAGTGAATGCTAACCTAAATTACTTGAAACTAGGTAGCAAATGCTAACCTAAATAATGTCAGACTTTACATTACTTGAGACTAGGTAGCAAACGCTAACTTAAATTACCTCAGACTTGATAGTGAATGCTAACCTAAATTACTCAAGACTATAGTATGTGGCAAATGCTAACCAAGATTACCTGAGGCTAGGTAGCAAATGCTAACCTAATTTACCTCAGACTCGATGAGGAATGCTAATCTAAATTACTTAAGAATTGATAGTGAATGCTAACATAAATAACACAAGACTACATTAGGTGGCAAATGCTAACCAAGATTACTTGAGGCTAGGTAGCAAATGCTAACCTAATTTACTTCAGACTTGATGAGAAATGCTAATCTAAATTACCTCAGACTTGATAGCGAATGCTAACCTAAATTACTTTTAGCCAAGTTGCCTTTAAGCTAAAAGTACTGAAAATGTACAGAGTACAGAGTCGTCTTGTCTGCCATTGATATTGTCACAATGAATTCTGTGTCTTTTTGTTTCCAACTGAGCAGCCATGCCTTCTTGATATGTGGATAGAATTTAATTTTTTTTTTTTCTTTTTAATTCCATACATGCTTTGCTCAGTATTGAAATCAATTCTGGGTAATGGACCACGTTGTCAAGCAAGTACTAGCAAGCACGTCAAGCAAGTACATTGAAAATGTCCTCAATTATTTTCCCTTGCACTCTTACCATTGTCTCTTCTGTAGAGTGAATAAAGCAGCTGACGGTGTTTTCCTCATTTTTAGTCCATTAACATGTTCAGGCTGAGATCAGATTGCCTTGAACAGCTCTGATTACTCCCACAGCACACAGTTTGATTAGTGCTGTCCAACAACACAGCAGGATATTGGACTTGGTTCATCAGTTTGTGTATCAGGGGTGGTTAAGACGTGTGTGTCAATGTGCATGTTGTAGAAAGTTAGTGAACAATAAGTGAGATTGATTGAGTCTAATGGGAAGTCGGCATATATTGGCATAGTGTGGTGTGGGATAGGTGTCTGCATGTGGGTGGTGTTTTTGTCTCTAACTGTGAAATCTGTGTGTGAGTGTATTATGAAAGGCACACAGACAGATTGTGTGTGCATGTATTCCACATAGACTACCTACGGCGTCCTCCTTAACACCTGCCCATGTCCTAATTGGCCAGATGTGTGGGTTATATCATGCCCCACTAGCCTCATGCAGCATCTTTATTTTATATTAAGCAATTTATCTCTGTGCAACACAAATACAAAAAGGTAGCAACAAATTACAGTCATGTAAAGAGTGAGTATCTCTCTGATGTGGTGCAAATTGCATCTCAGTACATGATGAATGATCCAACCTATGAAAGACACCATTACCACAAACAAGTCAATGCAATCCAATTCAGAGACGTTTTGATGCAATAAGATATAATACAGTAATGCCGTGTTGAAGCAAACAGTTAAATCGAAATTAAAAGCTAAAAGACTGCAATTAATTCTGCTTGTGTTAGTTCATTTAAGTTAGCAATAATCTTAATTGAGCATACCTTTAACGAGTGTTTTCCTCAACCACGTCTTTTGAATTCAGAATCACATGTTTTCATGATAGTAAGCAAAGCAAGACAAAGCAAGTTCATTTGAACTTCTGTACAATTTTATCCAAGTCTATTACATTCACAAAAGTAATTCAGTATGCGTTTAATAGACTTGGATAAAATTGTACAGAACATAAAGTAAATAAAAGAAAAGATAGAAGTAAAGGAATAAGTCAGTGATTTAAAAAGTGTGGCAACTGAACTGAGTGCTTTAGTTAATGGTACAAACAGATGGTACACACAGAGATTTTAGAGATGACTGAAAGACACAGCCAAACAGAGCAATGTATTTTTACTTGTTCATATTAGCAATTATTTACCTGAGCATTTCTTTAGAGCAGGGCGGCATGGTGGCATAGCGGGTAGAATTGCCACCTCACAGCTCCATGTTCTCCGGTTTGAGCTGTGCAATGTTTTGCATGTTCTTCCTGTGTCAGCAAGGGTTTCCTCCAGGTTCTCAGGTTTCCTCCCACCTCCCAAAAATATTCCCGTGAACTGGTGATGTTAAATTGCTCCTAGGTGTGTGTGTGCATGTGTGTGTGTGTGTGTGTGTGTGTGTGTTGCCCTGTGATGAACTGTGATCCTTTCCAGGGTTCTGGATCCCATCTGATCCTGACCTGGATAAATGAGTTAATGAAAATGACTGAATGAATTTCTTTAAATCTACTCTCTGCACTCTGCATTTAAATAACCTGTTTTCTGGCTGATGTATCACTGCCATTTGGCTTTGCACAGTGGATGTGCACAAACCCACTCTATTCAGAAAAAAAGGTCACATTGGTTTATTTCCAGTTTTTATTCTTTTATTAGTTGGTTTAATGAGTCACAGATGCTTTATGCTTGTGTAGCCAAGAACATAATTGGCCTAATGATTTGACTGGCAGAACATTTTCAGTTTTGGCACTGGGCATTGTACAACTTTCAAGTTTTCTACACCATGTAAAACCACAGCACACATTAATCATAGTTCTCAACTTAAACACAATGATTTAAACACATACTCTAATGATTTAAAGATTGGTTATAAATGTGAAGCATCTCCGTATATATTGGTTAAAATCCATGCTTAATTCAGAATACTGACAAACAAAGTTTTTGCAGAACAATTATATGTGGACAAGTGGCCCATATGTGTTTCTTCCCCAAACTGTTGCCACCACTGTTGGAAGCACATAATTGTGTAAAATATCTTTGTATGCTATAGCATTAAAATTTCCCTTCACTGGAACTAAGAGGCCCAAACCTGTTTCAGCATGACAATGTCCCTGTGCACAAAGCAAGGTTTATAAAGACATGGTTTGCCAAGTTTGGAGTGGAAGAACATGGGCTCAAGCCCAATGATTACTTTCAGAATGAATTGGAAAGCTGACTGCATCCCAGGCCACCTTGCCCAGCATTAGTGCCTGATTTCAATAATACTCTTGTGGCTGAAAGGGAAAATTCCCACAGCCACACTCCAAAATCTAGTGGAAAGCCTTCCCAGAAGAGTGAAGGTTCTTATCACAGCAAATGGGGACTAAATCTGGAATGCGATGATGGGTGTGATGGTCACGTGTCCACAAAATTTTGGCAATATAGTGTATATCATCACCAGAAAGACCACAGGAAACTAGGGAAATATAAGATTAGCACAAATTGTATGCTATTTAGCCATATTGTTGCTTTCTTTAGCAGTCCAGGCTTACAAAGCTCGAAACAAAACTGGAAATTGCAGTAACAGACGCAAAGACAGACTTCATAAAGGTACAACACATTGAGCGTCTGTGACTACCATTCATATTTTGGTCACCTACAGTGCCTTGCATAAGTATTACACCTAACCACACCCAACCCCTTGAACTTTTCCACATTTTGTATTGTTACAACCTGGAACTGGAATGGACTTAGTTGGGATTATGGCATGAATGTATACAAAATAGCCCATAATATTGAAGTGGAACAAAAATCAGTATAGTTTTATAAATAGAATCGTAAAAAGCGCCCAGACTGTGGTTGTCCTGTTTTCTCCCATGTGAGCTGTGGATCTCTCCAGCTCCTTCAGAATTATCCTTGGCCTCTTGGTTGCTTCTCTGACTAATGCCCTCCTTACCCAGTCAGTGACTTTTATTGAATGGCTTCCTCTAGCCATATTCTTTCCATTTTTAATAATAGATTTAATGGTGCTCCATGGGATGCACAAAGTTTGGGATTTCTTTTATAACTAAACCCTGAGTGATAATGTTCCAGAACATTATCCTAGACATGTATTGATAGCTCCTTGGTCTTCATGATGCTGTTTGTATAGGTATGTCCTAACTCTGAAGCCTTCAGTATTATGGGCTATTTTGTTTAGATTCATGACATATAATCCCAAGTAACTTGACATACAATCCCCAATAAGTCAATTTCAGTTCCAGGTTGTAACTTTACAAAACGTGGAAAAGTTTGAAAGGGGGTAAATACTGTACCACATACCTACTGTGAGTAAATGTACAAACATTTATGTCTCATTTATGTATTATATTTTTTGCCTTAAACGGGCCTGGTTTCTATATATCACATTGATTATTTGTCATCTCTAAAGCAATATGACATAAATCTCCACCAGGTTTGCGCTGAAATCAAATAAATCAAATTTTAAATTATGATGTGGATTTAAACTTGAGTCATCAAAATAGTAGCACTGTTTACTATGACCTTAAGATTTCATTCCTGTTTTTTTTTTTATCGATATTGTATTATCCTGCTTTATGCAGTGATAAAACCTTGCTGTGTATCCAGGTCATCTAACACACACACGCACACACACATTTGCCTCATTCTCATTGTGAAGATCTTCCATTGTTGATATCAAAGAAAGTTGCAGGAAATATCATCTCAGAAACATAAGCTTGTTTCTTAGTCTTGTGGTATGTCCAGGTTCAAAGGAAGTTTAATGGTTTTAATTTATTCTATTTTTTTCTTTTAGGGCAAAACTGTTCCGTGGGAAAAAGGTCCAAGGAGAATATGATATCCGAGTGGAACAGGTAAAATAATTTACTACTATCACTGATGGCCAGGAGGAAACAAGATATTGCTCATTATCAGGCTTCTTATTGGACATTTCAGTATGAGTCTCGAATGAACGATCGTGTCACCATCTCATATTATTTCACATTATTTAACATAAACTGTCACTGTGAGGAGCATTTTTCATCATAATTGAACATAATGCTGTGAACCACAAGTTGAACTGCGTTGAATCAGGTTAACAAATGTCATGGACATTTCCAGGAAATGCACAGCATGTAGCAAATTTCATTATGCCATACACCCGTCAGTGATGTGTAATTTGGCCTGCAGAATCTTATGCATCTAAGATCACCTTGAAAGCATGCGGTCTTGTAGAGACGATGACTCATGAGTTTAAGTGCGTCTGAGTGTGCATTAGCTTAGACACTAGACTCTAGCTGATGTCCTAATATAGGAACGTTGTTGCTTTAAAATAGAAGCATTAACATCAGCATGGTGGCTAAAACAAATCACAAGGTTAGTGTAAAAGAGCTAAAAGGGGTGTTTTAGCCAAATCAATGGTAAATTGTGGCTGTTATTTAATCTGAATGGGCAGTTGCTGGCCCCAAACTTGCATCAGTATTTACGCCTGGAGATTTGCACATATTCAGAGAATAGCTACACACTTCCTTAAGTTGATTTTCTGGGTGCCCCATACAGACTATGTCAATCACCTGCATGTAGTTCAAAACCTCAGACTTTGCAAGACTTGGAGATGGATTTTCAGCAGCATCTATATCACAGAAGAACAAAATATAGTTTCTTTGCTGTCAAATGTAATTTTAAGATGAGACAGTTTAAAAATTAAAAATGGAAAAAGACTAATATGATAATACATGAATGAGAATATGGCAAGCACTGAAGTAATTATCTATAGGAGTCAGGTATATTGCCAAAATATTGCTACACAACTAGTCCTAATTGTGACTCACCACATTAATCACTGCAAATATGATTTAATTTAACAATATGGCTTCCCAACCTCCTTATTTGGCAGTTTATAAAATAGCACTTGATCCAGTACATCTTACTTTTTTGCATTTTATTTTATTACAGTTATTATTACACTTCAGTATTAATGGAGATTGAATCAAGTGTTTTTAATCTGTGAAGTTGCCATTCTTAGGGAAAAAATATGAATTGTCTAAACTGCCCCCCAGCTAGCTGATCATTGCTAGGCTCCAAGTAAATGCTATGCTGCTCAGACATTCTCCCTTTCTATTCACAATGATTGAGCATTCACCACCCGACTCATCATCACTGCAGACACACAGCATAATTATCTCAAACTACAGACATGAGATGATGAATTGAAAATCCATTTCAGGTCATATCGAAAATTATATGTCTGTGACTGCACTGTATCTCATTGTAGCATGGAAAATAGGGATTAACAAGACACACTGCACTGATTACATGGGGAAAAAACAGCCAGGGTGATACACAGCATGGCTTTGAAAGGGTTAAGTAATTCTGTCACAAGCTATAATTAAAATGACTAATCTACAGTCACAATGTTTTGCAACTTTGACAAGAAAAACTGATATAACATGTGGTTGGGGAAATTACACGTTGGGGTAATGACTAATGATCTAGTAGTGGCTTTTCAATATAGCTACTGTATAACAAATTGTGTAAGTAGAAAAGTAAGAGAGGTCATCTGTTACTGTTTTTTTTTTTTTTTCTATTTTGAGATAGCAAAATAGAACATCTTTTTTGATATCATGAATTGAATGATTTGGCTTGTAAAGCACAGGAAGTGTCCCATTGAAGCATTTAGCATTTGGTTTCCCCTCTGGTAGCCCCAGTACAATCTGCAGCTGTAACAGCTTGACCTGCATGCCTTCATCCTAATTATTTAGAACAGGCTGTCCCACATATAAGAATGTAAACCAAATAGCTGCCAAGGTTTTTTTTAATTTGAAAGACAGCTTCATCCATAACATGATTTATAGCATTACATGGAGAAGCAGGTTCAACTTTTTTCACTTGAAATTAAAAAAAAAAAGGCATTATATTTTCTGGATAATGTATATTTTACCTGCCCACACATTCCTGATGACACCAAAAATCAGAAAATGTTTTAAAGTTGTTGCGTTCCATAGGATACAGAAGAACAAGAATTTTGGCTTTTAAGGGACAGAAAACCAGACAGAAGGATAAAAAAAAGTTTTGGAATTCAGCTTGTCTTTAGCACTCCATACGTTTACCCCCAACATGGGTTCTGTTGTCTGAAAAGTTTACTGCTAACAGAAAAAGTGGTACAATGGACTTCAGAACTGTGTTCTCATAACCTTGGTTGAAGTCAGGATTATTACATTCTTCTCATTTCTTCTCTAATGGGAGTACATCCGCAGGAAATTATCACCTATTTTGTGTTGAAATATTATGTTAATGTTAAATATAAAATGTATGGATTATCTGTTTTTGTTGTTGTTGTTGTTGTTGTTGTTGTTGTTGTTGGTGTGAAGCCAGTGTGTACATCATGTAGACATTCCCATCTCTGCCACTTGTACAGTCGCTATCATTCTTTTACACAGTGTCATCTATGAGGCAACACTCCAAAATCCTCTAAACACATTAAGTAAAGTAAACATCAAGTAAATATGTTTAGGAAGTATTTATTTTGAAACTGATCCTGAATTGCTGTGGTTTCTCCCACCCTCTGTCCAAGCTTGATTCATCCTGTTGTTTGGAGTGTCTGCACTTGTGAGTCACTTCCTGTTTCTGTGGATGGTCCCACATGGATACCCTTAATATTTGCACTTCCTGAAAACAGTTAACACCCAAGTAGTAGATAATCTCACCTGTGTACTGTAGACTTGTACCCAAGAACTGCTGCTGTATTCATAATTATGAAGCTATGATGTAGCACTTGTAACTGTTTGACTTTATAGTATACAGAAGTTGTAGAAGTGAATTTATGTCTAATCTCACTGTTTCTTTGCCCTTTTAAATCTGGTTCTTCTCAAGGTTTCCTCCTTGTGTCGTCTCAGGGAGTTTTTCATGCTACTCTTTTCTCTGGTTTGCTTATTATTGTACTAGGTCTACATCCTGTGTGTGTGTGCATGCGTGTGTGTGTGTGTGTGTGTGTGTGTGTGTGTGTGTGTGTGCATTAGCTTAGACGGTGACTCTAGCTGATGTCCTAATATAGAAACCTTGTTGCTTTAAAATAGAAACATTTACATGGAGGTTAAAAAAAATCACAAGGTTAGTGTACATCCTGATTCCTGTAAAGCTGCTTTGTGTGTCTATTGTTAAAAGTGCTCTACACATAAAATGAACTCAGTCTTTATCATATTTCAGGCTGAATTCTCCGAGATCAACCTTGTTGCACATACAAATGGAACATGCAGCGTGGACATGCAGGTTATTAGGAATGGGACTAAAGTTGTTCGGTAGGTTGGACTACAGCACTTATTTAAGCAAATATTTCCAAAATAGTGTGTGATATCCAATATTTTATGATTTTGTACATTCTTAAGCGATCTAAACCTGTCTACTACTGTGAGACTGAGATCATGAACATTTACCACATGTGAAAAGATTAGAATTAACTTTGGACTTCAAGAAAACCACAGCTCAGGTAGTTTCCTGTAATGCAAAATGTAAAACCTATTTGGGTTCTACAGCGCGCCTGATAAACAAAGTACAGGAAACCATAATCACAGCTTACACCACACACATGACCATGAACCAAAAGTCTTATCCAATGGAGTTTCAGGAAAGGTAAGATAATAATACAGGAAACTTTCACAGATTGCTTTGCACAGCTGTGGCAGTCAGGCTTCTCCCACAACCGGTTCAGGCATGTGTGAATCTCTCTTGTGTGCATTCAGGTGTGTGTGTGTGTGTGTGTGTGTGTTCTCCCATACATTTGTCTGCGCTTGTGAATGGTCTTCTTTATGTCAGTGGTTGTAGCCGTCAGGCATTTAAATATGGAAGGAGCTCAAATTTAAACTTGTGGTGAGCTCTCTCTCACCAGTGAAAACTCCTCCCTGAATGACTTGAGTCTATATAATTAACATGATCTTCAATGGTGTAGATTGGTGGATAATGAGATTCTAAGTGTATCTTTTTAAAATTCTTTCATCATATTGGTCTACTTTCACTTTAATTAATGGTTTCGTACATTACCCACAATGCCATTCGACTACCTGCTGATAGTGGTGTCATTGGGATTTGGCCCCGTTTCTCTACCTGAAGAGAGCGAGAGTCCTGCTCTGTCACCTCCTCATCTGTACACTCTGCTCAAACAGATCAGCTTCCAGAGCTTCAACTTTCACACTAATACCACCAACAACCACTCTCGTAGCACTCTCGTAGATAGCTAACTAGCCGAGCTGAGTCTCTCAGCATGACTCTGTCATATAGCCGCATTGCATTCTGAAACTTTGAGCCCAATGTTTGCTGTCTCCACTGCTTCTAAATTGAACTTCTCATTAATATGACATCGAACATTGCTAGGAAATGGTGAGCGAGAAAAGAAGCCTTTATTGTTTTGTTTTTAGGAGCTAACAACAAAACCCTTATGTTTGAGATCACTGAGATATTGTTTTCTCCTTTTAAACCCCACACTTTCAACTGTGCTAGCAATGTCCCCCTGTGACATCAGAGTGGCAAACAACTGCTTACTTAGTGCTGTACAAAAACAGTTCACCAACAACCATCAAATTCACATTAGAATCACTAAACTCATCACAAATATTTCAATGTAAACATATTGAATGCATTTCAGGGTGGAGTTTTTCTTTAATATCATCATAAATACAGCATATGTCACATGTATAAATACTGATATATGTTTTCCTACATAATATTAAATGCTTTTCAGTACTGACGGCTGCTAAGAAACTAGCACTGCATAAACACACACAGGCACAACACATTCTACTAGTGTTCTTTTTGCTTCATTGAAATTCTGTGTGCACAGAGGCTTTCAAATAGGCTCAGTGTTTATTCTTCTTCATCCACATGCACAAAAGAGGAGCCAACACTTGCTCACTGACCTGAAGAGACCTAGCTCACTGTCTTGCTTTCTTTTTCACTTTCCTCCTACTCTGTGACACTCAATATCTCTTTCTCTCTCAGTTGCTTTTCTAATGTCTACAGGCCATTTTTATTTATTTTCTGGGTCTCATTTTCTTCCCACCTCCTAATATATATATATATTATTTATTTATATATACAAGTGTACTGTCTGGAACTTAAGTAATTTTATCAGTCAGTTGGGACTGTATACACACACACACACACACACACACACACACATGTGTAAACATATATATATATATATATATATATATATATATATATATATATATATATATATATATAAACACACTCCTTGACTCTTTTGTAATACAACATGTACAGTCCCAACTGACTGACAAAATTACTTAGGTTCCAGAGAGTCCTAGCGCAGAAAGCGAAGTGCATTTAAAATGTCAAGATTAGTTTTAGGAGTCCTCATTACAGCCTTTCTCCATGGCCACTGTGCCACATTTATTAGGGTTCAGACTTGGAGTGCTTTCCTAAAAAAAACATTCTTGCTTAACATCAAATTTTCTGTTAAACGCAAAGATACATTTAAGAGGAGATGAGCACAAGCATTACATTTTAGATTTTAGTCTTTCATTCTATACGGAAATGAAAATATTATTCATTTATTCATGACTTGGGTGATTTGAGTCATACACACAAGGATCTGTGAGACAACAGGATTTTATATAATTTGTGTCTACATACATGATACATACATGATACAAGAAAAACCTCTGACGAATTTCAGAAATATGAGAAATATCTCAGAGTCTCAAGATTAATGAGACATTACTTATAAGATTTCATTTTTTTGGCCACCATTCTCAAGATGGCTTGATATAAATAACTTATAAATAAAACAGGGTAACTATCTAAATATACATGACAGCACCTACTGTATGATGAGTGTCACAAGTATACATGTGTTCAATTATTCATGCAGTATTTGATATTAGTACATTAACTGAACTCATAGAGGCTGATATTAAATCTTTGAATTAGACTGGTGCTAATGAAAGCAGTGTGGCTCCTGCAGATCCTTCAAGCCCGACTTTGTACTGGTCCGACAGCATGCTTTCAGCATGGCCCAGAATGAGGACTTTCGTAATCTGATCATCGGCCTGCAGTACGCTGGGATTCCCAGTGTGAATTCACTCGAGTCTATTTACAACCTCTGTGACAAGCCATGGGCGGTGAGTAAATTTTCTGCATGGATGAGTTTTCATTTTAGATGTGAAATGTTTCTCAACGTTTCCTACTGCTTTTTATACTCACGTTGTATTAGTATAATTTTCAGTCCTCCACATGAAGTGTCGGTGTATATCAGTTAGTGTCAGTACAATAATAGGGAGGATTTTTAGGTAATTAGGTTTTTAGGTAACAGGCATTACAAATTTACTTTTGCTCTGAATGCCAAAGTCGAAGGTGTGACCAAACCATTGACTGACAGCTATTAGGCTTATTTAGTGCACTTCTTTGTAGATTTCTCCCATCAACAAAGGCTTAAATAATATTGTTAGATTGTTAGATAAGTTATACTGTTAGATAGGATTTCACTACTGGTGTTATAGTGTCCTATATAATGACCTATAAATCTCAACAGAGTATATATATGTATACTACAGATATTGAAAACTACAGCTATTGTTCACTTCTGTATGTTTCTCAAGAGGTATTTTAGCATTTTAAAAGTGAAAAAGTTGCAATTAAAGATTCCATAAAGACTGCACCGGAGCATCACAGACATTTTTATAGCCAGTATTGATTAACTAACAATCCAACAATTTAGTGAGGGAATCACACTTAACTAAGGTTTTATTCTGGCTATATTTTAACTGGCGTATTTGCTAACCTGGCTCCTTACCCAACATAATGTTTGCAGAAATCCTTGGGAGGATTAACACGTAAATATAACACGTCTTTGTCATTTTGATGAAAGATATTAATGCTTTCTAGCCCAATTTTTCATGTTTTTCTTGCCTGTTTGCCAGAATTCAGCCACAGTGACATATTATGGGTTTTCTCAGACCATCACATATTTATGAATTTATAAAAAAAATAAAGTGACATTAGACTAATGCACAACTGATGAAATAGTTCCTACATGGCCCAAAATATGTGGACAGCCCTTTTGATCATCGTTTGTTTATTTGACACAGGTATATAAATTCAAGCATAGAGTTAAGCATATAGAATATAGAAACTCCATATAGAAACACTGGCAGCAGAATTGGGTAATTGGGTGACTTTCAACATGGTTTTGTTTGTCAGCTTTCCAAATAGACCCTAGCCCTGCCCCAGTCAACTGTAAGTGTTATAACTGTGTAAAAGTGAAAACAGTCAGCCATGAAGCAGTAGACCACACAGCCTCACAGAACTTGAGTACTGTGTGCCAAAGCATGTAGTTTGTTGCAGCATGCTGCGTTAACATCCAAACAGCTTGTTATAACAGCGTAGGGGGAGGGGCTGGAGGCGGGGTAACTCCATATTAATGGATATGGATGTGATGTTCAGGTGCCTACATACTTTTGACTATGCAGCATCGCTTTGCTCTTGTAGCACCTGTTACAGTGCAAAAAGAAAATTCTTTTCCAATATTTTTACCACTGAAATAATGTGCAATGGCAACCTTTGTTTTTACTCCCTCAGTTTGCTCAACTGATAAGCACCTATAAGAAGCTGGGACCTGAAAAATTTCCTCTTATTGAGCAAACTTTCTATCCAAACTACAAGGACATGGTAAGTGTATTTATACCAGCTCAGTATAATTTACTCAGAATGATAACAATACACAAATGCCTTGAAAATCAGAAAGAAAAAAATCAGGCTGCTTTTTAATAAGATATTACACATCCTTGGCACAGTAAAATAGAATATATTTCTTTTTCTACAGTAAGAGAAATAATATGTGTAAATACATCAGTACTGTAGTAACACTGGTAATATGTATACAGTGCAATAGACATCGAGAGGGGGGAACACAGACAAATTCCTGGCAATGAGCTACCAGAGTTGGGGAAACAAGTTGTTTGTTTGTTTGTTTGTTTGGTGATTTTTTTTTTTTAGTTTAAAACTCTGTTTCAGCACTTACATTAAAAAAGATTTACACTGGGGTTATTATATTAAGTGTTTTAGTTTTAGTAAAATCAGACAATCTGAGGTTTAGATTAAGAATCTATCCAATGAATTAGAAGTAAGACTGGAATTCTACACACTTAAATTGTATAAGCATTCAAACACATTCCCACAGCATAAAGAAATGACAAAAGCCTTTATAAATATGTAGACATATTCCCTATGTAATAGCTGAAACAAATATTCTATATAGATGAAATGCTTCATTGACTATAATCTGGAATCTAGAATGATTGGCACTCTTACTGAAAATGAGCAAATATGAATATATGAAATGAACAGCACATGCCACACATGAAACAAAAAAGTATTTTTACACACACTGATGAGTATTTGAATACATACACATGTATATTTTTGTTCATGTATTAACACAATTTTTTTGAGAGGGATGACAATCTGTTTACATTTATTTTACATGATGTATAATTTCTTTTTCATTTTGTTTAAGATAAAAAAAGGCTCATATGAGAATGATTTATGTTAGTAAGTAGTTTATAAGTAAATAGTATCTGTGGGAAATTCAAATTAATAGTGCGTTATGATTATTTGTATGAGTCATTTTTTGCCCTTTCTGTAGAAGGGTGTGAGAATTCTATACTGTACTATATGTAAGTAGAAATTAGTGTTATTGTAGGTAGTTTGGAAAATTGTTCAAATCCAACAGTGCAGCTTTTCATTTCACAGATAGGTAAGAGACACTGCAATACGAGAAGTAAAAAATTGCTGCATTCTTACATTCTTTTTTGATTGGTCGGACTGGAGCATACGTATACGGTACTAAGCCACGTGCCTTGTGTTCAAATAGAGTTCACACATCTTATATGTATTGCCTTCATCGCACGAGTGTCCATGTGCAACTTTGAGGAGGACTGTGTAACAGGCAGCATATTTTTTTCAACAGAAATGTGCTTGATAGCAAGAAAAATTAATAATAATAATAATAATTTCTTGTTTCATACAGTTTCTCTTCTTTGTATTATGTACACACTGGATTCTAGCCATTTAGAAGTAGCATAATAGTTAGCTGAATAACTAGCTTACAAAATAAAGTTATATTTTTGAAATCTGAAGTATTCTATTTCTCCTGCTGTTTATAAACTATAAACAGGTAAGGAAATTGTTTAGATTGCAATGCCTTATGGGTAAGTTCTTCTGTTATCTGCTCGTGAAGTTTATAGTTATGTTGACTTGGAGCTACAAAGGGCCATTTATGAAACTTCAGTTGCATTAATTATCATATTCTACTTGAATGCAGAGACAGTGTCACATTTGGGCAAATTTATGAAAAGTTGTGAATGGTTACGGTCAGGATGACTGGTGGGGATTAGTGGTTGTAGTTTATCTTACAAACCTAATTTGTGTGAAGTCAATACTTATTGCAGTGTTTCTGTGGGTTTGGGTTCTCTGACCTCTAGGACACCGGAAGTCTCTCCCATACCATTTTGTCCAACATTGTGCTGTGTATGTGAGTCAGATTTGTCTATGTACCAGTTGCATGTGCCATTGGTCCGTTTCATGCACACACCCTGGACAGTTTGGGTGCTGAACGGAAACCATGCACATTCATTTGCAGAAATGGCACGGCAGCGGGGTCTGGAACAGGTGGAAATCTGGAAGTTTAAGTACAAAGGGCAAGGCAAGGTTGAAATTCAATGTCTGAAATGAAGAGCTTCAATAAAAATATGTGATGCAAAATTAGACCTTCTATGGATGCTACAAATAGAAAGTCCTCATATATCAGTTGTATAATACATATATAAATGTATATTTACAAAAAACTTATAATTACTCTGTATTTCTTTTATAATTGCCTAAATGTCAACAACAACCATGAGAGAACATACTTTGCACTCGCATCCTTTTTGGTATCGGTACTTGAGGTTCTTTTTCTGAGCCAACAAAAGATCATCCCAACGCTCAGCGATGCCACATAGTTCGACTACGACTTTTCCTTCACGCCACATATAGCCTGTGAAATAATAAAAAAGAAACAATAAAAGCCTTTTAATTCCAAAACCTTGTGCTATGAAAACTATGAACATATGTAATATGTGATATCAAATTGGAGATCATTTTGAAAGGCTGTCCATCTCTAAATTAAAACATTTTCCACAGAATTTCTGTCCTTCATACAGCCTATTTCATCTTGAGACATATTAATGCTGAATTTGAATGAATGAATGAATGAATGATTGAATTTATACTATGACTGAATATCCATATGACTGAACATTTACCTGAAAGCAAATATTGACGCTTGTTTTTGGCATCCAGCTTAACACCGCACAAAGATTCTTGGATTGAGGTGTAGATGTACTGAATAGTATCAACTTTGTCAAAGCCTTTGAACATCTGCAAAGCAAAAAAAAAAAAAAAGAAAAGAAAAAAGAAAATGGGGAAATGGAAATTGCCTTAACACAGTTTAACATTCTGTGTTAAGCACATTTTAACATAACGGCTCCAGCAGAAATGTGCAATTTTACGTCTGATTAAAAAAATGGCATGATGCAATGTGGGACGGAGGTTAAAAACATTTAAAATTTTTGGGTAACTTTTGAATCTATGCAAAATATGTAGTTTTTCTTACCCATGAATTCACTAGGGCAAGGACAACTCACCTTGATCAATTTAATTTTGTACTCAATCATCTTTTCCCCATGTAAGTTGTAGCTCGGAGATATAATCTTCTGTCCAGTTATCTTAGCACGGATCACTAAAAAACAGGAAACTTCATTGTAAGGACACGGTGTAGAAAGTATAGGGAGCTAAATATGATATGAACAAATTGCTGCAGAGTGAATTTACTTCTTTTAATAGAATCCATTAATACAACACATCGAACGATGTAAAAGTCTTCCATCCTTTAAATGGGCTCTATAATAAGTTTTGTAGCAGCTGCGGATTAGACAAGCTTAGAATTGCAAACTAAAAGACCTTGCCTAGATGAAATGGAAAATTCTAGCACCTTTGTAGGATGCAGTGATGATAACCAGTGTTCACATTTCTAGTGATGTTCGAGAAGCAGGACCAAGGTGGGTGCAGAAACGTGTGTTGGGAATGAGACCAAGACGGTACCCTTTACATCTTTTGCACTGCAACATCATGTCCAACAACATCAGTGGTCATCATTTACAAGGGGTCCAGTGTGTCCTCTGCAGGTACTCAACATTTTACCAGGTATATTGAAGAAGACCAAAAGTAGTGAGTGTTCAAGACAGATTGCACATTGATATTTCACCATGTAGGCTCATCCCTGTCTCTGGCATTGGACCTAGAGCCACAGGCCTGAAATGTGACAAATTAAATGTAGGTTGGATGGCATTTCGGGGCCAGGTGGAATCCATGTGTACCCAGTTAATGGAGCAAAGAATGTGGGCTATGTATTTTTCTTGGCAGGAGGATGATAATTCACAGCCAGAACCCTCTTCCCAAGTTGATATTCCCATGCAGGTGATAAAACAATTATTTCCAGACTTCCTCACAACAATTAAACCATTCCTCAGTGGGATTCCAGCAGTCGGTAACCAAGCACACAGTGGAGTGGAAGTCCAGTCCTCAAAGCCAGTACACTTTTGACAAGCCAAGGTGAGGGAAATGCAAGGGTAGAGTGCTTCAGCAATCTTAAACCAATAGAAAGTCTGGTTATTGCCACAAGGTTGCAGGCTTCCACAGCAGCTGGATTTGTAGCATCTTTGCGTGACGCAACAGATAGGCAGATGGTGTTGATGTTAAGGGGAGGTCTTTGGGATCCATGGCAAGTCATCCATCTTGGTATTCTTAGAACCTAAATGATACCATATGAGCAAGATGGTACAGCTGGCTTACATCTGGGGCATCAGTTGACATGACAGTTAGGGCAGTGGTAGCTCAGTGGATAAAATGTTGTACTACTGATCAGAATGTCGTGAGTCTAGCTGCCTACTGCTACTTGTCTAGCTGCTACTGCTGGGCTCTTGAGCAAGGCCCTTAACCCTCAACTGCTCAGTTGTATAAAATGAGAAAAATGTAAGTCAGTCTGCATAAGGGTTTCTGCCAAATGCCATAAAAAAAGATGGTTGAGGCTGAGTTTGGATGCTTCAGCAGTGAAGTGATCGTAAATCAGTCCATTAGACTGTAGACCAAAGATTGTAGACCATTGAAGCTTGCAGGCAGAGTCTCTGGCCAATGCAGTGATTGGGGTTCCTTTTAAACCACTGATAATTGTTATCAAAATCAAGGAATCACTATAAAATCCTTACAATTCTTGACTCAATCAATCTAGCACTGTGTATACTTTCCCCTCCCATTTGCAATTTAGTCACTGCTGGCTGACGGAGTTGCTCCTGTGGTTTCAAACAACTTGAACCGAGACCAGGTTTTCAGGTTCACCATTATACCTATCAGGAGTTAGGAGTTAGCAAGACCACTGGTGATGATAGCCCGCAGGATTGGTGGTCAGTTATGTAACACTGGCTGCTGCAGCTGCTCTTAAAATGAGGTGAATAAAATAAATCTGGGAATCCAGTTTGGTTTGGTTTGGTGCTGTATATGGTTGTGCTTGTCTTTTCTTGTTGCTGGATCAGCTGCTACTTTTGCCTAGAAACCTGAGCTTGCTTCATAATAAGCATTTCAAAATCAAATTCATAGGCTAGCTTTCTTGTAAGGCAAGGACTTCTGCTAGAAGGAAACGCTCTACCACCCAGAAATAATTAAAATAGCACACAAAAAATACCATGAGAACAATGTGAAATACTAGAACAAGGGTACACACTAGACACTCAAATGAAAGCACAGTAATATAAACAAACATGGAAGACTTGGAATTATAGAAACAAGAATAAGAGGTTCAGTGGAAAGTTCTAGGCTATTCATAGGGTGCAGTGATGAGCAACAGATGATCAGATTTGTGCCAAGGTTAAATGAGTGAAAACTGAGGTGGGTGGTACAGCCTCAGGGGATGTGATAGATGTTAGGATGTTTCTGCAGCAGCTGAACCGCATCTTGTGATGGGTGTTTCTGAGTGAGGCACGTACAAGGGATAAGGCTGTGGCTGATGAGTAAAAAGGACAAAATAATAAGTGTGTGAAATAATTACTCAGAACTGTAGGAACAGGTGGAGATAATGCAACAATCTCTAAAGGGAATTTGCATAAACTCTTCATTAGCACTTTTTTAGATTCTAAGAGGAAGCTCTGGTTTAACTTCATCTGAGTTAAGTAAACACTAGCTATTTTGAGGTGTATTTTAGTGGATTAGTCTTATTGAAACTGATCAGTAGCTGTCAACAGAAGTCAAAATGTTTCACTTGCCTTACTTGCATTCAAAGTTTGATTTATGCGCAGATCGATTGTTTACTGCCAAAATACAGTATGTTCTGGCTACGTTTCTATAAACACATGATGTACCTGTATTCAATGAGTAAATGAAGTTTTACATGTGTAAAAAGATATCCCTTACAAAATATGTGTGAACTGGTCCACTAACAGGCTACACAGTAAATTGTGTCTTTCAGATTAGCAAAATAGCACATGTTTTGCATGAATGTTCAATCTGGGGCATTTCTACCTAAAGGTGCAAAATGCTGTACATTGTGGTGTCCATAAGAAAGTCACTTTAGGAATGGCAACTGTATAAGCAAATCAATACCACCAAAGGGCAGGTATTAGCAGAGGAGTGTTTGTCTGAATGTCTCAGCATCTCAGAATAGTGAGAAATTATGACTATAACTGTGGTAAATGAAAAACATTTTCCATTAATATTGTATTTCAAACCATTTTTGATGGTCTCACAACCTCTTGATGGTCTCTGCTTTAGACAGTGTCTTGATGTGCAGTTACACATAGTATGTGTGGAAAGTCTCCTTTTCCCAGCAGATTTTCAAGATCCACACTCGAGGCTACTAAGAACAATTATACCACCGTGTTACTGAATTCATCATTTATGCTTTTTAAATAACTTCTGACTCGCTCCACTAACTGCACACATCATTTATCCAATTCCTCTGATTGTCAATCCACTCATCACAGGTGTAATGTTAGGGGAAAAAATCCCGGCATCACAATGCTACATTTAATCTCAAACAGTGACAGAGCCAGTGCAAGTAAAAATAAATAAATAAATAATACATAAACAGACCATATACTACACAATAGTAATTATACACTAAATACTACATAACAAACTATGTGCAGGGTAAGGATTATTAATAGTATAAACTGAAAATATACATAATAATATACAAGGAGCATAAAGCGCCTTGTGCTTGTGGAATTGGGACAGTATGTGCAGCAATCACTGACTGATCTGATAGTTTAATCGAACATTAACTACTCATCAAAACAACAGCAAACACATGGTGTATGTGTTTGTTTTTTTGTGAGGATTAAATCTTCTTTGGCTTCAAATCATTTTCTTGGTATGTTATAAGCCACAGAGTGACTTCTTATGTAAATGAAGACACAGAGTCAAACTGGACTGCTTATCTTGGCATAAATAAAATAAACTGATTGAGGATTGGAGAGTTCAAACAAGAGAAGTTTGTCATTCTTTTTAAACACGTCTCAAGTTGTTCTAAAATGGCAGCCTTTGGTATCGGAAAAAGACCATTTATGGTTTTTTTGGTATGAAAAATATTAATTTATTAATGTCACAATATATTACATTTTTGATGTCACAATAACAATACGTAAAGTTTTCTATGTTAAACATCATCGGTTTATGCTGGACTTAATACTTAATACTTTAATACTCTTTACCACTGAACCACCAGAGTATGTAGGAAAAAAATGGCTTCTCAAAGTTTCTTTAGATAGATTATTGCTTCCTTGAATATCTACTGTTGTATATCTACATAGAACCATTAAAGGTTCCCCTAGAAGGACAAGCCATAGAACCCTTTACTATGAGTTTAATGGCAAAAGACAACAAGCTGGTGCCACTGAATCTTTAGGACAGCATCTGGCTTTAAATTATAGGATGTTCTAATGTTATTAAATTATAGATTGCAAATGCAACTCTTTGAAAAGCAATATATATATGTCCTCACTTAGAAAAAGATCCTTGACAAATATGAAAAGTCAGAGATAATACAGTTCTGGATTAATTAAATGAGATGGCAAAGACTCAGGTCTGGTTCTAATTTGTGTCTGGAAAACTATTCCACAGAGGATTTCCTCAGAAAATTAGAGGGAAATGTTTCTTTCAATTAAACCATTTTGTTTCAAAATTGCCTGTATAGCAATATTCACATAAAGTGTTAAATACAAATATCAATCTATCACAGACTCAAGCCTCACAGACTCATCTTGACTTGTTGTTGCCGTTGCTGTGTGACTGCGTGTGTGTGTGTGTGTGTGTGTGTGTGTGTGTGTGTGTGTGTGTGTGTGTGTGGTTACATACCTATTTGGGAATGGCAGAAAAGATCTTGAAAATGTGAGTGTACACAGCTACATCCCTCAGCCATTGGGACGGTTATGCCTAATGCCACGACGATCAGCAAGAAGAGCTGCACTTTTACTTGGTCCATCACTTTAGAGTTTTCAAGAAAGCTAAAAGTTTCAAAGAAAAAAAACACACTCTTCCTATCCTTGACTGTGCCACTTTTATGTAACACTCTGCAGCTTTCTGTCCTCTCTCTTTCTCTCTCTCTCTCTCTCTCATGTTGCACTACTCTGTGCCCCTCCTACAGACTGCTCAGTGGTCTGAGAAGTTTATATGGATAAGAAGGAAGAAAATAGGCATAAAATCCCAGGCCACAAATGATTTATGCCAATTTTGTTGCATTTTTTAATTCCTTCCTTCCTTACTAGACTGTTTTGATCCAGATTACTATAAAATCCCCTCCTGCTGTTGTAATGTGTGGATGCTGTTGATTCTTTTGGGACAGCATGTCTTTTGCTTTCTAGATTTCTAATATTACTAGAATCCAGTCTCACACCACATTTGTAGGGATTCTGATAAGCGTGTGGCATTGTTGAATTTCATGCGAATAAAATCACGTTTATTCCCATTTTACTTCGGTAAAACCAACATCAACACTACGGCACCCTTAGCCCTGCAGTCCTCCAAGTCTGCATTTAGTGATGTCATTGCAGAACTATGGTGTGCGATTGATCGTGGGGTTGTAAATGTGCTTACCACTGGCTTGCTATTCAGCGATACCAGTCTAGGCTTAAATCTGTATTAATTTTATACTTATTTATTTTCACATGTAAGTGTGTTTGATTTGGGAGACACAGTTGATGTTAATATTCTAGCTCAGTTTTTGCCCAGATAGTGATGCCTTAGTTCAGCGCTGTATTAATTTCTATACACACTGGGGTGAAAATCTTCCCATTAGTTCATAATAGAAATCAAATAGCATTAGTATCTATATGCATAATATTCCATTATATAATCATTATTGTCTCATATTTGTAAGCATTCCTAATTGAGAATGGATATCGCTAATGTACATTCTACACTATATTACACGTCGATCACAACGACATGCTGAATGGTTTCATACCTAATGTCTCCAGTGATGTTTTCATCTGAATATAATGCCTTTATGTTGGAAATCCACTGTAATGTAATAAATTAGTTAAAGATAATTTAGTTACTGTGCGCTTTTTAATGATGACCCTATAAATGATGAAGTTTATAACACTATAATAAATTAATAAAACTAGAAGATGCGATAGAAACCAGTAGAAAGAGAAACTCATTCTTCACTTATTCCTTCACTTATATCTGTGTTTCAGATCTCCATGCCGACATTCCCGGTGGTGGTGAAGATTGGACATGCCCACTCTGGCATGGGAAAGGTAGGACACTTTCATCTTAAGTGGAAGCTTTTAAGCCCAATTCTGAAATGCATTGCATGTAATACAAGTGCTAGAATTTTAGTATGTTAGCATGGCAAAACGAAGGTACCGTTTGGCCTACTTTGAAACTGGAGATGAAACAGTAAACCAGTATGCCTGCATACTATGGTAAGGAAATCTGAAATAGTTACACTGTTAATCTTATGACGTATATTATCACCTTATGATTATCGTATAATTTCATAATATAATAATCTTTCTTTATATAGCCCTTTTCATTTTATATTAAAATATTAAAGCGCTTTTCATTTAAAAGACCAGAATGTCGAAACAAAATATTTTTGATCGGCAACATTAAAAACATGTACAATAACTAATGAATTGACTATTAATATGAATCTATTGATATGATAGATTAATATGAATCTATTAATTTAGTCTACTTAAAAAGATAAAAGACACAAGGACTACAAATAGGTTAAATTAAACAAGTTTTTTTTGGATTTAAAAACACCTACTTAGCTGCTGTTCTTAACTTAGTGTTGGTGTTCTTTGGAACACTGCAAGTTTAAGGGTGACATAAAAAAAAGCATCTTCCACCACCTGAGCTACCACATCAGAGCTAATCTATTCAGAGCTTTAATCGTCATTAGCAGGACTTCATAATGCAGAACCTGATAGACATACAGCAAGTGTAGCTTAAAAGACTTTGATAATATTCTCTGACACAAGCTACTGCATTCTGAACTAGTTGAATCCAGCTGAAACTAGCCGAATGTATGGCCAAAAGTATGTGGACACCTGGGTACTGAACATCCCCTTCCAAAAACCATGGGCATTAATATTGAGTTGTTTACACTCATCTGGGAAGGCTTTCCACTAGATGTTGGCGTGTGGCTGGAGGGATTTGTGCTCATTCAGCCACAAGGGCGCAAGAGGTCGGGCACTAATGTCATGTGAGAAGGCCTGGCACGAAGTTGGCATTCGAATTCATACCAAAAGTGCAGGCCACTCGAGTTCTTCCACACCAACCTTGGCCAAACCATACCTTTATGGACCCCACTCTGTGCACAGGGGCATCATGCTGGAACAAGTTTGGGGCCCCTTAGTTACCAATGAAGGGAATTCAGCATATAAAGACATTCTAGACAATTGAGTGAATTGAGAGTTTTGTGAATGCTCACTTATGGGTGTAATAGTCAGGTGTCTGTATACTTTTGGCCATATAGTGGACATCATGCTTGTTTTTTCTACTTAAAAAAGAGCAAAGTTATTGGGCAACAACCTTCTCAAAAATCTTAGGCGTCCCTGAAACATGATACAAGTTTAGCACTGTGTCCCGCTATACCAGATTTTTTTGCATGGTTCTACAGCTATTTAAAATAGTATACCCTTATAATCATTATAATTGCTATGAGACATCTATTGGGAATTGTGACAGGTGAAAGTTGACAATCACAGCGATTTCCAAGACATTGCCAGCGTGGTGGCCATCACGCAGACCTACACGACCACAGAACCTTTCATTGATGCCAAGTATGACATCAGGGTCCAGAAGATAGGCACTGACTACAAAGCTTACATGTGAGTGTACAAATTCCCACAAAGTCACTTGTATTATCTTTTCTGGTTTGTATAGTCACTGTTTATGGTGAGCATGGCGATGATGATGATGATAATGATGTTTATGATATGTGTGCATGCTGGTGTGTGTGTGCATTTGCCAAAGCTCATATTAAACCCATAATGCAACATAAGGGTCAATAATTACTACTTTTTGGCTGCATTATCTCATCTAATACTTCTGTGAACTTTATTGTCCACATGCTCTCTTTTATGTTTTATAAACCACTGCATTGTGCCTTTTGTGTTTTTCTTCGAGCGTTGTTAGCCAAGAAATGGAAACCTATAGAGTTCTTCAGGACATGTAGAGAAAAACACCTAAGCTGTCTTTGTGCTCACTGGGGAAATTGATTTTTATTGCTTTGTAAGTATATCACATTTTTACAGGAGAACATCCATCTCTGGCAACTGGAAATCAAACACTGGCTCTGCCATGCTGGAACAAGTAGCCATGACAGACAAGTAAGTGGGCATAAAATTACACCCTCTGAAATTTGCAGTTTCATTTGCATCACGTGTACTCCAGGGAAAGTACACCTGATTCAGCAGTAATTATTTATAACTGTAGAGTAAGTATTTCCAAAGTCTCTTTGCTCAAACATTCAAACAGACAGGCTAGACTAAAAAAAAAAACTTTCATAAATTGGAGAAAAAAATAAGTAAAAAAGTAAAGTAAAAAGTAAAATATTGACTAGAAAATTGTCACATCTTTTTCCACCTCTGAGCCTGGAGCTACCGCTCCTGATCCAGATCCTAATCCAGTCCACACATTCAGATCCTAATCCAATCCAGACACATTCACCTGAACACAAACATACCTGTTTCTGTTTTGCTTTAATCATACTATCCATTTGAGCTGCTCTCAATCATTTGTTCGTTTTTTTTTTTTGCTTCTGTATTCTGCAAATGGATTTTGACTTTCCATTTTCTGTCTCTGATACAGTTTTGCCCTACAGTTTGACTCTTGCATGTACAGAACTGCGCAAAGGTCTTTCGTTTATTTTATGACTTCTGCACTATTGAGTCAATACAAAATGTTTTATATGTCTAAAAATTACTTTGCTAACAAAATATGAAATGTTCTTTGTCGATAAAGAAAGCAACATATTATGTAACAGACCACTTCTGAGACAAAAAAACCAAGGCTGCTGAGGTTTGCACACAATAAAGATGCCGGTGTGTCAGTCAAAGTCTCCATTACAACTGTGGCAGGTTGTCCAGGATACTCAATAACACGTACAAAACAATTTCCTTACAAAACTGCCTGAGTCTACTGACGTTTTTTTTTAAAAAAAAAAGCAAAAGATTGTTACACCAAACATTGACTTTGTTTGTTTATTACTGTTCATTGCTCTTTAATAGTATTTTTTTATGTAGAAACATTTAATTTCATTATTATTTTTGAAGGCGTCTTTGCTTTACACTATTTCTTTGCATGTACCTAAGAATTTTAAGCATTACTGTATATTGACTCTGACACAACCTAATGACTTGGATTTTATTACAAGTGCTAAGGCTCCTAAATGACACAGCAGAATGCATTCAGCCTATCCTCAGGAGACTGCAAGTTCAAATCTTGACAATGCCACAGTATCTTGGCTAGGAGTCAAGAGGTCAAAAGTGGACGTGCTGTCTGGGTGGGGAAAGGTAGCATTACTGTCTTTCCCCTATCAATCAGAGCAACATTAGCAAATTGTGGATGTCTGTGGGCAGCTAGAACTTTCCTCGGAGTGTGTTACACTGCCCTGTGACAAAGCAAGTCGAAAAGATACAGAGGTTGGCTTCACATGTCGCAGAGGAAGCACGTGTTTGCCTTCACCCTCTCCGGTTGGTTGATGTCATGTGACAGGGGAGAGCTTGCTAGTGGGAGGTAATTGGCAAATGACCAAATTGAGGAGAAAATGGGGAACAATCTCCAAAAAAAAAAGCCCATCCTCCTTCCTCCACTTCATGACAAAACAAGATAAGGAAACAAGAAGACCAAAAGTGAAAACTGAAGACTAGAAAAACAAAAAGTGGTAGAAAAAAAGTCACATGTATAAGCATTATGTTGTCTTAAATAGTTATTAGCAGCCTGGTCAGAGAGCATGAGCTTTTAAAATTTTTGTCACTGCTCTTAGCTAGAAGGGACAGTCAAATACCAAACAGCCTGGATATATCATTATTGTTAAACCATTTGGCATGTTGATTCTATTAGCTGGTTATATTTAAGAGAAAAATGAAAGTACTCTCCAACATGAATAATTTACTCAAAGAGAATAATAATATTTCTTCATATTTTGTATTTAATATCTGACTGATTGGTCTCTGGTCTTCTGTCCCACAGGTATAAGATGTGGGTTGATATTTGTTCAGAAATTTTTGGAGGGCTGGAGGTCTGTGCTGTAAAAGCCATTCACGGAAAGGATGGAAAAGACTACATTACTGAGGTAAGACAGTGTTATAAGTAACATAGACAATATAATTCTAATTGCAAAAATTTGTCACTGCTTGCTAGATCTGGGCCTAGGGCTAGGATGCGGGGATCGATATGGCCAGATTTGTATACATCAGGCGGCACAACCCAAATTGCAACTTGACAAAGCCACAAAAGCCCTTTCAGAATGTCACGCAACCTTCACATGTGAATCTTACACATGGTTTTTAGACACTTTCACACATTTTTTTTTTTTTGCACGTGTAGGGCTTTGCATGGGGCGTGCATATTTTTCACATATCACTCACATAATCAAACATATGCTAACGTGAAAATATGATTTTTCTGTAAGGCACTGCTAAAATGAATATTCAATTTAGGGACCGTCTGCTAAAAGGCGCTCTGCTAAGGCATAAACTGCTGTGAAGTGGTGACATGGTCAACCGTCAAAAAGGTTGGAACTAAAGAGGAAATGCAAGTTCAGTGATGATGATGATAATATGTTAATAAATTAAGTTATTATTAAATAAACACTCCTGTCAAAATAAGTAAATGGTATAGAGGACATTAATATCACTGAAATACTATTCGATTACTATACAGTGCTAAGCAACAACAAGCATAAAGAAGGTCATTTTATCTGCTGCGCTACTATTGCCCATTTGTGCATTATGCCTCCCACTGTGCAGACAACTGGGGGAACATGTTTTCATGATAGTTTCTTGGGGAAGAGTTCATAAAGCCTTGACATAAACCTTTAGAACTCAGGCTTTTGAGTTTTTTTTACACTGTTTAATTTTAAAATACTGTAGGCTGTATCTGCTGTGATGAAATTAAAGACATTCGATCAAAACTGAGGAGGCTCTGAAAAGGAGGCACAGTGCTTATGTAACTTCCTCTCCATGTGACCGTGTGTTTATGATCCTCTGCCCTCGGCAGCTGTAAGCTTTAACCTTGTAAAAGAGGGAAGCTATGAACTGCTCTCAGTCATAGTAAGTGTTAGATAGAGGTCACATACTTATGAGGAAGCAACAGACATCAGATTTAGTCTTTTAATCATGTTATGTCCTATAATTTTCAATTCCATGGACAAAGGACAGTAGATCCTAACTGTTGAGAAATTGTCATAATATGGCCTTTAAAAATAAAGAAGAAAATGCCATGTTGCAATAGTTGTTGCGATGTACGCCTATTCAGGCATGATAGTACACCATGTCACAAGGCAAGTATTGTCACTAAATGTTTCCAGGGACATGTCTGCTTCTGTGTCATGCATAATTTCCAGATCTCCACCCACCATCTTTGAGATAAGGTGCAAGGAGCTGTTCACAGCAAGATGTGCAGTCATCTAACATATTACAACATTACTGCATAATGCAGCCAGAATCGAGTAGAATCCATGTCCGGTGAATCCATGCTGTTCTGAAGGCTAAAGGAGGGGCAACACACTAATAGATAGGTGTGCTTAATAAACTGGCAAAGTGGGTGGATAGGTTGAGAGATACACTGAGAGATACACTTTGTTAAGAATTCATCTATGCATAGATTGACAATATATATGCATGACAATATATATGCAATATATATGATATCTGCATAGGCTGACAAGAGCAAACTAATTAATAGAGACAGGTACAAACATTGGACCTCATTTATCAAACCAGATACAAACAAATTTATTCATAAATCATTTAATAACTGACTATAGAATAACTGCCATGAATTACTGCAATTCTGTACACAGATTACATTAAGTTGAAAAACTTCATTTTATTAATATTAATAACTTGAAATAAAGCAATCCAAAATAAATACATAAAAGAAGACAAATATGACTAGCTAATAGTCAAGGCATTCTTCATGCTGAGACATTTTTTGGCTGGATAAGTGATGCCCAATATGCAGGGAGCATGTCCAGGGTGTAGCTGGAGCAGGAATAAAACAGGATGGAGGAAACAGGAAATAAACAAACTTTGCTAAAACTGGATTTAAACAGATAGCATCAGGTTTTTAAAATACCTATTCAATTTGGCCAAAGCCTTTTACAATGAAAGACTTTCCACATATTCCACATTTAGTCTAGCAATTAGCATGCAAAATTCCTTCCATAACTACAAGCCGACAAGTCTTTTCATAATTGAGCACAAGAACACAAGAGAGTAAAATACGAATGTTCTTTGGATTACTTTTCTTCAGGTGGTGGGCTCCTCCATGCCGCTCATTGGAGACCACCAAGCAGAAGACAGGCAGCTGATAGCTGATGTTGTCCTGGCCAAGATGAACCAATCAGCAACTAGGGCACCTACTCGAACTCAGCAGCGGCCTCCAACTGCTGTCCAGCAACCACAGGTAGCAATTCCAACTTACCCACATCTAATCTGACATTAATACATCTTAAGAGCCAAGTTGAGCTCCTATATGAGGAATTATTGCTTTGAAAAAAAAAAAAAACATGTTTTGGCTGGTTACTATCATTGCATAAATGAAAATTCATCATATGATATTGCATAAATAGTATAACTGTTTTAAAGCAATGTCCAATATTCTGTACAACAGGCGCCACCTGCTGTTGCGTCAGAAGGACATCAGTACATACCCATCAGATATTTTAGGCTGTGTGTAATGTGTGTGTCTCCACAGAGCTCTGCCGTAAAGGAAGGCCTGGCTGACCACAGCAAGCCTCTGTCCCAGCGTGTCCCTCCTCAAGGTTGTTCACAGTAAATTCATGACTGTAATGGAGTTGCTGTAGAAACAAAACAAGTCCAGGCAAACTGATTTCATCCACAGCATGTCCACATATGTATGGTACAGTACAAAGAAATTTCAGATGCCAGTTATTGAGTGGTAATATTAGCTTTTGTCCTAGGGGTGTCATGATAGACTTATCGAATTTGATCAAATTTTAAAATATGGTGGTGACTTGATGTGATACATTTCCAAAACAGCAAAAATAAGCATTGCCCGAATATGTGCCTTAGGTTTCCATTTTCAGTTGAATTAAACGGTCATGGAAATAAGGGGTATTTTTTAGCATCTTAGCTACTTTTTCACCAATGAAATTTCCAGCCGCACCAGAGTCAACAAGAGCAGGGACAAAATTGGACCCGGAACACCAAAACAATTTTCTAGTCTTCAGTGTGATGTGTTTACTCTCTGTCATAACAGTAATGTTATTGCTCACCTGACTGGAGTTCTGATTTTTGGGTATAAGGGAAAAGGTTGCCTGGACATGCCCTCTGTTCCTGCAGTAGAAGCACAGGCCAAAGCATTTACAGTGCTTCTTTTCGCCAGAGGGTAGGCTAGTTTGAGCTTCCTACCCATTGGTTCAGGTTCAACTCCATGAGCATGGGAAATATAGACAGAGGCACTGCTGGGTTTGCAGGCTCTAATCCGGCTGTCAATACAGATGGCCAGTTGAATGAACTGATTGAGCATTAGTGAATAATCCCTGCATGCTAGCTCGAATTGCAATGCTTCATTGAGGCGCTGACAAAACACTGTTTTCAACGCTGGCTCATTCCGTTCGCTTTCAGCAGCTAAAGTGCAAAAGGTTAGCGTAAAATCAGTAGCTGATTGTTTCCCTTGATTTAATGTGAGTAGTCTCTCTCCAGCATCCTTTCCCAGTTCCATGTGATTCGAAAACATCTCGGAATTCCTGCTTGACCTTGCGTGTAAGTGGTTTAGCGGGGCTGGGTTGAACATTAGCATAGCAGTGGCCCATGCTAGTGCCTTGCCGGTAAGCAGAGTCGGCACCTTGCATATCTTGTCGATACGCCTAGAGAAGTGAGCAGGTGCACTAGCAAAGAGGATTGCGCATTGCATTAGAGAACCCTAATTTCCCAGGAAAGCCATCATATTTTTCAGGAAGCATGAGGGGAACACTTGTGGAGTTACTTCGAGATTGGCAGCCTGGCCTGTCTTTGCACTGTGGCTAGAGTCCATGTGTCTTTTACGTTGGTTAACCAGGAAATGAGCTGGGTAACCAAAGAAAATTCATGGGAGGGCATCTTCTGGTACTCAATTGTCCGGGCTAGATGTTACACATGTGTAGGAGAAGCATGTTTTTTAAACCCCTGCATCCTATCCCAATTTGAGATAAAGAGATAGCTACTTTTTCAGAGAGAGTGTAGGCTTGATTAAGTTTAACTGTTTATTACACCTCACATACTATAAGCAGTATTTTACAGCAGTTAGCCTACTTTAAACGCGTCAAATCAAGAGCCTTGTATCGAACGATTCAGTATGCCGTATTGTTACTAAATTCAGAATTGTTGAGACATTCTGTCCACTTTTTTCTACTGCATTTGCATTTAATGGTTGCCTCATTTTCCTTTTATAGTGTGCACAGGCTTTTGAGGCTACTGCTTCCAGTTTAAAAAACAAAAAGTTCATTGTGCCTACATGCAAGGTCCAGTGCTGCTCTGTGCTGAATGGTTAAATGTAATGTGAAGGCAAGTTCCTCACTGTCTGGTGACATCTAGTTACATAATCTTGTTTTTGTGTCTGGCTACTTTGGACACACTGGACTGGATGTTGGTTTTCAAAATCTTAGGTATATATTCTACAGTGCTTGAAATTTGTTTCCAAGGCAAATATGAATATAGATATGGCTACCAATGTCATTCCACCTTTTGGGTTTGGGTTAACTTTAACAGGTCATGCACAGTTTTATATATTTGAGTATATATAGTCTTCACAATTATTTTTGATGTTCTTAAATGTTGAAATGTTGTTTTGAAATTTAAAAAGTAAGGATGAGTAGGTGTGTCTATACATGGAATTGTGTAGTGATTTTCTAAAGCAGGTCAAATAAGTGTAGCTTTGAAAAAGTGATACGCGGATAGTTGCAGTTGGATCTAATAATGCATTTTTGTTCTGAATATACATAAAACCTTTCATCTGAAAGTGCATTCTAGTGCTTTTAGATAATTATTCAAACACAGGAATGTTTATCATTGTAGAATAATTTGGAAGGCGGGATTGGCACTTAAGATGAGGAAGGAAATCAGAGTGTTGCTCTGCAGACTCTGCTATTCTGCAAACTTGGGCTAGCAGGTCTATATTTAAATGGCATAGTTAAACCATGTGATTTTTTTTATACAAAACATAACAAGCCATGTCAGTAATGCATTTCAATACTTACTACTATGACTGTTGAAAATCGTTAAAAGTGCTACTGTGAATTATTCTCATCTAGTGTAAAACAATAACGGTCAATGTGGTGCAATATACACAGAATGACACTGATATTGTTTAAAAAAAATTTAAAACCTATAATCTATATGATTTGACTGTATAGTGATGTTTAGTAGGATAACACAGTGGTATGAGTGTCCTTTACTTCATGCAATGACAATAATATTAGATGTTAAATGTAACACAGTGGTACAAAGAAGTGCTTTGTTTATGTGTATGTTGCATGTTTACCAAAGTGAAGAGATTAATCAAAAAATTCTTTGTTGGTAGGAAATTTAAAGATATTTGTGAATGTTCTGGTAAAAATGTTTTCCATTGTCTGCTGAATAATAATATAATAATGAATTTTTAAATTTTTAGTGGGTTTTAATGGGCTTTAGTGGCTCTTCAGCCTGGTGTTTACCTTTAAATCCAGTACTTGAGTCAAGTACAGCTTTGACTGTACACAGTTTTGATTACGCTATTATACAGCCTACCCTAACCCTCAACCCCCCCCCCCCCAACAAAGTCCAAAGTAATAAAGTTCCCCTACTACACAATTTGTGTTACTGTATCCTATTTTATTTCATTTTCAGTTCATTACTCTCAGTTCTTACTCTCCAGCAGACACACGCATAATATTTGGATGTACTATTAAAAATCATTCAATAGATTCCCATTGTAGATACCATGAGGCAGAAATGTGACGGTGAATGCAGAATAAATGCTCAGCTGTGTGTGATGCTGTTGAGTAAATATGTTCAAAACTTCATAACATATAATTTAAAAAAAATAATAATAATAAGTGGGTGAGCATTTTATTCTTCTTATGTCTTTATTGTTATATTAATTTCATTGGCTTATTTAATCCTTATGTTTTCTGTTCCGGTCAAAATTGCTCAGTTTCTCTGATTCCATTCCAGAGTTCTATTCCAGAAATTATGTTTAGGTGATCTGAGAAGAAGAAAGTTTGTGACTGTTTCTTAACCAAATAGTGATGTTCCATTATTTACATGTGCTCCAAAGATATTGGTTATTTTAACAGAAATGTATTGCTATAAAATCTAAAGATTTGGCCTTGGTTAGTGGGACATCCATTGCTAAGTAGTGAATGAAATATGAGGGTTAAATAAATGCCTTTGTCTTTTTTTTGTTTTCATTTAGTAAATTGAAGCTGGAGATTTCTAATGCATCCTGACCTTTGATCCTTTTGTCTTATTGGTTGAAAAAATAACCCAAATGGAAATGGAATTTCCTTCTGGTTTGTTTTCCTCTGTAAATATGATTCATTTTATTCAGGTTTGTAACCACCTGTTCCTTTACTTTGGTCTGATTTGGGGGTGCTTCCTTTGTGATATGGCCCATTAGCATGAGCACCTGGTGCTGGATTTAAAATGCTTGTCATCTGTGAAATGTAATCTAATGTAATGAGTGAGTCTGTTTTGTACTAAACCCTAGGCGCTCCAGCGAAACCCAAAGAGTCTCAACCCAAGACTCAAGAGCCTCCGACCGCATCAGCGTCTAGCGCTCCAGCCCCAGATCCTGTCTCAAAATCAACTCCTTCCCCAACTCCTCCACCCACAACCCAGCAGCCCAAAGCCCACCCTCAAGCTTCACCCACTCCAGCACCTGGAAAACCAACAGATTTACCCCCAAAGCCCCAGGTTCCAAAACCACTTCCTCCAAAGCCTGTGCCTCCAGTGCGCAGGAACTCCAAGCCTCAGCTCCAGCCCAAGCCCCAGACCCCACCTTCAGCAAAGGTCCAGGCTAAAGTCCAGCCGGAACCAGCAGATCAGGGTCAAATTCAGACCGATTCAACTCCAGCACATGTTCAGTCCTCACCCAAAGCACCTACTAAGAACCAGTCTCCCACTAAACCACAGGCCCAAACCAAACCTGTGCCTAAAGAGCAAGCCCAGGTCGAGGCTCCAGTTCAGAATGTGGCCCCATCTGAATCAACACCCTCGGGCCCTGTACCCTCTGCTGTAGAGGAACAGCCTGCACCACAACAGAAGTCATCGCATCCTTTCTTAAAGTAAAGTTTATACTTCATGCACTGCTGGAAGCTCTCGTGGGCAAGATTTAGCTTAGCCAACACTGCAGATTTAACTGTTCACATAAGAGGCTGAATTCACAGTTGGTCTCCAAAAGTTACATCAAAATCTGAGGATATTTGGCTTGCGGGCTTGGCTACGCAGGTGGTCAAGTCGATTTTCAGGGTGCCCCAACCAGATTAGAAAAATTACCTACATGTAGTGACCTCCAACCTTGCAAGATTTTTCATGATTAGAAGCATCTAAGGCAGGGTTTTTCAACAGGATCTAGATTACCACCTTTCAGTACAAGCACTTGCCTCTAAACCTGAAAAGACACAGGGGTAGGATTGCCCAAGTTGCAATTATCACATGAATCACTGCAAATTTGATTTAATTAAACAATATGGCTTCCACCCTCATTATTCAGCAGCTTATTAAATAGCCCTTGCTCTAGCACATCCTATTATTTTACATTTTTTATATATCAAGCACTAACAGTTGCTTCTGCTTACAGCTTAATGTAGCCACAAGAATCTAAATTGCGGTCATGAAATGTAATGTGTGATGTAAGCAGCCAGGGCACTCCTATAAATAAAATCAAATCCGTGATGCTTACAGCATACTTTAATTGTAGTTCATAATTTTACCCATAAAAAATGCATGGTCCATGCAAGCACATTAAAAGTACAATACTATTAATTGATTCATAGTGTTCATTCATAATGTCGCATATATTAAACGGTAGCCTCAAATGGTATTCTGTAGTTTTTGTATGTATTTACAGTCCAAAACATCACATCAGATTGTCAGATAGTGGTGGTGGACTTTTACTGCTTCGCTCTCAAGTCAATATCAAGCTAAAATTCAAGATCAGATTCATGCATAACTGACTCTGTTTTGCTCAAACTCCACCCCACATGTGTAACACAGCATGCGTAATTTCAGTACTAAATACTCTTGTGTAACTCAGCTATGAACATGGCTCATTGTGTAGCATTTAGTGAGATTAGACATGACAATTCTCTTAAACAAGACTTTGGCCAATTATTTCATCTTTCTTATTGCTTGTGTCTCTTTTGCAGTAAATCCCAGTCCCTGACCAATGCCTTTAATGCCTTTGGCGAGACCTTCCGTTCCAGCAATGAGGACGAAGCCAAGGCCGAGACCATTCGAAACCTGCGGAAGTCTTTTGCCAGCTTGTTCTCTGACTAGTGACAAGTTTATGGTTGAGAATTTGTTGGCTGTGGACTTGACTGACAAGAAGTGTCCTGGTCTGAGGTTAAGTCTGTGTAGCTGTAATACATTGTCCCCTCCTCCCAACTCTGCTGTAATTGTTCGAATGTCAATAAGCCAGTGGAGTGTGATGTACAGTGATTGTTCTGGCAAGGTGTTCTGTGAGATTTGAGCTGGACGGAAACATTTGCCATGTGTATAAGGCCGGCAGTGTTCAGATGCATGGTTTCGAGTAAATGGATGTCTAAGGCAATCAAGAGAGAAGAGCCTGATGTGTGCTGACGTCGTCTGTTATAATACCCCTTGATGTTGTAGCCTTATTGTGGAAGTGTATTTCAGTTGCCCAAAGATAAAATATCTGTGAGTAGTTTCCCTTGTCCCTCCCATGCAGTGTGTATATCTAGTTGATCTGTTGTAATATGAAATAGTTCAACAATACCTCGACGGGACCTTTATACAAGCACTTTCCGATCCAAGTTTCCTACAGTATGCAGTGCTTGGACGGGTCTGATTTTAATGCAGTAGTGACGTTTCAGTGGAATGCCTGATGTTTTTGGTGTGGCTTGGGTTCCTCACGTATCAAAATGTTAAATTAATCATGAGTGCCATGTAGTATCCTTACATATCGTATTGTACTGTATGTTCAGCATCTCAGGAGGTTATTTTATTTTCTGGTGTCATATATTGTTCATGTTGTGTTTTCTTTGGTCTGAGTGTTACTGCTTTGCATGACTCTGTGACAGTTGTTTTTCTGTACAGGTGTCAATAAATATGTGGCACTTCATTCCACTAATTCACTGTTGTTCAGTAAGTGCATGTCTATTATTACTCGAGTTAGGTGGTTTTATCAACATTGCGACTTTCTATTAATGGGAGGCATGTTTGGCAATTACTGGTATGCACAGAAGTGCCAACATTGCTAACAAGAAAATCCTGTCTGGCAGACATTTATTCCAAATACCCGAGTGTATCTACGCAACTGTATGCCAAGCAACAGTAAGAAACAACGAGGCAAAAGTCCGGTGTGACTACTACTTAATAATTAGCACCTCCTTCATTTTTTTTTCCAGCCAAACAGACTGCCTTCTTGTTTTCTATAAGACAGAGGTTTGCAAAATCACAGATCACAGCTCACCTAGATAAAGGTGGTGTGAAGCAATTATAACCACTATTTTTTCCACGTCCCACATCCTACACCTTTCCCCTTAGACAAATCACTTTAATTTCTGTGCTTGGGGTACAAGCAGATACTTGACATAAATAAAAATTCTGAATTCGTATTCATAAATGTTATCTGATATCATAAATTCAAAATATAGTCTCAACCAAAAGAAAACATTGGAAGAAGATTGAGAAGTCTCTCAAAGGAAAAGACCATAATTTCAGTCAATTATAAATCCACCACAAAAGCTATAGTTAATGATAAGAAACTGTGAACTAGGTTGACTTGGAAAAGCCATATAGGGATGATTCTATCATGTGTATCTACATATATTGATTTATGGCCAATACTAACTTAAATTTTGATCTTTTTAAGTGTGATAAACTTCATTCATCATTCATTCATTTTCAGTAATCACTTTATCATGGTCATGGTTGCAAAGGAATGTGTTTGTCAGGATAATGCAAATAAAAAAACATACTCACAGACCTCGATAACCTGTTGCAGCACTAATTTTGAAACATAGACATATCGTAACATAATATTGGAATTAATACAAATGTTTTAATAAATGCTTTTTTTAAGGATTAGAAACAATTAAAAGATTATTCAGATTGTTGAGACAAGATGAAAACACAATTCAAATAGGCTAATGTCCTATTAAATAGAAATGAATATGTTAAATCTATCCACGATTCAAATATGTGCTTACTTTTGCACTTCAAAAAAGAATTATTTGCGTGAGACTTAACCACTGCACACCTGCAGCTGCTGTAAAGATACATATTGAACCCATTAATGGGTTCGCAAAGCCCATTCAGACCTAACAAAATAATTACACCCTTAGTATCAGTTATTTAAAATGATGATTGTAATAATGGTTCTTGATATTTGAAGCACAAAAGGGTGATTTATATTGTAGCTCATTCAGCATTTTTGGTATGTAATAAACAGGAAAATGAAATATAAATACAGATAGAAGCATGCATGCAGGAGAATCTAATAATATGTATACAGTAGGTTACAATACATACGGTGGAAGGTGTATGCAGCGAAAAGACTTGTTTTTATGTTGTAAACTCTTTCGAATAATTACAGCTAATTTTCTAAGGCAGTTTTATGAAATATATGTCCTACTGTTGATATGCTGGGGACATATAGGTGTTCTTTTCAAGTTGGGGCATACCAGAAACATTATCAAGAAAAGAGACATTTGGCATCTGCTCATCACCTTCAGGCAGTTATACTGTATGTAATACAGGTCTAAGCTCCTGAATAGGGTGACAGCTATAAATCTCAACAGATATCTAAATTGATTTTGCAAAAACATATTTAGCAATACTGATACAATCTTACAAACATCAAGCATAAATAATTTGTGGCTGCGTTGGCACAGCAGGTAGTGTTGCTGCCTCACAGCTCCAGGGTTCAATCCTGAGCTCAGGTTACTGTCTGTCAACTTTCTCATGTTCTCCCATTGCTTCCATGGGCTTCCTATGGTTGTATGGTTTCCTCCCAGTGTCCAAAAACATGTAGGTAGGTGGATTGGTTATTTTAAATTTCCCCTATGTGTGAATAAGTGTGTACATAGTACCCTGTGGTGGACTGGTATCCCATCTCACACCTTGAGCCCAACATTCCCAGGATAAGCTCCAGACCCACCATGACCTTGACCAGGATAACGCGGGTACAGACACACCAACCGTCTTTTGTCTGTTTCTATGGTAGTGGTGTAACTGTAACACTGAAAATGTATTATGCCATGAGGTCAGTTCTGGTCATAAATAAAGTGGACCAAATTCTGAATATCTTTTTATGGTCTGCATGCGTGCCTTAGATAAGGCATAACATAAGCCTAATATTTACACAGTCTAACTTGTGCGCCGTATGTCCAATAGGAAGCAAATTAGGATTGTGCTAGGTATAAAGCTAACTAGTTTCACCAACATTTTAAGCGATTCTGACAGATATCAATGCAAGTCTGGGTCTAAGCTAAATAAACATATTAACTAATGTATTAATTAGTATGCTGCTTAGTAGTCATCTGTTATCAATATAAACCACATTTTATCTATATTATCTTCATTGTATCTAGTTGACAGGTGACGGTTTAGTCTTTTGTCATTGAAAGGACCCTAATGTCTGTGGTGTGATGACTTTTGTAACAAAAGCAAAATCAGCGCCTATGTCAGTGTAAGTATATAATTGGGTTGTTTTTTTTCCTGATATTGTCTCCTGATACCAGGACCATCTCAAAGGGTAGGTGAAAGGGTCAGTTGATCCACA
>CM040994.1:12910299-12945475 GCA_022985145.1 Pangasius djambal
ACACACACACACACACACACACACACGCACATGGACATACACATCCCTCCATCAAGGTGGTCTATTCCTTACATAATACTGAAAGAGTGAGAAAAAGAGAGGCTGGTGAACGACCGACTGTTTATAGCTGTTATAACGTAAGCGTTAACAGGAAGTAACTTGTCTCACAGGCGTTCCACAACCCAGCATCACAACACCTCGTTGTTGATTATTTTTCTATAACACACACAAACACTCCTCCCCCCAGGGTGGTTTACTCCTTACATAATACTGGCTTCATTTAAGCAGCAGTTATCTGGGCTAAAATGTATTGATTATTACTTATGTGATTGCTTTTTCTGAAGTGTAGCCTATATCCTCAGCTGGGCCACCCTGTTAATGCCCCCCTTGCCCTCCCCCATGAATAAAATCCAAGAACCGCCCCTGTAGGGGTTGAATGCTGGACCCAATCTGGCAACGCGCACAGAAAGCTCTGCTCTCAGCATCAGCGCAGAGGCAGCACCTGCCATCGGGCGATAAAACCACAGCACTTCAGCTCAAAAAGTTACCGAGAAAGGGTTTTAGCCGCCAACACGGACTGTTACACGGTTAGCGGAGGTGGAGAAACACCGGTGTGGACCCACAGCACCAGGGAAGAGAGACCCGAGAAGAGAGAGCACGTTAAACGCACACACGCAGGTGAGCATTTCATTTACTAAACCTTCAAACTCCGGCGTGTGTGTATGTGAGTGTGTGTGTCTGTCTCTCTCTCTGTGTGTGTGTGTGTGTGTGTGTGTGTGTGTGATCCTTCTCAAACTCAGAAAGTTTCAGTATTAAGTTAAGCCAGTCTTACAGAGTGAGCTTGTACTAATGATCTTTTATCTAAGTGATCATATAAAACTCAGTTTTCTAATTTCACTTCACAGTTGACATGTGTTAGGTTTATAAATCATTAATACACGTGGGTGTGATTTCATACCTGCCCAGGTGTAGGTCTCAGGTTTCAGGAATGATTGCAAATTTGCCTTAGAAATAAATATTTTGGCGCTGCACTTCTCCTGTGACTCAGCAGTTTACAGATTCACGCTGAGGTTTTAACCTAAAGTAAATCAGTAAGTGTCTTATCTGCAGGCCATCAGGATATTGCACTGGAAGTAATCTAGCGACAAATTTTGAAAAGTTAAAGATATGGCAGTAATGTGCGTCTTAGAAATAACTGACACACATGAAGCGAGAAGCGGTCTCGGCGGATAACCCTCTCTGTAAGTGAGCAGAAGTTTGTGAGTTCAAATCCCAGAGCTGTCAGAAAGCCACTGTTGGGCCTTTGGCCAAGACCTTTAACCCCTCGGATTGCATCAAAGAGCATGCCAAAAAGGAAACAATCAAGCAGAAATCTTGATTGCTCACACATTGTAGACGTATACATCAGTTTGGAAAAACAGGCCATTTCTTTTTTAAAAGCAGCTCAAAAAAAATATCAGCTTACCTATACTTCCCAGGAGGTTTTGGTTTAAAATTTAGTCAGCTTTATCACACTGAGACCTTAAACGCTGCAATCTGTGCATTCTTTCACCAAGGATTTTGCCATTTTGTTTTTGTTTTGTTTTTTTTTTCGTGCAGGAAGTGACGTGATGCGAAGTTGATTGATTTCTTTTATTCAGCTCATAAAGCTCTTTCCGTAATAGGCCAATGTTGTTTCAGTGGTGTTTTCATCCATTACTGTTTGGTAAACCTTTAAACATCAAGAATAATTTAATTAGCGGACATGATCAATATTATCCAGCTTGGTCTCCTAAAGAATATAGAGCGTATAGTATGTTGATGCAGATGAATAATAAGGAACATAGAATATATGTTAATACAGATGAGCTGCGAATGTTTTATTTTGAATGAATTCATTGACATAGGATAAAAGTAGACGTGTAGGTAAAGGAGTGTATTCATACAACTTCTTGCATCAAACGTGACTCACATTTACTGGCAAGGGTGAACTCTTAACCAATATCATAAGACAGACAGCTGAGTATTGCTCTGAATGTTCTTTCGATGATCCCAACGCTGTGGTGATTTATTTTTTCTTAAATGTCGTCTTAAATGACTCTTTTTTGGGAAAGGGTGGCGAAGGTTACCTTTATATTATTGTCATTATGTTACAATATTGTGTTAATATTAGGAGCATGAATCAAGTTCTAATTTTAACAATAAGATCAAGACTGCACTAAAAGTTATTTGCAAACTGCTTTGTGTGGGCCGCATGTGTGTGTGTGTGTGTGTGTGTTAAATGTGTTAGACTACGCGCCCACACACGCACACACATTTCCTCTTATCAATTTCTTATAACGTGATATGATTTTGATTATGCCTGTAATAAAAAGGCAATGAACATTGCAAATCACACCAGAATCAAAGTCACTCTTGTGACACTCCCAATCAGGAGCGATGACATTTTAATGACTATTTAAGGAAATTCCTCCCCCCCAAAAAAAAATTGTGACGTTGAATTGTGAAACGAGCAAAATGAAGCTCATGGCATTGAATGGTGTTAATGTATCAAATGTCATTACTCATATGGAAGTGTTCTTTCTTCTACCTGAATTAATAAGAACTGCTTATATGAATCAGATGCTGATTAACTTTTGTTTACTTTTTTATAATATGATGCTATTTTTTAAATATGTAATGCTTCAGTAGATCATTAAAATGGTGAGTGTTATTATTAAAACAGCAGGCTCCTTTGCTACCTGGTGGCATTGTGTGCGTGTGAGCATGTGTGTGTGTGTGTGTGTGAGTGTGTGCATGCGTGCGTGTGTGCGTGTTCCGGGCGACATGCGGCATCGGCCATCAAAACCATGCTCACCTTTTGGAGAAGTTTACTGCTGCTTTTGTTGCGCTTGTTTTTGCTTTTTGGTTGTGCTTGTGTTGTTTTTGTATAGCCTTCTCACTTGTAAGGAAGACGCTATATACAGGAAATAGAAGCCGTCATTACTAAGCTATCATAACTTAACTAAAGATGGTGATATGTTGTTGATTTGGTAATAAATTTTGTTAACAATAAACACACACACACACACACACACACACACACACACACACAAACATATAAACAAACATCGATGATGATATATATATATATATATATATATATATATATATATATATATATATATATATATATATAGATATAGATATAGATATAGATAGATAGATAGATATAGATAGATAGATATATATAGATAGATATATATAGATAGATATAAAATTGCATTATTTCCTTCATTTTATCTTTATTTCTTTGTTAAAATCTAAATGTGGGAAAAAAAACATTTGCGAACTTGTGAGTGTAGTACAGTATTTTGGGCAAAATGTCAAAAACAGACTTTTTTTTTTTTTTAAATAGTACAAACAAAATATTATATATAATTATATAGTTTATAATGAGAAAATATCTATTGCTGAAAGATAGTTTTGCCAAATTGTCTAGGCATAAGCACAAGTGTTTTCTCTGTGTTTAATTTTTAGCTTGTAGCTTTACTAAATTTAATGAGTTTATAAACGTAACTAGTGTTAGGATCTGTGTGTGTGTTGCATGCGAAGAACGGAGCACTGCGTGGAATGAGGTGTTTTGGACTGAGGTGTGTTATGTAATTGACATAAAACGTGATGGACTTTGCTCTGTTGTTATAAATGTGCAGCGGAGTGATCTGAGTGAAGTACTGTTTATATTCGGTCATATTCTAGTACAAAACCGGCACCAAAAACAAACCTCAAGTTGCTTGCATTGCTTGCGTCAGCAGATCATGCGATTTGTCTTTGAAATTTTGAACACACACTGGTTAAATGGATGTATGTGGGTGGTTGTGACTCGTCAAGTGTGGCCTTTGTTATAAATAAGAGTTTCATGATAGGGTTATAGTGCACACTTCAACAAGAAAAGCTTTTTTTTCCCCCTCTTGAATAAGAAGAAACTTTGAAGGAAAGTCAAAAAGGTATCATTACTGTAGTGTAAAGTGTAAATAACACGGTACTGGCTCCTGATCCCAGTCCTCCCGACTGTCAAACTCCTTCCTCAACATATCAGTGGACTGATATTCAGCTGACTAGGCGGCGCTGATGGTTTTGCTGCTGTGCATGTCCCGATAATTGGTGATATATCTTGATATTTAGAGCACAATATTATTATCGTGACTCTTCAAAATCCTGTCACTATCCCTGTGCTTCATTTGGGAGGAGGCCGCCTGTGTAGGCACCTGTTTTTCACTTGTGCGTTTGTGTTGTCGAGACAAAGTCGGTCCGATTCAAAGGCACCATCATTCGCAGAGAAGACAATCCCCTAGTTCTACATTTAACAAAAATGGCAGACAGAGCTTTCATGCCGAGCGTTCAGCTAAAACGTCGCCCGGTGTGGACGGGTCCAGGTAAGCATGTAGTAATGTTTTTCAATACGATCTTGTGATACTATATTGTGACATGTGATAAAGGTTTAGGAAGTTATCGTGTTATTGTGGTGGGAATTTAATCTCACCGCACATTTGTACTTCATCAGGGTTCCCTAGGAAATGAACATGGCATATTCCTGTGTTTGTGAATACATATTTGATTATAAATGTCTGCACATCTCAATTAGCATTTAGAAAACCTTGCTTCTAACATATCTAGGACACCTTTCCTACAAGGGTAGCTTCAAAAAAGTTTTATAGAGTGTTTCATTTGTTTTTTTTTTTTAGTCTACAAAATATCAGCTGTACAGTGGACGTTGTTTAAAAGGACCACCTAAACAGCTTGAACCATTTCAGTAGTACACTGTGTTCACTACATGACTGTTCATGTAGTGGCAAATCATGCCATAATAAAATTGTGTAGACTTCAAAGACCAAAATGACCTACTTGGCGAATATCTTTACATTTTAAATGCCACGTGTTTTGTTTCTCTCAGCAATTTAACACTGAGGCATGAGTGTAAAATCTGCAGTCTGCCCTTTGCTTGCGTGCTAGTAAATTCGTGTTTCAGGGTTTTATTTTAAATAATCAAATTAAGCTGCCTTTAAAAAACAACAGCAAAAGATGGTAGTGAAAATCTATATCAGCAGTAAAACAAATACTTCAGCCAACCACAGCTACATGCCAGGTGTCAGATGAAAATGCTATATGACATCTGGATTGGCAGGTATTCATGTTTAATATAGCATCAGGCGACCCAAAGTGTGTTTTATGTTATAAGATGGCATAGTGTCATATCTTGTTATCTTGTTAGGCATTTCATATCAGCCTGTTTATGGTATCTATAATTTCTTTTCTCATTGCAAGAACCCTCATTTACGTATGTCTAATAATAATTATCCAGAAGTTAGCTGAGAGAAAAATGTACACAGGAAAAAACAAACAAGCAAACCAAAAAAAAAGTAATAATAATAATAATAGTAATAATAATAGTAATAATAATAGTAATAATAATAATAATAATAATAGGAAAAATACCAGAAACACAGGTTATTTTTTTATTATCCATTGAAGCAGTGAATTTAAAAAAAAAAAAAAAAAAAGGCAGCTATACCGATTAATATCCTTCTTCACCTTAGCTTAATTAGATACGCTTAGAGGCTACGGTGTCGCGGCTTGCTCATAAAAAAGATTTTCGGATAAGTGCAGATGTGCACCTGTGGTGTGTGGTTTCCATTCAGTGTTTGAATTTTTCCTTTTTGGGTTTTGCAGCATGATGCAATTTGGAAATAGATTTAAGTATCAGAAGTACATAAATAAAAGATCATCGGTAATGTGTGTGTGTGTGTGTGTGTGTGTGTGTGTGTGTGTGTGTTGTGGGGGGTTTGAGTAGGTGTACGTGACTGTTTGTGTTAAAACATGTCATTCATTGCTGAGATTTGTAACACGTTTTATCTAACTGATTTTATCTAACTGATTACCTTTTGGATGTCATGGATGCTGCATGTTTATGGCTTTATTTATAGAGCACACCATATTTGCAAAGCACTTCTGTTAACGTCGAATGAACGTACTTGCTAACAAACATTCATTAAGCGCAATAAGTTATTTTATAAGTAAGAATATATAGTATAATTCCATTAAGTCTGCATGAGCAGAGATGAGCAGAAGCACTGCAAAAGTTCACTGACTTTCATCCTGGCGTCAGGATTGAAAGCGACACACGCCGCGTAACGCTTTAAATACTTCAGTGAACATGACCTGAACACTTGATGCACCTGCTGTTGCTACACGTTTAGAAATGAGTTGAAATGCTGAATGGAATACTGAAATACTGTATGAAATACTGCATACACGCCTAACCTTGTCTTGTCCTGAGTGACACGAAGATTAGTATATTGTTACCGTGATATCATACATTACAATATCATATACTGAATGAGTATCATCGGTTCTTTAATAACACTAATCAGAATGAGAGATTTCAATAAATTATGTAAAGTCTCCTAGCATCCGTGTGTGTCGCTATGTTAAATATGGCGAATCAATGCAGCTTTTTTTTATTCTCTCATTATGCCGTTCTCTTCTTTATATTTTAGGAAAATAAGTGATATGTGTTGCGGACTAGGAAAACCCTTCACATAGTGGTTTTTTTTTCTCTAATATATAAAGGTTCTACACACAGTTTTAACACTTTAAAGTCAGGCTACATGCAGAAGTAAAAAAGGGACAAAGTTGCTTTTAAAGATTCCCTTTGCCAATTCCACTGATGCACTGATTGCCTAAAAGCAATTGCTATTTATTTCTTTAATTTACACTTCATTTAACATGTAACGAATCAAGTGTATAGCATAAATCCAATGTTAGGTAATAAAAAATAGGCGATAAATTTCTCTCTTTATACCAGCCTTTATTCATAGCCTACAGCCAGTTTTGCAGCTGTATTTATTAATCTGGCTCCTCATCTACTTAATGTGATCTTTGCCGAAAGCCTAGGCAAGTTTAGAAAGTAAATAAAACATTTCTGCATCATTCTTGGTAAATATATTTATGTTATAGAAAAAAAAGACCTGTCATTTCTAGAATGCAGCCACAGAAATATCTGACGGGTTTTTCCCAGGTTGCGACACATACACTCCTGGGCAAAAAAAAAAAAAAAAAAAGGGGGGGGGGGGGGGGCAGCCCAAAATATTAAGCTTTTAATGGTCTTAACAACAAATCATTGGTCAGGAAATGAGCAAGAATTAAACTAATAGATAAAGGGAGATAGTATAGGATAGCTTTTCCCTTTGATTTCTTTAAATGTTTAATCCTTGTGGTCCTTGATGGGCTGCATCAGCTGTGGCAGATGACCAAATAATGACTAATCATTTAAAATCCTATTAAAATTAAAGTATACAGGTATTGTGATCGTTTTTGCCATATTGCTCTCTTCTAATTGATCTCTCACCGTTGCTTTGCTTTGAATGGTTCTCTTGACTGGTAGGCATGTAACCCACAATATAATAATTTTTTTTTTTTTTTTGAAAGTGTTTAAAAAAGTTTCTACCCTCTGAACCAGTTGTGGTCAAATTCCAAAAATAATCCAATTAAAAGCTAAAATGAAATTAATGTTGTCTTAGTAACACATGTGGAGGATTTAGGGAACTCTAAAGCTTCTCAGCCCTTTCAGAGACAGCATGGAACATCCCAGGTTTGTAATACTAATCCCTGACTTTTATCACGTTAATTATTGCAGACGCTATTTAAAAGGTGTTGCTGTGAAGACGCCCAGTTAGTTTCTCTTCTCCTTCGTTGGAAATAATAAGCCTAATGAACTAATTGGCGTGTTAGAAAAAGGAGACCGAGTGGAAAATCACATACGTCGACAGGGTGTATTAAAAATACATCAGTGGCTTGAATTAGAAAAAGATGTCCGTTCTGATTGGATATTGATCTCGTGTTTCAGGTCCCATAACAAAATTGAGATTGGATGTGTGCATCAGCGCCAGTTATATTAGTTACATAAAATGACATTTAATGAGGTTGGAGGCTATCAGAGTGCTTCATCTTGAAAGCGAGCCCACTGGGACGGGGAGAATTCTCGGCCATGTTTGCTTACCGAGTGCATGTTGTTTCATAAGTACATAAGATGCATTCTCAAGTGCCTGACATTTGTACAGAATTGTCGGAAATGATAGTAAACATATTTGCCGTACTTAGGGAATGTCATCTACAGCATTCAGCAAGCTGACCTTTCTCAGAGTGTTTGGACAGGAACAGCATGGCCACATGGTTTTGGTCAGCAATGTAAATCCCCTGCTGAGCGTCCCTCCTTTTTCCTGTCCACCTCGAGGAACGAGGGAAGAGCCCTCCTCTGGTACGCTAGGTTTGAGGCCACTCTGACTCGCTTAAGCCCCTTCCTCATCCGCTGAGGAAGCTGAGGAAGCGCGGAAAACCTCAGGAGAGGCATCAACCATTAACTCATGCCTATTAAAAGCAATTGGGGGAAAGTTCACGTCCTCAGATATTGTGCAAGAGCAAATTCCCAAGGAGCTACACAATAAAGATCGTGGTGTCCGACACACTCGCCAGAAATGCTATTTGCGGCGGATCTGACTTGTCATTAAGGTCCGTTTGAGAATGTTCAGGTAAACGACTGCTCAACATCCGTCCTCAGTTATGTATTTGTGCTTGTTTTAATGTTTTCTCCAGGGCTTTGGATTTGAGCGCATGAGATCATGATTAGTCATGTGCTGGAACAATTGAGGAGTTGGTCCGTACTTACGTGTGTGTGTGTGTGTGTGGTGTGTGTGTGTGTGGTGTGTGTGTGAAGATGCTTTGTGGTCAAGGACTGGTGAAGAAATAGCTCAGGATCATTTGCCTGAATTGCAGTCTTCAAATGTCCAGTCAGCTGTGGTCTAAAATGTATGACGAACAATTGTGCAGGCCTAGCTGCTAAGCAGTGCGCTGACTTTTTTTTTAAAAAGTTAAAAGTTAATTACAGTTTTTTGTGGTGTTATATTCAGTTACGTGAGTCTTGACCAGGGCATCTGCATGGTATGGACTTCATTTTGTGCTATAAGATATTTTAACAAAATTACCTCACAACAAAATGAACAAAATTTCAAATAATGAGTCTGGGTTTTAGCAACTTTTTACAGGTAGTATAAGGTGTATACATTAATCTCGATTAACGAGCCCTCATATTCTTAGCTATACCCAACATGGTAGAATGATCTGGAACAAGAGCGTAGCAGCAGATAGAGTTTTCCTGGAATTGTGGCTTGTACCTATGTAATTACATTAGTGCTTTACATTACATAGTTGTATCACAATGCACAATATTATCCAAATACCGTAGTCTTTTTAAAGGTGATGTAGCATAAAATTAGTTAACGTTTGTTATTTTTTCGGTTTCTCATTCTGGGTGGAGTTTCTGACTGCCACATTTGTTCAGACGTTTACAGAAGTTTCATTATGGGAGTGGTGCCTTTGTGAAAGATGCATGCCATGCTCTTTCAAACTGGGCAAAAATACGAAACCTTATTTTAGCACACAACTCTCTTCATGCTATTTTCCAAATGGGACAGCCTTTATTATCTAGGTCCAGTGATGCTGGCCAAAAACACAGCCTACCTGGGCAGACTCATCTTGAACGGTTGAATTTGGTGTATTGTTGGTATTTTGGTGTGTACATAGCATTAATACTGTGTGTTAGATAACACGATATGCCTATTATTCGCAAATGCCTAGTGTGGGTATCTGCGTAATATATGGGTCTTTGGTAAATGCTCCTTGCATGACCTAACACTGTTGTTTGTAGGACAGAGTGATAGAGAGAGGATCACAGTTGAAGAATCAAGCATTCAGCCCATTAGTTAAATACCCAGGCTTTAATCACCCCAACGTTGTGTGTCAGAAAAATAAATCTATGTAGGATTGTGGCACATATGCTTTGGAGTTACTGCATCCAGTTCATTATAGGAGTTTTGTAATGACAAATGCAGAACCAAAGCACAAAAAAAAAAAAAAAAATCTGACAAGCCATCTCATAAAGCTACTGTCGGTCATTATGACTGTCATGATCATAGGATCAGAGTTCAAGACCTCAGCACTGACACTGAAAATGTCACAGTGCAGAGAAAGCAATTTATTACGTCAGCTTTACTATATAAAATTATCCCGAGGAAGAAGTGATTACTCCAGCTTTCCGTAAAGAGAAGTGGAAAGCAGAAAAGCATTGGGTGAAGCAACAGGAAGTCATCTGGCTAGCCGAACACCTCACAGCACAACCACATGATGGTTAGCTGTCTGCACTTTTGCTGAGGCCATGAAGTGTAAAAATCAAGTTCCCGTTCAATTTGGTAGAACCACAGAAACAGCCACTTGCTTTCCCAGTTGCCAAAGTTGCCTTCAGTGATTTACGAAGCTCACTGTCACCAAGAAACTCAGTTAAGTGGCTTGAGGCTCAACGCCTGTGTTTTGGGGTGAGTAAGACTTTTAGGTCCTTATCATTTTTTGGCTACACTGAATGCCGTGAAACCGATCATCCTGATGTCCAGCATGGCTTTTCATTAATTCATTAAATTCAAAATTTTGAAATAAAAGCTAAATATTCTGTTGCAGATCCCAGATAATTTGATCATTTAGGTACAGATAATTAAATATCTGCAGTTAAACTGAGTATTTTAATCTTCGTATATTTTCATTGTTTTTACAGATTTTCACAAGTTTTTTCACTTTGGTTGATTTTTTTACTCCCGAAGTTGTTCTGTCTTAAAGAATATTCGTCAGAAATACATTTATGAAACAGGAAAGAAATATACACTGTATATTCAGTGACTTTTGATGATCCCTGTGCTGAACCCAGATGTTTTTTTTTGTTTGTTTTTTCATTTATAGTATTACAGTTAACTCACTAAAATAAAGACATTAAACATATGTTCCATTAAATACCTAAATCTCCACATTTATAGACTTAGGTCCACTCTTAGATTGTAATGAGACTCTGAATTTGTGCTTTATTAAAGGTGAGTATGTTGAAGCAGCTGCTGTAAGACTGTAAGTACTGTAAGCCGAGATTGATCTTACAGCTGCTATTAGACAATGTTAGTACCAACTATAAGACAAATATATGTTGTGTGTTACAAGTGTTTAAAGGAGAGTGAGGCAAAGAGATCCAGATCCATTTTTTTTCCAGTTAGTGCTAGATTTTTTTTTCCACTAAAATATTTTCCAATAAAAATAGACTAAGTGTCTATACATCTAGCAGATTAAGCAGATTTGTTTGATTTTTTTACTTTTATTATTATATGTAAGCACATTGCAAACTTTTATTATTATTATTATTATTATTATTATTATTATTATTAAAAATAATAATTTGTACAAGTAAATAAAATCTAACAAATCTGCTACAAAAAATCTACTAATTATTATTAATAATAATAATAATAATAATAATAATAATAATATATTGATATGAGTAAATACAATGAAAAACACCAGTGCTGATTTTTAGATTTTTTTTTTTTAAATAATAAAATTAATGTGATTACCTTCTTAGATTTGCCTTATTATTTTTTCTTTCTTTTTTTAGTTTATTGTTGGCAAGCATTTTACTAAAATAAATCATTCTGCACTGTTGCATATTAAATAAACACCATGCACTTTTTTTCCCCCCAATGGCCAAAATCAAAGATGTGTTTGGTCCCTGAAGCTGAGGCCATGACTAAAAGTGTTGTTTAATCATATCTAATTTGTTTATCAGTATCTCTAAACCCATAAATGCATAAATGTCATCATACCTTACTTAGCCCTTTGTTAGCTACTCAGAGATTTCTTAATCCTCCTCTTCTCTTGAGCCCAAGAGATATTTAACTTATCTTACTTATCTGTAAGTGATGTGCTAAGAGAAAGTGTACAGAAATCGAGAGTACCTATTTCCTGATTTTTATATGTCGGACTCATCAAAAAGCAGCATATAGGAGTCTAAGAGTGCATCCTGCTGCCTGATTCATTTCAAAACATGGAAGTAAGATGTTTCTAACCGGCAGTTCAGCTGGACGTCAACATCAGAAAATCTAGTTGTTGTTTTTTTTTTTTATTTCAAATGGGTTTAGATATGGGTGTCAAAATTATAATCATCCTTTAAAGAAAAACAAATTTTAAGCATTTTTATCTAAACCAGGGAGTAAAACTGAGAAACACAAAGCAAAATAGGGAGTAAAAGTGAGAAATCTGCTTTAGGACTTCCCCAATGAGGAGAGACTTTTTTTGAATAAGTTAGACCAAAAAAAAATCAGAGTTCACGTGTGCAATGCTAGACAAATCCATGCCACACAGAATGTGGTTTAAAGTCTTTGTATTATAATTACTGCATCAAAGTTACAAATGTGTGCCTAGTAAGTTCAGTAGTAGCCGTGTGGGTGGCGTGACAGCTTTATTGTCTGGGTTCAGTCTCAAAGCGAGAGGGCACGGCAGAGACAACAGCACTGGGGAAGAGTTTTCTGCCACTCACGCTGGCACTGATGTCAGGAAGTCACATTTCTCTTTCTGCAGCTCGCTATGACAAAGCCTCGAGGTCATGGCCTTTTCTGATGAAAGTGTTGTACCGACAGTGGTACTCTATAATCGTAAGTCATGTTCTGTGTTTTTCTGAGAAACCTCTCGTTTTTTTTTTTCAAGTACAGAATGTGTTCAATAAGAGGCAGTGGCGAAAAAAAAAAAAAACACTTTGATTTGTACTTATGTGCATGCACACAATATGGGCACACAAAGGTGAACCTCCACCTTACCCTGTCCCACCCATCGCCTACCAACATGCAGTACAAAAACAAAGAAAATGGAGGAATAAATAAGTAAAATTTAAAAAAAGAAAGCAATACCAAGCAAAATAGTGTCTGCTGGAGAACCCAGACAAACGCTTATACAAACAAAAGCTTATACGAATAAAAGCAGATGGTTAAATGACATCACATGTGTCCGCACGTATATTAGAAGAAGTCAGACAGAAAGGATTACCATAGGCATATAACACCGGTTCATATAATAATTACCCTTAATCAAACACAGATACCATTTAGTAAGAAAATATTCTTGTAGTGGTTTTGTAATGTTCTCTGTGCCAGATCACGTGATAACAAAGCATGTATTACAAGTATATACTACATTGTCTATATCTAGCCACCTGTAATCCAAAGTATGTCCTCAGTCTCAGCCCATTCTGCTTTTACTGCAAGACAGACTTGCACAGCAATTAAAGGAGCATTTCAGTTGTTGCTTAGCACTGTACATTTGTCTTTGAGGATATTGTGCATGCTTCACGGTGGTATCTTTTGAGAAATTCCACCAGGAAAGACCGGTGTGCTTATCATTCAACTGATGAATGTGTAGATGTTGCTGAATGTCATCAGGCTGGTTCTTCTTCTTGTCCGCTCTCGATTGCTCACGGAGACATACGCGATAAGTAGCGTGATTCTCAGCCACATACATACGTTTACGCGGTCTCTGAAATATGTACGTTTGGTAAGTGTACCTTTTCAATGATTTTGCGTAGTGGACATTTGTCTGAGTCTCAAGTGCGTGTCAAAATGGGTTTTTGTTTTCTTGGTATTTAGTTCATGAAGGTGAATAAGTTGTCTGTTAACTTTCTGAAAAAGTGTTTTGCTAGTGTTTGGCAAGTGCAACATTGACAGATTCAAGTACTTGATTTTTAAAATCCATTCATATTTACATTTATATTTGGTCATTTTAATCGACACTTGAAAGTGAGGCAGTTGAATCCAGGCATCCAAGACTGAAAAAGCAAGACTGAGTTTCCATTAACTGACCAGAAAGAACTGTAATATAATTAGAGGAAGAAAAGAATGAGATACAAAAAAAAACACACACACAAAATAAACACACACTCAGAAAAGCATAGGTGCAATCTGCTACTGAACTACTACGACTCCACAGTACTACAAACACTACAGTCTTAAAGCGGTGCCCAAGGAGAACTGTGTGGTTTCCTAAACAACCTTCCAGTGGTATGTTAACCATTTCTTTACTTTTTTTAACCACTTTTACCAAAATTAACTAAATAATGTAAACAATAATTCTTGCAAATTATTCCTCAGTTCTCTGTCAGACAAACCAGTGATGGCTGGTCAGAATTGGAGTTGGAGTAGTAAAAACAAATAAGTCAGCGTTACTATTACGAAACCATTCCAGTTAAACCTTAGAGCATGGAGTCTCAACATATATACTCTTGGAGAAAAAAAAACGGGCCAAGCCCAAAATGGCAAAATATTAAGCTTTTAATGTTCTTAACAACAAATCATGGGTCAGGAAATGAGCAAGAATTAAACTAATAGATAAAGGGAGTTAGTTTGGGAAGCTTTTCCCTTTGATTTCTTTAAATGTTTAATCCTTGTGGTCCTTTATGGGCTGCATCAGCTGTGGATAACCAAATAATGACTAATCTTTTAAGAAAAAAAAACATCCCAGAAGATATTTTTGGAAAACTTTGCACACTCAGACATGTGTTTGTTTGAATTTTACATCAGATATTTTAATCATTATCATGACGTTACCTTTGTGTACAAGAAGACTGTATAAGTGAATTTCCCTGTTTTTAGCTTTTCCCCAAACAAACAGTTCACTGCAGCAAAAGTAAACCAGCAAATGGAGGCGCAGGAGCTCTCAGGAGTGCAATTGTTTAATCTGTGCTCATTTTCTGACCAGTGATTTGTTGTTAAGACCATTAAAAGCTTAATATCTGCCATTCTGGGCTTGGTCCTTTTTTTTTTTGCCCAGGAGTGTAGACGTAGATATGAATCTATTATGTATACATACAGGAACACACTCCCTCACTGAAAGACAGATAGGCAGCACCATTTGTGTTCCCTGATTTTGTACGTGTTTCAAATTTGTAATCATGGTATGGTTTTTTTTTTCAATCAACAGCAAGCTCGATGAACAGCTTTAGTCAACTTTTTAGTTCAAGCCACGCAGAGGTTACTGTTCTGTTCTTTGGTCCTTTATCTAGTTTGTACAACATATGCTCAAACGATTTTTTAAAACAGTTTTTCACCCCAGTTTGGTTATCTACCAATACCCAACCCTCAGCCAGCTCCTCCCTGTCATATGACAGCTACCAACGTGTAAGGATGAATGCTAGCACTTGCGTCCTCTGAAAGATGTGAAGTCGGCCAACTGAACTGCATCACGGGGAAAACGCTATCTACCCCCTTCCGCATACATGAGCTCACAGTTGCCCACGATTGGCGAGTGTATCTGTGATTGACAGGAGAGAGAGAGAGAGAGAGAGAGAATGCCATCCATCCCACCCAGAGAGCATGGCCAATTGTGCCCTCGTCCAAACAGTTGAAAAATTAATGATCAAGGAAGTGATCCACCTCGTTAATGTTTATTAAACCGGCTTTGTTTCACGTGAGCCTTCTTAATCAGTTCTGATGGCGTATTATGCAAGTATCAGCAAAGCAGGCTTAAATAAATCAGCCCTAATGCATGCAAAATCTAGGGGGTTTGTCACTTTGGGTACTCACTTGATATGACTGTCAATAATACAGTGTGTGAATCTATAGTCTCGGCTAGAAAGAAATAAGCCCCAGACTTTATTTAATACTTTTTTCTTACAACCACTTAATACGTTTTTTTCTTACAGCTGCTGTTGGTGCTGGTGTTGGGTAGAAAAAATCCACTTCTAGCCATTTAACAGCAAATGGCAAAATTATGTAACATATTCTTATTAATTTATTTATTTATTAAAGAAACTTGTCTGGCATGAGGTAGTCACATACCATCTACGAGTGATACAATCCTGATACATTAACATATTAGCAATGCACATTAATCATATATACATAGATGTGGGACAACTTTGAATATAAATGAAAAACCTTTTGTGTTACTCCTTCGCCTTGGCTTGGCCATTATGGCTGTTAGGAAATATTAATGGAAAAGATTACATTTCTGTTGCAATACTGTCCCTGTGGAAACGATTTCACATCACACTCTGTGAGCAACCCTTTTCCATAACTTTCTTGCATGAACAGAAGCAGAGCTCTCAATAGAAACTCATCTCTGGCCTCACACCCTTTTTTGAAGGACACTCCAGTGTAGAACATTAAAACAAGCTGTATATGAATGTTTGTTTACTCTAGAACAATCATTATTACTGGCTATCCCTCTTTCACAGTTTACACAATTGTCATTAGTTATACCTCAGTCGGTTTGAGAGCTTTAATTTAACAGCTTTTCAAACTTTCGTGAAACTCGAGTCTGGGATTACCTTAACCAAGAAGGACACATGCTAAACTGCTTTTAAATAAGGAAGTTTAGAAAAATCCTGTCCTTTTGCTGCCTTCTGAAAAGAATTAGATGTTTGAATCTTTTATTCATACTATTATAGTGAAAAATCGTCGTTTGTATTGTAGCTTGGACAGCAGAATTTTAGCTAATTTTAGCTGTGTTCAGCCATTGGATATCTCCTGACCTGAAAATAAATTATGCCATAAAAATGAGCATAGTACATATTCAGTCAGGAAAGTAGATTAGATTGTATAACAAACTTTTAATCTTCTAGTGTGTTTTTTACAGTTTATGGGTGTTGAGATAGCCAGCTTGCTAGTTCAGACAGGGGGCAAAGAAGAAGGCAATAAACATCAATGCATAAAATTTAGTGTATACATATGACTTGATTTAGTACCTCTCAGTGAACTCAATGAACTAAATTATTTGCTTTTATGAGTGTTTCTAATGATGGTGTTCCTAGCCGCAGCTAAGGAATGCTAAGCCATGGCAAAATTGCGTAAGGCACCAATATGGAGGACTTTTTTGTGCCTTGGTCATATCTAATTTGTTAGGAGACACGGACTCAAATTTCTAGTGTGATGTTGAGTTCACTATATTGTACGTATTGCAATGTATCAGATAACATAGCGCTGACCAGGTTGGCCAATAGTAAAACTGTCTTTAATGTACCACAATATAATAAATTAATTTTTGTGGCTGACCACAAAGCCTAGTGTCTAACTGTCTACCTGTTTTCTGAACACTGCAAGATCAGGCTTGACCAGGACGGACAATGAATGTCCATGGCATTTATTATCTGTTGTTCAAATGAGCTGTATTTACTTCGACTTGCTTTGTTCAGCATGTTTTGTTACCGTCACTTCAACACCTACACAGTCAAATCCCATAAGACATGAGCCAACAAGAGATCCCTTTATTTAGAGGCCTATTTGGAAAGGAAAGTTTAGCATAGCAGATGCACCAAATAAAATGTTATCATTTCTTTTATCCCTTTTTAAAATTTGCTCATTGGATGATAAGCCTGTGGTTTCCACCAGAATGTGATGACTCTAAATATCACCATTGAGAAAGCAGATTGAGGGAAAGGGAGGCTGTGTCTCACCAAACCAAACATCTGACTCTGTATCTTCCCTGTTTTTCCAACTAGAGCAAAAGCCCTGAGAGGAACATGTTTACTACTTTTCAGAGTGGACACTTTAGGGACAGAAAGTCATGGCACTGCTAAGAATAGACTGTACTTATTGCCCAGCATTTCCAAAAAAAAAAAGGGTCAGCAGAAGTGTGCCTAGGTGATTTTGTGGAGATTCTATTCATTCATTCGCATTCCATTAAGGTGAGAAGGGAAAAAATAAGTCGTTGAGCAGAGGATGTTTGCAGCATATAGGTATTTTGGGAACACCGCTGGGAACCATATCAACAATTTAGCTATTTTTGGAATATTGATGAAATACAGTGGGCACTGGTTGAGTCCAGTTTGACACCTGGCCTTTTTTCCCCAACTTCATACACTGTTAGACTATTAGTAGACTCTAAATGGAGAAGACTCTAAATATGTTTGCAGCGTATAGATATTTTTGGGAACATTGCTGGGAACCATGTCAACAATTTAGCTATTTTTGGAATATTGAAGAATTATATTGGGCACTGTTTGAGTCCAGTTTGCCACCTGGACTATTTTCTTTTTGCCCCAGCTTCACACACTGTTACACTTGGAGTAGACTCTGAAATAAAATTTCCATGTAGATAAAATTAAAGGCAGGATGAATTTTTGCTAAACATTATAAATCCCTAGAGGAACACACATATGCACAGCTATCTGGTTATAAGTCCTTACGCAACAGCTGGCTTTGATTGTGTAAAATCTTGCTGATCAATATGGGGGGATTTAGGACAATAAATGGATCCTTATTTTTGTACTGAAATGGAAATGCAAATGACGTCAGACTTCAGTTTATGTTCAACCATGTCCTCTTTACTGTGAAGTTCTATATTCAGAGATCTGCATAACAGTGAAGATTTTCTTTGTAGCATAAAGATCACCAGAGGCATATACACTGCGCTCCAGAACTACAGGGAACTTGTATATTTTGAGCCACCAGCCACAAAACAGCCCCAAAGCTTCAATGATTCACCCCTATATTTTACAGCTGAGTATTGGGTGCTTTTTATTGTATGCAGTCCCCTTTTTTTTGCCAAACATGCTGATTGTGTGCATTTTTTAGAACTCTGTATGTTCATAAAAACTACTGTATGTTCTCTTTAAACTATTGAAATTAATACATATAGAATAATGCATAGTTTAATGTGCTTTAATGCCCAAGAAATGATTAAAATGGCCTAGGAAACATCAAGATCTATCAGTGTGAAAACTGGGCAATGCCTTCATGGCCTATTACTGTCCATTTAGCCATGCGACTAGCTCACATATGTGACACATAGACATGATGAGAGTTTATAATCTGAGTCTCAGTTTACTTCATCTTATTCTGAATGATAGTCAAACCTCTCAAAACAAAGGATGACAACCACAAAATGTGTTCCTAAAAAAACTGAACTTACATGTGACACTATACACTGTTTTAAATTGAAAAAAAATTTCAATTTGCATTTGAATGAATTGGCAACAAATTTGACGTAAACATCAACCTAATTGTAATTAGTGATGTAAGAAGAGCTTTAGAGTTCTGTGGTACATCAGTGGAACATTAAAATAAAGCACTCTTTTACTTTCTTGCAGTTGTTTTTAGAAGGTGCTCTTCTGATTTTAGTTCTATTGCCAAAGTGTTGCCCCAGTCACATACTCCGTCAGCATTTCACAGAATAAACACAGGCTGAAGCTCTCTCTCTCTCTCTCTCTTTCCATTCCACACACAGAATGTTAGGCCAAGGCCTTGGTACTTGCGTCAGTGGCAGACCTCAGGCTGTTTTCATGAGCTGCGAGGCCACTTGGGAGAGCAACAATCATCTTAAGCAACTCAGTGCTCTTCTTTGCTTTTCTTTGTCTTTATGGAGAATTAGGGTTAAATGCTGAGCTGATTTGAAATTAGCAATGTAGTTATTTGGTTAGGTGAAAGAATAGATACTTTTGTTGATTCTGTTATCTCTTAGCTGGGCTGAGATGGAAACATTAACCTCTTAGCACGGCTAGATTTCTCATTACTCATACTGGGGCATAACTGACCATACTAAAAGAAAAAAGAACACAAGATGACTAAGAGACTGGGAATAATAAGTTCGTCCAATTCTGTTGGTGCGACTTGCCTTTTGCCTTATTGCCTTTTGCCTCATTCTAAATCTCTGTTTGTGTCTCTTGGGTAGATATGGTGGACACACAGACATTCTCCTGGCCCATGGGATTTGGCCTAAGCGCTCTGGACCTGGAGGGACTTGACGACAGCTCACACTCTCTGGACATGAAGCCTTTCACCGCACTCAGTGACTATACACCCATCTCTGGCATCGAGTACGCACCCAGCCCGGGCCAGAGCGAGACAACGCACATGATGGATCTGACACACATGTACAACTACAGAGCCCAAGAGAACAACTATAGAGCCCATGAGAACAGCTACAGACTGCAGGAGAACAGCTATAGACCACAAGAGAACAGCTACAGAGCACAAGAGAACAGCTACAGCGCACAAGAGAGCAGCTATAGAGCACAAGAGAGCTGCTATAGACCACAAGAAAGCAGCTATAGAGCACAAGAAAGCAGCTATAGAGCACAAGAAATCAACTACAGACCACAAGAGGACAGCTACAGAACTCAGGAAGACAGCTACAAAGTACATGAAACCCAAAGTATGAACCATACTTTTTTCAATACTGTTACAATCATGAGCTTTTCTCTCCGTGTCAAAAGTAATGTGTTTTTTTTTGTCACTCATAGTGCTTCATGCTTCTGGTCATGGATTAAGTCAGTTCTAGTTTATCACTGAAAATAATTCTTAATTCCGGTCCTAGAAACTTCCTCAATGAGGATTTCTTTCCAGAATCCTATATGTGCACATTAGATATGATGTGATATATGTGTATATATATATATATATATATATATATATATATATATATGCACACACACACACACACACACATGTACAGCTACAGCTAACTTTTAGTAAAGTTGTATGTACATGCTTTTGCAGGCCAAACTGAACTAAATCATCCCCACCAAAGTTTTGCCAACACTGATTATCTTTGTACACATGTACATATGTTGATAAATGCCAATCACCCGTAAATGACCAAGCGCATTCATGGCACAGCTGATTTGCCTTTAGTGATGCCCACAAAGCTCCAAAAAGTTTGTAAGAATTACTTCACAACAGTAACAGCATCTATATTTAATCCTAACACTGAAATATAGATGAAGAAACGAATCACACTACTGTTCATACACGTTAATTCGTAACAAACATAATCATGTCGTGAAAGTAAACCATGTTTCGTTTCTGTTTTGCTTTTAAAACAATCCCGGGCTGCTGACAGCTTTTTAAATACATGCGTATTTTGTGTCAGGTTTGTAAAACATTGAGCTACTCCTCATGAAGTATATTGTGGTCCTTTCAATCAGGTTCGATTAAACTTGAGCCCGAGTCTCCACCACAGTATGCAGAAAACAGCATGATGTTCACAAAGCAGCATGAAGATCCTTCCACCTCGGTTTTAAACATCGAGTGTCGAGTGTGTGGGGACAAAGCTTCAGGATTCCACTACGGGGTTCATGCCTGCGAGGGATGCAAGGTACAGATAATGAATTCATTACTGCAAATATCATACGATTATGTGTTACAGGGCTGAAAACAAATGCCAGATGGCATCTTAAAGCCAGAATCTAAACATAATTTTTTTCCCCCTAATCACATAGTTTGGTATCATTTGATGCAAGCATCAAGCCCAAGTAGGAAGTGTTGATTTTCATTTCAATATCTGAAAGTGGAACTGTACTTTATTTAGATGACACCATAGTTGTATTTGTTGCATTACATTATGACATTTCTAAGCATCAGAGGTGTCTTCTTATTCTAAGAAGTGGATGTATGTGTAACTGTTCATACAAGATACAAGTTATTTTCTTGAACTACAGATGAGCCTGTGTCATCTACTCGTTTATGAGCAGCGAGTGCCCAAAAATTCTCCCTCCCGTCATTCAGATAAATTAAGTTTCATTTCACACCCAGACATGTAGACAAGGTCAAAAGGTGTCTGGATATCTTTCCTCTGTCTGTCACTTGAACCACAAAAGCCCCATTGCAAGTTTCCATTCAGAGAAAGATATATGGGCAGAGAGATGTGTCTGAATAAGAATAATCATGTGAGTGGGTGAACCAGACTTATTTCCATTCCACACATTCGAGACACGGGGGCTTGTTAAAGTAGGCAGACAGGTAGGTGCATGGTTATGATGATACACCTTTAGAAAATCGATTAGTACACCAACATAAATCTAAATGGAATTACCCACACTTGGTCAACATGATGCTATACAGTTTAGGAGGGGAAATGTTAAAAAGCAGCGCCCATGATCTGTGCAATCGGACAATATCAAGTTCAAGTAAATATGTTACATATGTAACCTTATTATAAGAAACATTTTATGATTAACGTGGGTTTGTGTGGGCGGGGGGGGGGGGGGGGGGGGGGGGGGGGGGGATATGGGGGTATATATATCTCTTAATATACACTACATCCAACTTTGAGGTATAGTGAGAAAGTACCTAAACATGATTTTAATCATTTTGTCCCATCAAGTAACAATGCCTTATGTTAGGTTCAGCCAACCAGGTTAATACACAAATTGTTCTAAAATACAAAAGCCATTTTGGGTGGAGTGTTATTTGGCCTGTCTTCCTCTTTCTATTTATAGTCCAAAATGCTGCTAAAAATAGCAATAAAGTGATCGAGGGGGACAGAAGGTACATGAAAAACATCCTCTCGGCTTATAATGTTTCCTATGCTTATTGTAGGTACAGTTTGATGCTAATAAGAAGTGCCAGAGATTGTTTAGTGGAATTCTAATAGAAATTCCCCAAAATGATGATAAGTGAAATGGAAAAGGGAGTTTATTCCTGTGTCATTTTTAATCCTGTGTAATGTGGAGGGAAATGGTGTTATTATTGACAGTATAAGTAAACATTATTTAATTTTCTGTTGTCATTCAATTAGTTTTCATTACATTAGCAGTAATTACCACAATTTAATGCGTTGTTTATTTGCTTATTTACTGAACAGCTACATTTCTTTCTTGCTGAGCTTGTAGCAGGAATAGTGGATGGAGCTCAGTAGTCTGATCTTAGTAATGGCTAAATCACATATGTGGGTCAGATATGCAGGTCAAATATAGCTCATTACACAAACTTGCAATAAATAATATTTAAAACGACCAGTAATGTGCTGCAACTCAACATATTCACACTATCTAAATTCATTACATCTAAAATTGATTCAGAAACATGATGGGCGGTGGTGTGATTGAGTGATTGACTCCAAATCACGAAATGTATTAGTGTAGAGACCTATAAATACTTTATGTTGAAAAAAGAAACGCTGAGACCAAAAAACAAGAGAGATGAGAGAATAAAGAAATGTATACAAAAATACCGATGTGACCCATGCAGAAGCTATGTTTGACACCCTGAAATAAATGATAAGATGGATGGATGGATGGATGGATGGATAAATAGATGGATAGATGAGACTATAAGATTACGTTCTGCCCAAAGTCCAATCCAGGTGATTCTGATGATGGACTATATAGATAAACATTGCCTATCAGGAGACCCGTTATCTTTGAGTGAATAATGACTTCGCTCTTTTACTGTTGGCTTAAAGCTCAGGTGTCCAGTCTTATCCGCCAATGGGTGGCATGGCTGCATGTTTTCTCTCCAATCAAGCAGGAGCCACTCCTGATAGTTAATTGAAGGCCAGGATCAGCTGATGGGTGGAATCAGACACGACTTCTGCTTGGCTGGAATGAAAACATGCAGCAACACTAGGCCTTTATGGATAAGATTGGCCAATCCCAGCTTAAAGCATGTACAGTGGATATATAAAAACATTTTTGTGATGTAAAAAAAAAATGAAACCAAGATAAATCCTGTCAGAACCTTTTCTACCATTATTGTGAAATTACAAACTATAAATTAAATTTAAAAAAAAACAATAAGAATCATTTTAGGGGGAAAAAAATGGAAAATAAAAAATGTACAATATCCTGGTTGCATAAATGTGCACACCCCTAAACTAATACTTAGTTGAAGCACCTTTAGATTTTATCATGGCATTCAATCTTTTGAGTAAGAGTCAATCAGTTTGCAATAGTTTGCCATTCTTCCTTGCAGAAGCATTATAACTCTGTCAAATTGGCTGGGCATCTCCTGTACACAGCCCTCTTCAGGTCACTCCACAGATTTTCAGTTGGATTTAGATCTAGACTCTGGCTAATTCATTCCAAAACCATAATCTTGTCTTGGTGAATCCATTCCTTTGTTGACTTGGAGGTGTTCTCCGGGTTGTTGTCATGCTGAAAGGTGAAATTCCGCATTATCTTGAGTGTTTTAGCAGAAGCCTTAAGGTTTTGTGCCAAAATTGACTAGCATTAGAGCTATTCTTTATTCCCTCCACCCTGATTAAACCCCCAGTTCCAGCTGAAGAAACGCAGCCCCAAAGCATAATGCTACCGCCTCCATGCTTCATTGCGGGGATGGTGTTCTTTTGGCGATGTGCTGTGTTTTTTTTTTGTTGTTGTTGTTTGTTTGTTTTTGTGCCAAACATATCTTTTGGTATTATGGCAAAAAAGTTCAGTTATGGTCTCATTAAACCATAACACATTATTCCACATGGTTTTGGGAGATTGGATGTATTTTTGTTTCTAACTTTTTTTTAAGCCGGGTTTGATTTTTATTTTTATTTTTTGGTTAAAAAAAGCTTCCATCTTGCCACCCTACCCCGTAGCCTAGTCATATGAAGAATTCAGGAGATTGTCACGTGTTGGGAGCAACAGTACTTGCCAGAAATTGCTGCAATTCTTTTAATGTTGCTGTAGGCCTCTTAGCAGCCTCCCTGAGCAGTTTTCTCCTGGTCTTCTCATAAATCTTTAGAGGAATGTCCTGTTCTTTGTAATGTCACTGTTGCGCCATATTTTCTCCACTTGTAGATTATTGTTTTTACAGTGTTCCATGGTATATCCAATGCCTTGGAAATTTTTTTGTAACCCTCTCCTGATTGATATTTTTTAACAATGAGATCCCGTACCTGCTTTGTAAGCTCTTTGCGGCCCATGGCTTTTCCAGTTGGATATTACCAAGAAGCTGTTAGGAAAGTTCCTATTGGAACATCTGTACTTTATTTGGGGCTAATCAGTCACTTTAATTGATGGCACGTATATACTAATTAGCATTTAACACAAGTTTGAATGTGATTATTCAAACACACTTATACAAGCTGGGTATTGGAAGTTTTTTGTTTTTCTTTTTTTTCCCTTAAAACATTTCTGGTTGTTTGTCACTTGATTGTTATATGTTGCAATTTCACAGTAAAGGTGAAAAAGGTTCTGACACGGTTTAACTTAGTTTCATTTTTTTGCATCACAAAAACCTGCCTTTTAATAGGGGTGTGTAGAATTTTTATATCCACTGTATGGGAAAAACTGGCAGGATTTTAATATCATGTTAGGTTCTGTATAGGACAATATACTTTTCATGTTTGTTTTGCTTTTTTTTTGTCTGAGAGTGGAAAAAAAACTTAATCACTCAACGTTCCCAGTGCTTCAGTTAACCATTATATTATAGTGTTCCAGTGTAGGGACACGGACACTACTTGGTCAGACCATGTTTATCACATTTTACCAATTTGCCATTCGGGAGCCATTTATGAACTACCCACACTTGTTCAGCATGATGTACAGTTTTTGAGGGGTAACATTACAAAGCAGGGTCCATGTTTTGTGTAATCGCACAATATCATGTTTAAGTAAATACTTTACAAGTTTTTTTTATGAGAAACCTTTCATTATTTACATGGGTTTGTGCAGGGGAGGTTGGGGGGATGGGCGGGTAATGGGGGTGTATTTCTCCAAAACACACTACATGTAAATTTGAGGTATAGTGAGAAAGTACCTAAACATAATTTTATGCTTTTGTCCCATCAAGTAACAATGCCCGATGTTAGGTTCAGCCAACCAGGTTAATACACAGATTGTTCTAAAATACAAAAGGGCTGGTGTCACTGCAGGTTTTCATTCCAGCCAAGCAGAAGTCATGCCTGATTCCACCCATTAGCTGATCCTGGCCTTCAGTTGACTAACAGGAGTCACATCGCCCCTTTTGTGGATAAGATTGGACATCGCATTTTACCAATTTGCCATTTGGGAGCCATTTATAAATTTGCTTACTGCAAAAAATAAATAAATAAAATCAATCTCTGAGACCTTCCTAACAGACAAGACTTTGAGCACATTTTAAGTAGTTTTTTTTTTTAATGCGCATCTGCTGAGGACAATTAAAATGAGGATCTAACAATACATATCATGTTATGTTAACATTCCAGGTCACAAGTTTATTGTTGCCAAATTTGAGCTCAACAGATTGTTACTAACCTTTGCTTGTATTCTCAGGGGTTCTTTCGCCGCACAATTCGCCTAAAGTTAGTCTACGATCATTGTGACCTGCACTGCCGCATCCACAAGAAAAGTCGCAACAAGTGCCAGTACTGCCGCTTCCAGAAGTGCCTGATGGTGGGCATGTCGCACAATGGTGAGATCCGCTTTTACCTCATGTTCTATTGTTACAATTAATGTCCCACTGACCAAGTCTTCGACCATCTCTATTCATATATAGCAATTAGAATTTTGAGATGTGTTCAAATAAACAAACAAACAAATAAATAAATAAGCTACTTACAGATCACTTTTCATGGTACGTGGTAACTCGGCGCTGTAAAGTAGACAAATAAAAATTTGATTATTAAAATTAATGTAATAATAAAAAGCAGTGTATTGGAATACACAAGCATAAAATAAAAGATTAAGCAAAAATATAAATACAAAAATAAGCATAAGGTTAACATAAATATATAAATAGAATCAAACGAATAAAATAGCATCGTAAACAAAACCTAGTGTTCCACTTTGGGCAAGAAAAATTAAAGCATGGAAAAGAAAAATGAAAAACTGTGGAATATTTTGGCCAAAAATGCTTAAATTGCTAACAATAATAATAGCTTAGTTTCAGCATTAGTGACATTGCTGTTTGGAGAAGAGTCATTCCTTTGCTGGAAGGGCCTTCTGTTTCAGAGAAAACTATTTCCGGCCGAGGCACACGTTCAAGGCATGTTGCTGTAGCTGTGAGGCAGCAGCACTTTGGCCTGCTCCTCTCGTCGCTTCCTCTTTGCGGTCGCCAGCTGCATCGACTGTGGCTTTATTGTAAGAGTGTGCAGAGCGCCTAAACGTGTGCCGCCACATGACTCTCAAACAGACCTTCCTTGACACGTAGCACCCTCATTCACACCCCTGCAACCTCAAAACAAAGCAGTACTATTCTAATATCAGCAACTCAGTCAAAGCTGCCATCGGCTAATAGAGACCTAAAGCGTTTGCAATCATAGCAGGTGTAGCTGACCTTAAACAACATTATAGCTAGCTGTACTCTTAACATTTTGGCTTCTGTGGTTTGTCATGTAAACATATCGTTTTGAATCAGAGGAACATTACTATTTTGGGCATGATGCGTCTCTTTGCAGGAAGGACCTGTTGTTTCATAAACAAACTATTTCTGATTGAGGCACTCTCAAGCTGAGCTAGCTGATTAGACTCTGTTGCATTAAGTTAACTAGATAATGTTAAAGTTAAATGTTAAACGATAGTGTTAAGTCCACATTGCATTGCAGCAGCATTGGTTCTAAAAATGTGCGACATGGGGACAATAGTAATAAACATGGAAAAACAGACTTGACACGCAAGCTTTCACCGCATCACAGTTCTAGGTGGTCATCTGTATGGCCAAAAAGACAGCCAGGACCTAGCAAGAGACATACTGTTGTCTGTCTGCTGGATTGGATGTTGAGGATCTTTTAAAAATTAAGCCAATGAATGCTGAGAAATTACAAATGGATTCATTATTCGTCATGTTGGGTAAACAAGTGACAGCTAAAAACTTGCTTTCAGTATGATAATGGGTTTCCAGTCGAAGTAAACATAATTAACACCTACCTGGAGTACACATACACATACAAAAGAAATTGTGTGTATATATATATATATATATATATATATATATATATATATATATATATATATATATTTAATATATATTTATGTATGAAAGTAATTTTCTGTGTAAGCTACACAGTGCTTAATTAAAGAAAAACAAAACAATATGAAAGCAACTATGCATAAATATATATATATATTTATAAGGAGTACTCTGACAGATAAAACCTTCGAACAGTGTATACATGAATAAAGATAAACTAAGTGAAATGTATTGTTTTTCATAACTGATCAAATTTAAAAAGTTCTTGGTAGCTTTTGACTTTTGAGCTGTTCTATATGCAGTCTCTATTTTCAAATTTCTTACCTACATTAACTTGCCGTTCGGAAAAACGTTTTCTATGGTATGAAACGCTGCTGACTAATCGGATTCGAGAATTCTACATATAAACTGACTATCCTCCTTTTGTTATATTAAAACAGAAGAGGTTAGCTGAAATAGAACTATAGCAAAATAGTTTTATAGTAAAATTGGGAAGGCTTTCCACTAGGTGTTGAAGCGTGGCTGTGGGGATTTGCCCATTCATGCACAAGAGCATTAGCGAGGTCAGACATTGATGTTAGGTGAGGAGGCCTGGGGTGCAGTTGGTGTTCCAGTTCATCCCAAAGGTGTTCACTGGGGTTGAGGTCAGGGCTCTGTGCAGGACACTCAAGTTCTTCCTTACTAAACTTGGCAAACCATGTCTTTATAGAGCTCACTTTGTGCCCCGAGGCACTGTCCTGCTGGAACAGGGTTGGTCCTCTTAGTTCCAGTGAAGGGAGATTGTAATGCTACAGCATAGAAAGACATTCTGTATAATTCTGTGCTTTCAACTTTGTGGCAACAGTTTGGAGAAAGCTTACATAAGGGTGTGAAGGTCAAGTGTCCAAAAACTTTTGGCCACGTAGTGTACCTGACAGCCATTTCAGCTTTCTCTGTGCCGGATGTGTTTATGAGAATGCAGAATGCAGGTGTAGCTCACAGAGCACTGAGGTTATCTGAGTTTATCCTTATCAGTGCCGCTGCCTCTCGTTGGCTGCCTTTGTTTTCCCTCCACTCACATCGCTTGCTCGCCCTCCCTCTCTCCCGCATTTCATGTTGGTTGGATGAAATCTCATCAGACTTTTCTTTTTCTTTATCAATGATTGATGAAGGCAGAGCGGTAAACACGCCGTGTCACTGTTGCTGGCTCACTGCCGCCCTGCTGTACAGTGTGAGTGATATAGGGAGGCGTGTGCACGTTTACAAAAGGTGTGATGCCCGTGCTGGCTCACTATTAATCAGAAGAGTTTTGCAACAAGTCAGGACACATGGAGAAAAAAGTCGACATCAACTTCCTACCATTAAAAATGTTAGATAAGTGTAAGCCACTGGTTTGTTGGCTTAAAGGCACAGAGGGCTTGACGCTTCACACGTCATCTTTTCAACCACTTTCTACCCCCAAGACAAATACTTATGTGTGGGAGAGAACCCAAATTACAGGTTTAGAAGAGTTGCATGGAGCATCTGGGTTTGCACAAGTAATGAACTTTTAATGTACAGACTAACCGCTGTCTAAAAGATTTTTCATCATTTTTGGACAGAAAAAATAATGGTCACTTGGAAATTACTCAAATTCCGCAGTAATAACAATTATTAATTATGACGAAGTACTAGTAGTAGTTTCAGAAATTAGCTGCAGCAGTGAAATGTTCGTAAATGTCAGTCCAAGTCAAGGAAATCAGTTCACTCAGTTGAGAGCCATAAATGAAATCACAGTGTTATCTTCATCAGTGTCACATAACAAGAATGAATGTGTGACCGAAAATCATGGCTGTCTTTTTAAGCTATTGCCTTTGAACCAACACCCAATCTTGAAAATCTCAGTACTGCGAGAGGACAAAGCACAGATTAGCCGGGTATTGCGTCGGCACAACCAATCAATTGCAGGCAGTATAAAGTCAGGCCACCTGATACTGAGTCATCAGGTGATACTGTGCCGTTGCATGCTTTCCACTTCATGAAATCATCAGTGAGAATCGTCCTTGCATAATCTTTCATGAGAGAACTAACACTCATTACATACATGGTTATATACAATCCTTTGGGATGGTTTCGGCCTGAACTAAAAGGCATTTTCTAGAGGAAAACCTTTCCGGAATTTCAAAAGGAATTTAAGTGGATGCAGGAAACACACTCCTCAAACAGGTCACTCTGACATTCCCCAACATCCCCACGCACTAAAAAACAAACTCCCTATTTCTTTTTATACATCCCACCCACTGATCCCTGGAGTGACCATGTCGTAAGTTGACCATGTTGGATTTGGGATTTCAGGGGAGTTTATTTGAACATTTTTGGCCTGTTTGTCTTTTTCCCAGCCATTCGCTTTGGCCGCATGCCCCAGGCAGAGAAGGAGAAGCTCTTGGCTGAGGTTTCCTCCGATCTGGAGCACATGCACCCGGAGGCGGCTGACTTAAGGGCCCTGGCCAAGCATCTTTACGAGAGCTATCTGAAGAACTTCCCCCTGACCAAAGCCAAGGCCAGGGCCATCCTCTCAGGGAAAACCAGTGACAACGCTGTGAGTTTGCTTTTTATATACAATATATTAAAAAAATGCATTTCAGATCAGCTGAAAAAAAAAAAACTTGGGGTGATTAATAATTCATGCCCATTCAAACTGACAGAGCAGCTGCCAATGCGACTTTTTCTGTATAATAGTATAATAGTAGGATAAATAGTATAATTCACCTTCACCAAACCAATGCAGAATTAAATAAAGAAACCTCAAGGCAGAAAATTCAGTTAGCCTAGCCATTTAGTCAGTAAATTCCACAAGATAAATTCCAGTTTCAGGTTTCAGATAACAGATGTGTCAGTGGTTATTTACGTTACTTATCTGAACTTATCATAGAAGCCAGTCTAGAACAGGATGTTTTTGGCAGCTTTAAGGAAGAAATACAGGTTTTTAATACATGCTGGCTAGAAGACCACTTTTTTTAACTTTTAAAACGTGCGTGATGTTCTAGACCGATATTCAGATATGTGGTGTAAAAAAAAAACCCTGACATACCTGTATATCCGTAATCTGAACCTCGAATTGAACTCCTGAGTTAACATGTTTGTTGGCGACCAAATGACAAGGCTTCCTGAGTTCGCTGGCTAGATACCTTATAATTTTAGAAGGCAGCAGCACACTATAATTTTATAAGCATGTTTTTTTTATGTATCAGGTTTATGGGCTATGAACTTACCACGAATTCAAAGCACTTCAGTGTGATCTGTACAGACTGTTTCCCACAGACTTTAACAATAAATCCAACAACAGTAACAGTAAATAAAGACAATACAACAGAGCATGTTCAGATAGTAGACAGCAATCAGACATTGCATTCTGTAACAAGCAGCACACACCGATTGAATACATTAACAAAGTGGAAGTGGACATCAGTTAAAGTGCACAGTAGAATAATATGAAAGTGCATGTTAGTATTAAATAGAAAAACATCAATACAGAATAACAGTCAAAAGTTTTGAGTGGTTTACTGCATAATTCCATGGACTTTAGCATAGTTTTAATGCGTTCTCTATTATATAAAAAAAGAAAAATCCTTCTATTTGTATGTGCATTTAAAAAAAATTCATTAATAGTCGTTCCATTGGTCACTTGTTTTAAAAACAAAATATGATCATTTTTTTTATCCACTACTGTATATACACATATTATATCCCTTTACCCTTTTTTTGGCAAAAAAGTTGTACATTTTTTAATAGATTTTTTATTTTTTATTTATCTTTTATTTATTTTTAATAAAGGTCAATACAGAAACTTTCAAATGAGACTAATGTAGCATCTAAAATTTGATTTTTTTAAAAAAAAATTTTCATCCCTAGCTCAAAGCTTTTACCAAGTCAAGAGCAAGCACATAAGATTTTTGTCTGGGCATATCTATTAATTAAACAGCAACAGTATACCATGAATCTTTTAACACAAGGCAGGGAGTGATGTTCTAAACTCAAGATAGGTAGATTTAAGAGTAAAAAATGTAAACAGATAGATTCTTACTGGAGTTACTGTGTTGTAGTTTGTGTCTTATTTCTAACGTAATATCTTTTTTTTTTTTTTGACGAGGCTAGGCACACATCTACAATATTTTATTTAAAAATTCTTAATTTAAACATATGGTGCAAATGAAAAAAATACAATATTTCTGCAAGTGTCACTAGCAGGAGATATCAGCAAGGCTGTTGGACACTTGTTTTGACTGGCATGGACTACGATATGAGCCTAAACGTGGTTGTGTCGAGAATGCGGAAATATTTATGAAGGCCACAGAATAGTAACGCTGTAAACCTGTACAGCTCTTGTTGCAAGACTAAAACATGTTCCAGTATATTTCCAAACAGCAGACTTGGCTTGGTCATGCTTTTTTTTCCAAATAAAAAAAAAAAGTACTGTAACAGGCTCTAGCATAAGCCCGTAAAACCATTTTAGGACAATTCCTAATTCACTTTTACAGGTGTTATATAAAATATATAAACATGTCCACTCCTGCAAGAGCTCACACAGCACGCTCAACCCAGAGGTGATTAACTTAAGGAGAAATATGTCACCTTGGGATTTCAGACAATCAGAATATGTTTTCTCTGCGTATACAAGAGTAAACACCTCAGGGATGATTTGTCTAGAATCCCAGACACCATTTTAACAACTAATCCCTACCTTGAATGCGAATGTCTGCTCTAGTTCAGGTTAGAAACCTCACCTAATTTACTATGCGACAGCACAGGGAGGACAAAAGGACAGTAGAATGCTGCTTATCCTGAAGTGACGTTAGGTCTGCTAAGCAATAGTAAAAACAAAAAGAAAAAAGGAATGCTGGATCAGATTCTCTCATGTCACTATTTTGTGTATTAATCTTGGCTTTCACAAGACTCCACAAATGAGTTCGGTTTCCAACATAAAGTGGAAGTCATCACTATAGATGTGCCACTGTAGCTCTGTTTTATAGATTTCGATAGCTTGATAGAGTTTATAGATTGAACAACCGCTGCACTTTTAATAAATAAAGTTGGCCGACTTCGGAAGAAAACGCTGATTTATTGTCAATCCAGTGTTTCGGCTCCCCGAAGGGAAACACTGTATGTGGGAGAACATTTTTGAGGTCAGATTTATCAAAAAAAAAAAAAGATATCAGCCCTCAATTGGAAATGCTACAGTTCAACAGTACCCTTACCTCAGATGACTTATTTAAAAAAAAAAACAAAAAAAACACCCTTGAGACAAAGTCAATTGCATTATTGAGTTATTAATATCAATATATTAGCAGCATGCATGTGTTTCCTTCCTGTCCCTACAGTGCTATATTTTTCCTAGTTGGGGTTTTGGTTATGGATCAGGCACCTGATTTTTATTAATAAGAGTAGATCAGCATTGCACTTAAAAATATCATATGGATATAAATCATCTCTATCTTTTGGCACAACATTGCAAAGCACTGCAAGAGAATTAGCAAGTGTTAGCAAGTGAAAATGTCTTAAAACATATTAGATATTAGATAATGCAGATCATTTTGCTTATGTCAAGCATTTAGTACTCATGTTGGGGGAAATTATCTGCCAATAGAACAAGAACATTTTAAGCTTAATCACACAATTAGAAATATCACCTCAACTCAATTAGCTAAACCGGATGAACTTAACTACATTTAATCCAGATTTATTTTTTCCCTGATAAGAATTTGCAATGAGCAAATTATCATAACTATTATAGTATTCCTACTTTTTTTGATTTCTGTTAGATAAGCGATCAGCAAAGTAATGGTATACAGTTAAGTGTGAGATAGGTAACAAATATCAAAATTCATGGAATCTATTACCAGTTTCACACAATCGTGAAGTTCAGTGAATGTCAGTTTGACTTCAGTGTAAATGCAATGTCACTAAAGACTCAAGGTATGGATAATAGTAAATCCTAAATTTAGTAAATCCTAAATACTAAATGTTTTGTGTTTTCTGTGTCGCTGTGTTATCCACATAATCCCTAAAACTAATATTGGCATTATTTCTGAAACCTGTTAAACACTGAAACTTAGTTTCTTTTAGCCCACAGCTCTTGTGTTATTCACGTAATACCTCATCACACAAGTGAAATTTTATGCTCATAAGCTCATAAGCTTAAAGCTGTTTCTTTTGCCCTGCAGCCGTTCGTTATCCATGATATGAAGTCTCTGCTAGAGGGTGAACAGTTCATAAACTGTCGTCAGATCCCTCGGCAGGACCATCAAAGGTGTCTGAGTGTGAACTCGGTTCAGTCAGACCTGCAGCGCGAGGTGGAGCTGCGATTCTTCCACAGCTGCCAGTCGCGCTCAGCCGAGGGGGTCAGCGAGGTCACAGAGTTTGCCAAGAGCATCCCAGGCTTCCTGAACCTCGACCTCAACGACCAGGTGACATTGCTCAAGTATGCTGTCATTGAGGTCCTCATCATCATGATGTCACCGCTCATGAACAAGGATGGCACGCTTATCTCATACGGCCAGATCTTCATGACACGCGAGTTCCTCAAGAGCCTGCGCAAGCCCTTCAGCGAGATGATGGAGCCCAAGTTTGAGTTTTCTGTCAAGTTTAACATGCTGGAGCTCGACGACAGCGACATGGCTCTCTTCTTGGCCGTCATTATTCTCAGTGGAGGTAAGGCACAGGAAGCAAACATATTCAAATCCAAGGGGAGGTTTACCGTCGCGTTAACCCGAGCTCCATTATGTAAATGAAAAGGTCTCAGCAAAGTCTTTTGGCTGTTCATTGATTTAATAGTTAAAATAGATTGAATGATCCTGCAGCGAAACAACAAATGATAACGCAGTTCACTTTTCTTCACTCACAGTAAATAAACAACGTAAAGTAAAAGAAAAATGTCAGCTAACACTGGATGAAGCATTACTTAATAGGTGTACTTGCTCAATATCACATGGTAACGATCTCAAGACGTATGACAGTTTGGGTTGTAAATAAACACTGTCATACTGCTGATTATTTATTACTCTAGTCGTGTGACAAGCACCGAGCCTGAAATCACAAGAATGACAAGCAAGTGATGACAGTGCATTTCTTTATACATCTGATTAGAGCTTAGCCTGTCTGCTCCAGCAACACTTTCACTCTTAGTTCTTAAACAGCATTTGGCTTGAGTAAAATGAGTTCTCAAAACTAAATTACCTTGTTTTACCCCTACAGCCCATCTGACAGATTCAGATGAAGGCATACATGTAACATTGGATGAGAGAATTGACATGTTTTGTCAATAGTAGAGGCCTGCTGTTAATGATTTGGAACTCATACATGTACTGATTATGAATTCTCTAGAAACCTTGCTTAATATTTTATTCTTTTCTGGTGAAAAAGGATTATGAGTTTTATATGTGCCAACCAGTAATGGCAGAGAATGGGTTTGACGGGATTTTTTTTTTTTTTTAAATGAGCAAGTGTCCACAACTAGAACACTAACTTCAGTAGTACTTCAACAGTACCTCAGTAAAACATTATACACTGCCCTCCAAAAGTTTGGAAACGCCTGAACAAAATAGGGTTTTTGGGCAATATCAGCATAAATCCTCTTTAGTTAGTGACCATTTTGCATTGATAATAAGGGACAACACAAACTATGAAAACATATTTTATTAAATAAAAAGTTTATGAACATAAACATGAACATAACATAGAAAAATACTCAAATT
>CM040994.1:12945575-12970955 GCA_022985145.1 Pangasius djambal
ACTGCTCGGATGCCTAGTGTTGTCCCTTATTATCAATGCAAAATGGTCACTAACTAAAGAGGATTTATGCTGATATTGCCCAAAAACCCTATTTTGTTCAGGCGTTTCCAAACTTTTGGAGGGCAGTGTATATATATATATATATATATATATATATATATATATATATATATATATATATATATATATATATATATACATACATATAAAGTAGAAGTTTACAGGAAGGTTACAGAATGGTAGTGATTTTACTTATGATATGTAGATAGGTGTCTGTTTGTGGGCTAATGTGACATTAAATAGCTATCAGAGAGCAAAACCAATTTTAAGCTAGTTTTATCCTGCTAAAATTTCTCAAGACACTACACTGCTGAGATAAACCAAGCACATATAGCTACATATCCCAGAAACCTGTTCTCCTCTCCGTTTGTAGGCAGTCATAATCCTTGAGGATTATTTTGATTATTTAGGTAGGAAAAATTTACATGACCAGCATTTCACCTCAAACAGTTTCTCCTCTCAACTCCCACACATGTATGACTCATAGCATGTTTAGCTTATACCAAGCCCAGGTGACATATTCACATAGATTAGCATTTACAGAATACACAGATTTATATTTTGGCTGATTCTGCATATTGTTTATCATTGTTGTTGCTTCTCATCTCGGCATTAACAAGATGTCTTATAGAGTTATCTCAGATTTATTGGTCACCGTTTTGTGGCCATTTAATAACATCTTACCCTTGAACTTTGATTTTTTTTGGATTCACATATGTGAAAAATTAACCTCAAGGACAAAAAATAACTCATGAGTCAATAATAAATGACTTGTATGAAGTAGGAAGGTGCGAACCTTCTAAACAATTGTGTAAAAATATTTAACAGACGTGTAATCAGACTACTTTGTGTTGACTCATGCAGATCGTCCAGGCCTGCTGAATGTGAAGCCCATTGAGGATCTACAGGAGAATGTTCTCCATTCACTGGAGCTCCATCTTAAAATGAACCACCCGGACTCCCTCCATCTTTTTGCCAAAGTCCTGCAGAAGATGACTGACCTGAGGCAGATCGTTTCCGACCACGTTCACGCAATTCAGTTGCTCAAAGAGTCTGATATCAACATGTGTTTACATCCACTGCTGCAGGAGATCATGAAGGACCTGTATTAGTGTATGGATTGGCTTGTATTGGCTGAACACTTGTGATCATGCTTTGGTTTACTGCTGAGGGTCTTTTTTTTTTTCCCTCCCATCTGTGAACAGACAGAGGAAGATGGAGTAATCTGTTTAGCAGTATCAGCATGTTAGACAGAGAAGGTCACTTCTACAATGAGTGAAATTCTGCTATAATGGGATAGCAAATATATTCTGTATTTTATTGGGTTTAAAAAATGTGTGCAAGTATTTGGAAAGAGCTGCCTGTAAACCTGGATTGGAAATAGTTTTTTTCCCAAGAGAGTGCACCTTCATTTATATTGTTTGCAAAGGACGTTGGAGTTGGAGTTAGTAATAAAAATGTGACATGTGATAAACCCAACATAAACCTAAATGATATAAACGTTTTAAATTCTTTGCTGACATGAACAGCTTAAAATAATATTATCTGTGACAGTTTTGTACATTGTTCTCACTGGGGAATTATACATGTGAAAGCTTTAATTTTTGATTCTATAATGCCTTTTGTAAATACAATAAACAGATTTTTAATGCCAGCCTCTGTGCAGGCCTCGTCATGGCTGTTTTGCATCCAAAATGGTTGATGAAATGCTTGAAATTGTAAATAAATATTTTCACATAACACCCGCCTCAGCTCTGACCCTGATTGATACCTGTGCGAGATATAGCATGTCTTACTAAGTCCACCTTCTCCTTTTGCATTTTTTTTAAATGGCTTCATCCTGATCGTTGGACTGGCAGCCTCAGTTACACGCAAAGCCATTTCCCAGGCATTACGTCAGCCGTTTATTGTGTGTCTCTCTGAACACACCCTGCAGTGATTGCAAAATCTGACCTCCGCTGCTCCCCACAGCAGCTTCACATCTGCCACTTAATCAGGGAATTATAGCTGACAGGCAGAAGACAGAATTTTTTTGATGTAATGTAGTTTCAATGATTTCTAAACTCAATGGATGTGTTGGGTAACATGGAGGGACTGTAAAAAGTAATGGATTGTTCACAAATGTTATAAAAGGCTGTTTGCTTCTATAGTTTGGCTCTGGATTGCGTGTAGGTTTGGCTTCAAGCAAACTGCAATCCTCAAAAGACAGTTGGATCAGTTACACCAGAAAGCTTTAGAAAGCAGAATATACACTCGCTGACCACTTTAATAGGAACACCTGTACACCTGCTCATTTATGCAGGTATCCAATCAGCCAATCATGTGGAAGCGGCACAGTGCATTAAATCATGCAGGTACAGGTCAAGAGCTCCAGTCAACGTTCACATCAAACATCGGAATGGGGAAATGTGATCGCTGTAACTTTGACTGTGGCATGGAGTATTTCAGAAACTGCTGATCTCCTGGGATTTTCACGCACAACAGTCTCTAGAGTTTACACAGAATATTGTGAAAACCAAAAAAACTTCCAGAGGGAAAATGGCTAGACTGGTTCGAGCTGACAGGAAGGCTACAGTGACTCAAATAACCACTCTTTACAACCGTGGTGAGCAGAAAAGCATCAGAGAACTCAAAACACCTTTACCAACAGCAGAAGACCACATCAGGTTGCAGAACAGTCAGCCAAGAACAGGAATCTGAGGCTACAGTGGGCATAGGTTCACAGAAACTGGACTGTTGAAGACTGGAAATACATCACCTGGTCTTTATCCAATCTTCAACTGGCCAGTTTCGGTGAGCCTGTGCCCTGGAAAGGCCACAGCATATGATATGATGATTTGAGTTGTATATTACACAGTATATATAAGAAGTAACACCAAACCTATTCCTGATTACGCTCAGGTTAAGGTCCATTTTGCTTCCACTTTTGATTCAACAAGTTAAAGAAGCCTTTCATGCTTTGAATGATGAGAGATTAACTTAAGTAGAGTCTAAAGATGTTTTCAGTATTATTATTATTAATATTGATTTTTATTCATTATGATTATGACAGTGGCAGTACTAGTGACCAAGTTCACTAGTACCTCCCAACTGCCAAAGAGCCACTGTGGGCTGGGACTTAAAGAAGACATTTAAGCCTCTACAGCTCAGCTCAGCTCTGTTCTTGGATTGGATTCTTCGTTGATATCACTTTAGATAAAAGCATCTGCCAAATATCAAATCCAACAAACAACAATAGAACTGTGAAAATAAATAACAAATGTCTGTAACAAATTAGGACTTGTATAACAATGAGGTTACTTCATAAACTCATAAACTCGTTGAGTGAGAAGGGGTCCAGCCTATTCTCCAAAGGCCTGAGTGGGAGCACACAGCAAACGCACAGAGCTGCAGAATATTCTGGAACGAGCTCTGCCGCCTGTTTTGATGATGATGATTAAATGTGTTTTTTTGTGTTGTGTCAGCATATCCTTACTTTGTTACTACCGAGTCTCCAATGACCGACTCCTGCCAAGATCCTTCATAGATGCTGCCAAATCATTTCGAAAAATACATTTCCCTGCTTTAAACGTCCTTAGAAAAACACGGCCAAAGACAGCGTTGGTTTAGGAAACTCTTGTGCCGTTTATGATCTCTGAAAAGCAGCAGCTTTCATCGGTGCTCCAGGTGTAAATACTACATATGAATATGAGTGGGTTCGTGTGTGACGTTCGAGACGACACACCTTAAATATACTATTATCAAAACAAAACAGGTCACCTGAAGGCATAGACGTTAAAAAAAATAAAAATAAAAATGCTCAGCCGACACCCAACAATTACAAACAACATGTGAAGCTATAATTGTAATTCATTTGAATTATCCAGTAAAATATATTCACCCATAGCCTACAATTATTTTTGGATAAATATATGAAAATGAAAATGAATGAGTAATAAATTGAATAAATGAATGGAAAACTAACTAAATATAATTCATAATCTACTAATAAAATAAATGAATAAAATAAAGGAGTTATTTTAAAAATATTTAGGGAATTAAAAGTTCCCTAATTTATCTTTTTAATTTAATATATAAATCATTATAATTTATATAATATATATGTTATTTTTCAATTTATTGCTCCTACTTTCCATCTCTGACATTCAGCAACCCTTTAATTAGTTTCCAAATTAATGGTGATCTTTATTTTTCTTGGCACTTGCGTGAGAACGATGTGCTGGTTGTCTCAGGTTGTGTAACTCACACATACGAGTCCTTTCTCCATAAGTTTACACCTTCAGAAGCTTTTTGTTTGTACAGTTTATGATAGACTTTTGGCTGAAATATCCTGTTTGTCTTTGTGTAGATATTTTTTTTAAATATCAAGAGAGACAGATCAGAAAGAATTTATTTTTATATGTATTTTTTTATATTTTATTTTTATATATTTTATATTTAATCTTTAATTAACAACCAAAAAGATTCGTAACTGTTAATTTAAATAAATAAATAAATAAAGGTTTAAAGACAAAACATAAAAATTTGAAGGCAATCCCTTCCACTGAATAAAAATCTGCTATCTGCTGTAACAGGTTCTATTCAACATAGGTTTTTAGTAAGCCATTACAATGGGGGAAAATATATTTGTTTCTGTGCTTACACAACTGACTTTGGTGACCTGAACTTACCGAAAAGTCTAAGCACTGTTCCAGAAATTCAAATGCACAAACTCAGTACATCATCTAGGATCTGGAAGTATCTACTTCTGCACTTATTCTTTCCACAACTGATTGCATGTAACCACACAGTGGTTTCACACTAAACTGCTCATGTTTCTAAAGATAACCACAATGGAAAAAAGATGCTGTTTAAACAAATGCTGATTACTCAGTCTTAGACATGATCATCAGAAATGCTTAGGAACTTTTCAATGCTTTTATCCCTGTTTCCACCTGCTAAGATCCTCCTACACATGCATAGGAAGGCCACAGTATTTAAACTGCTGATCATAACAAAGTCACAGGAAAAATGTTCTTTTGAACCTCTTTATCATCATTCATTTGTAAAGAGTTAACGTAAAATGTCTGTGTGTGTGTGTGTGTGTGTGTGTGTGTGTGTGTGTGTGTGTGTGTGTGTGTGTGTGTGTGTTTTCAATGACTTCTAGGTTTCGATGATTTCTTGCTTCATGCAAATCTGTCTCTTCACATTTCTCAGAAATGCACACTCTCACTAAAGCATTTTCCCTTTTTATCTTTAACTATGTGGCCTCTCAGTTCAGTGATTATACAAATATAATGTGAGGGTTTGGCGCTCACCCAGACAGAATTTGGCGGATTCTGTAGTCGGTCCGTGTACATGGTCAAGTTTCTGTTGTGGATTTTTTTTTTTTTTTTAAACATGCATGGTATTTCTGTTTTTGAGTCCTATATACACTACAAACATGAAGTTGTGGAAGCACTTTAATTAATTAAACTTTCATATGGGGTGTTATTTTACACGTTCATAGTGCACAAGTATTTGGTGCATTTACCACTTTTTAAAAGTAATTATGGCTTAATATATCATGTAGTCTTTCCATATATATTTCATGCATTCTTTAAACATGATGCCCAACCTGATGCCCAAGGTGCCTGAAGAATGCCTTAAGACAACAGATTGGTATAGAATACCCCCTACTGGCTGATGGAAAACTTTTACAGCTTTTATTTAAATCCACTGTATTTATACAGTATACTGTATATGAACATTACAGGAATATAAAGTCCCTTTATGTGAATATAAATCAACATCCCATTATTAGCTAGAACATTATAAAATTGGGGTTTTATTTCACAGAATGCTAACAATGATGGTTTGAATGAAATATTTAAAGTCTTAACAACATGTTTCTTCCAATTGCTTTTCTATTATATTATATTTTTGGGACAAAACACCTTACACTAAAATCCTTCATCATGATAGTACATGGTGACACCTCAATAAGCTATTCTCAAATTATAGTGTGATTTAAAATGTTAAAGAAAATAAACAAATAAACAATTCAGTATTCTGTTACTATATATTAAGTTTATTCTGATTCTTTCATACTCTGGCGCTTTTTTTCCTTGCCTTTTAGCTACAAATTTAATTAAATGGACCGGAACTAAACACAAAAAAAGGTTACAGCCACCGGACTGTTTTGACTGCAGCACAGGAGGGAAGTACGGATTTCTAACGCTTATTTATAATTCATGGGGAAGAAATGTGATAGAAATAACGCCTACGATATAAAATGTACGCTTAATTTTAAACATTTCAAAGGTGTTCTCGCTATCAAATGCAGTTCGCTAATACCTGCCTGAGGCTAGTTCCCAGGAAGTGTTTTCAACCCGCATTCTTGCAGGCACTGCCGTCTTTATTTGAGAATGCCTAACGCTGAGCTACGATTGGCTAGTACACTCACAAGGTGTTCGATGATTGGACAATAAAACTAACCAATCGTAGCACTGGAAATAAGGCTACCTGGGTGGGAAAAAACAGGGCGCCGTGCTCAGTGAGTCAAAATAACAGACTCAATTGTTTTTTACCACGACAGTTATATTTCTGTTTATGTGTTGGTCATTTGAGGTATAACGTGACTAATGGAGGCGATATTTCACCCTCCAAAACGGAGGCCAAAGGTTTATGAATCTTTTGAAGCACCACTTCCTGTTCCGTTCAGCAAAGACTCTCCATCAGAACAGCAGATAGACTTATACAAAGCTGAGCTCATCCACCAGCATGTCTTAGTCAGAGAAAGCGAACATATTCAAGCTCTTTATGGAAAGGTAAGCTTTGGTTTATAAGCTTTATTCAACCACATAAATGAATCAGAGATCAGATTTTTTTTGAAGACAGATGACCACGTGCGCAGTAAATGCATGCGCGTGCATTGCCAAGGAGTTACAAACTGATCCACCAGATAAACCTGGATCTCAATTTCAGACGCTTGTTAAAAGTCATTTGATGCTGTTGAAACTTTTCATTATTAATACTCAGTATTAGATATTCAGCACATTCCTTTTATGTGAAAATTCAGCTCGTAGAAATTCAGAAGTTCATCAACATATAACCTTTGGCCTCAGTGACCTCAGTGTTTTGATTGGCTGGCACTGAGATCGATTAGATCCCTGTGTTCTGCCTCATTAAACTGCCTTAACAACTCTTCAATAAGGAAAGAAATCTCTTTAGCTTTGAGGAATTCTTGCAGACTTTCAGTCAATCCCGAACTAGTTTCTGTTGTTTCGGATGCCATCCCATCTGCTGTTATGTTGATGTTTAAGAGATTTGCTTGTTTGTTTTCCTGGATCATGCTGGCACAGAGATCCAGTTGACACACCAGTTGGCAAAGTATGTCTTCAGTCAAATGCTGGTTTAAAAACAAAAAATAAGGAGAAAAATTGTGCTTTGTTCTAAAACGATCATCTCTACTCCAAATAATTACATCTTGGAATAAACAGGTCAGATACATTAGTCGGAAGGATTTTTGGACTCTCGAGAATAGCTACCTGTTGCTAAACAAAGCCAAGGAAGTTTCATATAAGCTTCTCCATGGCATGTATTCTGTCAAGTCCTTCTTGCTGACAGGATTTAAAATGGATACAAGCTGTATCTTGTGTAGATCACATCCAGAGACCTCATTGCATTTATTGTGATCCTGCAATCACACTTGACAATTACAAACTCTCATACTGCAGTTTCTAATATTTTGGGTCTTTTTACAGATTTTTTTTGTACCGATTTAAAAAAAAAAATTACTCTTTCAGTTTTCAATTATTTTTGTCCATATTAAAAACTCTCATTCATTATTTAAAGCTTTATTGTAAAATAAAATTTGAAACTATTTTGCTGGTAGTTTTTTTATATATTCTTTATACTGTGGAATGTGTATTGTGTTGTAAAAATGTCTTGCAATATCATGGTATGTTTTTTTGTTGTTGTTGTTGTTGTTTTTTTTGTTGTCCCCCCCTCCGGCCACTCCCAGCATGTTAGTCTGTATTTGTAGCAACCCCCTGGTATTGATTTGTTTATATTGTTTATATTTGTTGTCTGTGTATATGATATCTTCATTTTGCTGACCTTTGCAGTATTAAAATATTTTTTTTCTAAAAAAAAAAAAATTTCTACCATACCGCAAAGATTATAGGTGTTCGTAAAAGAAAAGCATGTATTTTGTGCTATTTTGCCTGCTTTCTTATTATGAGCTGATCAGAAAATGCCTCCATAATTAAAATATACATTATGACGAAGCATAAATTGATGGGTGTACAAAAGTGAAGTGGGCATGTGCAGAAACCCTTGGTAGGGCAGTTTGATAGCGGCTCATTTGCGCTTTCTTTATGTCTTCACGACCGTGTGAACATAAGATGCTGAATTTTCTACTGTAAAGAGATTTCCAACGGATTAATCTGTATTTTCTGTTAAGCATCATATAATCGAGGTTCTGGTGAATCTGATTGAACTCCAAAAATTGGCCACGGTGCATTTCAACCATGAACACTTGCTCTTGTTTGTGTCTTTCAGGGTTATTTTGGTAAAGGGGTTCTGTCCAAAAGTAGACCACAGCACAGTATTTCTGACCGGTGGGAATGTGGGTATTAATGGGAAACTATTTGCATGCTTCTTCCTGCTCACACAGAGCCACTGAAGTCTCAAATGTCAAAATACAGTATAATATACAATAAAGTGTTTTAAATGTATTTTATCTCTTTTATCTAGATGTAGGTGACAAATGTTTACCCGTCATCCCCTTGGCAAAGTAAGTCATTTGAAGCATTGTTGTTATTGCATTACTGTATGTGTTTTATTCATTTTATTCTTAAATTAATCTGTGATCTCTTTTCCTAGTTTTAATATTCTGAATGGTTATATTATACTGTATCATTAGTCAGTTTTATGTGTTGCTAGCCACATATGGACACAGGTGTGTGTGTATGTGTGTGTGTGTGTGTGTGTGTGTGTGTGTGTGTGTGTGTGTGTGTGTTAGTTATATATTTCACACTCACTGTCCACTTTCATAGGAACACCGGCACATTTCTGCACAATTATCCAATCAGAGTGTTAGTTAATGTTCACATCAACCATCAGAATGAAGGACAAATGTACTCTCTGTGCCTGCGTCATGGATGTTGGTACCAGATGGGCTGGTTTGAGTATTTCAGAATCTGCTGATCTCCTGGGATTTTCACACACAACAGTCTCTAGAGTTTATACCGAATTGTGTGGAAAAACAAAAAAGGTTCAATATGCAGAGGCTCAAACACCTTGTTGATGAGAGAGATCAGAGGAGAATGACCAGACTGGTCTGAGCTGACCGGAAGTCTATAGTAACTCAAATAATCACTCTTTACATGCTGGGATGCTTTTCTGCTCACCACGGTTGTAAAGAGTGATTATATGAGTTACTGTATCCCTCCTGGCAGCTCGAACCAATCTGGCCAAGCTGCTCACTTTCAGAGATAAAAGTACCAGACTCTACATTTCCATGTCAATGAGGTGGTACCATCAAGTGTACATCTTTTCTACCTTTTTTTTTTTTTTTAAACCTGGGAAGGTGCATGTGGTGTAGCTTTAAATGGTGCAAGCTTTAAAGATTAGTATAGGATGAGGATTAGTATCAGTGTATACAACAGTAATACGTGTGTTGAATGGATCTTCAGTACGAGCTTTATAGTCTTTATGATTACAGCAGCACGTCTATAGTATCCACATGAGATTGTTCACTATAGCAAGGCTGAGACTTGAGCTACTTTTACTTCTTTTCACAATTCCGAGCAGTTTTTTTTTGCTCAGGTCAGATCTGTCAATTTTGATGGCTTACACTTGTAACCGCAAATGACCCATATCTGTCTTTTAAAGAGAACGCACTTGTTCCAATGATTCTTGGTTAATTGCTTCACTACACTACTTAATTTTGGTGGATTCCTTCTATTTTTGCTTGAATCATTTCCCCAAATATCAAGTAAATCAGCAATTTCCACATCTTTCCACCTAATATAGTCACTACTATTGCTGCATTAGCAATATTGTCCTCCATTGTTGTTTTGGATGAGGACAACAACAATAATATGCGCATGCGTATTTGGGAAAACGGCCACATGAATTTCAATCTGATAAGATCATAAGATCTGATTTTTTTTATGTCCACATACAGCCCTGAAAAAATTACATCTGTGTCATATTAAAGCAGAAAATCATATTTATGTTACTTAAGCCTGGTAATGTGAACGTAGCCTTAGGCATAAACTGTTTTTTGGAAGTGTGTCATCACTCTGTTAATCATTAACCTCTCAGAATGTCCTCTGTTCCTGCTACTCAGATACGAGCAGCATGTGAGATGGGCCCGCTCTGCTCTCCTGGCTCAGGGATTGGATGAAGATGCTGTCAGTCAGGTGCTGAAGGGGCTGACGCATCCTATTGAGCTGGATCTAGAAAACGAACATTATGAAGAGCAAGTCGACTTTCAGGAATATCAGGAGTTGGGAGCGTGTCAGACGCCATCTTCAGATCAGGACCAGTCGATGGAGGATGTAGCAGCTGCAAAAAGTGAAGAAGGAGAGAGTTCAGGATTCCCCGAGGCTAAGAGACCTCGTAGACAAGGGGACCCTCGCTATGATCCTCTAGCTGAACTTTATCCTGAAGAACCCGAACAAGTCGATCCAAACGCACTTGCCAAGATCAAATGCAGACGACACGATGACTGGATCGTTCATTGTGGATGTCGAATAGATGAGAGTGAAATGATGAGTGGTGGGTCAGTGTTAGACACGCAGGGCTGCAATCTATCTCTAGCTCATGGTTATGTTTTGGTGGAGGAGCCTGAAGAAGAAGATGAAGATGGAGATCCTTATGATGAGGACCACAAAAGAGTAAATAAATACCTGTTCAGTTTCATGGTTTGTTTGGCCAAAAGGGCTGTGACCATGCCACTGAATACTTGCTACAACTTTTGGAAGACCCTACTAACTTTTTATATTTGTGTTAACACACTACACTTTCAAAGAGTCGCTATAAACTTTGTCTGTTAAAATGTAAAAATAATAACTTGTGACAGAAATTGATGAAAAAGGCTTTCTAAAAATATCAGTTTGGTTACACCAGCCTATGGAAGACAGCTTGATCCCTTGATAAAACCTGAAGAACAGTCCCAATGGGCGCTTCCCAAAACTTGAATTGATGTCTTCTTGATTATTTGATCGTACCTCCTTTACCGTCTTTAAGGATGTACCAGTTCTTCCGCTTTTCCATCCAGAGATCATGGCCAATTTGGCCAGTTTTGCCAGAGATGACTGTGGCAGAGGCATGTACAGCTGGATGGAAGGAATGGCATACTCTTTCCCCTGTCAGTCAGAGTGACGCTAGCTAATCGTGCGCATGCTGAAACTGGCTTGGTTTTTGCTTTAAGAAATGATGATAACGTTTCCAGCTACTCAGACACAACTCCCTGCCTCAAACAATCAGTGTTCTTCTGGCTGATATACACTATATGGCCAAAAGTATGTGGAAACCCGACCATATGTAGGTCTTCCACAAACTGTTGCCATAAAGCTGGAAACACACAATTGTCTAGAATGTCTTTGTATGCTGTAGCATTAAGATTTCCTTTCACTGGAATTAAGAGGCCCCAAACCTGTTCCAGTCTGTGCACAAAGCAAGGTCCATGAAGACTTGGTTTACCAAGGTTGGTGTGAAAGAACTCGAGTCCTGACCTCAACCCCACTGAACACCTTTGGGATGAATTGGAACGCCAACTTTTGTCTTCTTGCCAGACATTTAATGCCCAACCTCTTGTGCTCTTGTGGCTTAATAAGCACAAATCTTCATAGCCATGGTCCAAAATTTAATGGAAAGCCTTCCCAGAAGCTTGGAGGCTGCTATAGCAGCAAAGGGGAACAACTCTGGATTAATGAATTAGGATTTTAAATACTAAGGGGTCCACATACTTTTGCCATATAGAGTATATTTCTGCACTGATGCCTATTTGCGTCTTAATGCGGAGAAGGAGTTTATGGGTGTGCGTAGCATTCAGAGGTGCACTGAAATGCTAACGTGCAGCATTCTAACAGCATGTCGTGTGTCTGCAGTGCTCTGTCTAAACCAGCTTTCAGGAGAACACTACTTGGTTAAGGCAGGGAAGTGCGTCTGGTTGTGTATCTGGAAACAGTGTCAAAAGGTGTTGTGGCCCTTCTTCCGCAGGTTTTATCAAAGGTTTCAGCATAATATTGCCTCATATACATCTCAAGTGTAAACAATTTCCTCTTAGCACAATCATTACTTTCCATCTTCCAAAAGCTGGAGTAATACATCAAGTAATACATCAAAATTCCATATAATTTCTCATCAGTGAAACTGATCAAATTGTTGACGCTGACAGTTACTTAGGGTGGCGTCTGTAATGTCTCATCTCACGTTGGACAGTTGTAAAAGAACAGCACGAGCGAGCAGATCAGGTTTTTTTTCCCCCCCTTAATTGCAGGTTTGTGTCACATACAGTGAAATAATCATATTATCGTGTCATGGATTTACTGCGGCATATGCGAAGATAATATATGAGGCGCACTAGTATACATGCCCGTGCATCACAGGTCTAACAACATTTTTAAACATCGTAAACTACACCTTTAAACTAATGTTGAGCCTAACATTTATACGTAAATGCAAATGCTTAAATCAACTGATAATTGCAAGTCTAAATATGATATGCTGTAGCTAACCTATATATAAAAATGCCTCGTACATTAATGTGACTTGTACATCAGAGACACATTTATCTTTTTTTTTTTTTTTTAAAGCACACAGAAATTGAGGCGCGGCTCATACCGCGAGCTCACACGTGTAGTTCAGAAACTCTAACCTCTGCTGTAGCCAATATGACTATTATAATGCATGCAGTGATTGTTTACATCTTTATTTATTTTAATTCTATCTGAATTTTTTGCATTCCAGGGCAAACAAGGCACGTTGGTGTGCAGAATCAACCCATTTAACATGATGGAGTATCTACAGCTCAGTTATGAAGAGGTAAGGGAATTCTGCGAGGCACAAGCTGCTGGTTTATTGTAGCGTGATGGAGGGAACGGTATGTGTTACACAAGTAAGAAAAGACTTTATGGATGGGTTAGTAAAAGCGAGTGAAAACTCTCCAATCGATGTCAAATGCATAAAGCAAGAAATGCGTTTTCTAAATATAAATAATAAATCAGGTATTTAACACATTCCTATAATTTTTGATGTGGCTTTTATAAGCATACTTTGAAATACCAAATTAAACAGTAAAGATATATTTTTATTTTTATTTTTTTTGGTAAAATTCTGTTTACTCTGGTCAGATGTATGATGGTCTTTAAAAAGCCTTGAAGGAAACGCTAAACTACCCTAAAACCCGTTACGAATGTTTTATATTGAAAATATTTGTGATGCGTTTAGTGATTCTAGCGCTAGTGTTGGTTAATGCTGCATTTTTTTGTTATTCTCATGAGAAATTATTGGTTGTTTGCTGTGCTGATGTCATCAGGGAACTTTGCTAGTGCAGTTACAGTGGTGTGTATTAGGAGTAAGCAATAAGGAACATGGTGAACCCTGACTTATTCCCTGTGTGCTCTGAAAAACAAAACAAAAGAGCAAGCTTCGTTTCTCGCTCACCATTTTCCAGTGACCTTCAAGTGTCATGTTAATGAGAAATCCAATGCAGTAGTGAAGACAGCAAACATTGGAGCCAGAGTCCCAGACGATGCAGTTGCACCGAGTTGTGGCAGGTACTCGGCTCGGCTAGTTAGCGTTCTACGAGATGACAAGCGCGATGGCACTGATGGCAGTATTAGCATGAAAGCTGAAGCTTTGGAAGCTTCTGTTTGAGCAGAGTGTAATGAGGAGGTGACACAGCTACATAGACTAAAGCACTAAAGCGCTGCTGCATCACTCTGTTCAAGTAGACATGAAGTGAGAGCTAAATCCCACTGGTGCCACTATCGGTGAAAACAGACCAACATATCGATGATTATCACAAAGAAGATTATTAATATTATATTATATTAATATGCAAGTCATTCAGGCAGGAATTTTCCCTTAATTTCCCTTAAAATTGCATTTGAATTTTTTTTTTATGTTGATTAATTGTTCCTAAGTGCTTAATATTAAATAAATGATGAGCATGTGATGATTTTTGTCTGTCATCATTTTAATACTTGCCAATTGGTAGAAACAAATTCAGTCCATAGTTTCATAATTCCAGAGCTGATTATGTTCCTGTGTGAATAATATTTTGGATGCGTGTCTGCTCACCGAGCCTACAGTGCCAAATTTCTGTCAATGGAGTTTATCATAGTTGTACTCCTTAGTTGTACTTTAGCAGTCGCACTCCTTAATTTCTGGAAACATATTGGCAGATGACAGGAGTCTTAAATCAGTATCAAGTGAAGACTTGCTTTCTGACATTACACCATTACGCTCAGCCACACTATAGTTTAAAGAAATGGCAAGAGATTCATTACTTAATGGTCCTGAACAAATTGCTAGCTAGTTAATCAACACTTTGCTGTAAATTTACAGTATTTCAAAGCTCAGAAGGTGCATAGTTACCTTCATTCTGTATTTGTTAATAAAGATAAATGTTAAGATCTGGTTTTCCATGTGTTTGACCTTGCTAACTTTAATTTTCCAGCCAAGCCATTTTATAAGCTGAACTGGCAGGCTAACAAACACACCATGAAGGCAACTGTGCACCTTTTGAGCTTTGAAATACTGTAAATTTACAGCAAATTCTTGATTAGCTAGCTAGTAATTTGTTCAGGACCATTAAGTAATGTATCTCTTGCCATTTCTTTAAACTATAGTGTTTATCCTAAAATCGCGGAACTGGAAAAATGCTTGAATTTCGCTTTAGAAAAGCTGTACGAACCCTGTTTAACGTTTAATCATTTTTATGAAAAATATATGAAAGTGTCTAAAAGTACATCTTTATGAAGACGTTTTTATATTACGCAGCAACGATTAAAGTTTGACTGCTATTTTCTTCTAGCACCACTAAGAGATTTTTATTTAATATGTTAGCGTGAAGCTAAAGGTATTCAACTTTAGCGTAAATGTTGGAGTAGCATGCCTTTTGTAACAAACAAACAAACAAACTAGCATATTACTGTTATGCAGTTTTAACATACAGTTTGTTACTTTGATCTATAAGACACTAGACAGCGAAAACCTAGTTCCAGGAAATGTGACTAATTCAGTTAAAGGAATTCTATATGGCCCTATTTTTTTTTTTTGTCCTAAATTTCTTTGATAGAACTAAAAATATTTATATTTTGCTGTGGTGTTAGCTTTACAAGTTATTCACAGCTGCATCTCATTACCTCGAACTGCACCATGCTGTTCCAGCACTCTGCTATTAATACACTGATTTGTTTTCTTATCAACGTGGAGATGTTATAAATTTGAGTTAAGTCATATTTTCACAGCTGGATTTGACCGAGGGAACTCAACTCTCTGAGCCAGTAGAAACAGTTAAAGAAGCTGTGAAAGTATTCAAATGTAGCTGTTTCGTGCCCGTTCTCTTCAGAGGCTAATGTTAACACAAGCCTCCCTGAAGGATAAACATGGCCGACGTTAATATTTCAGCCAATGAAGACGGATAAACCCAGTTCTATGAAGCCGCATTTACCCAAGAGTATCGTTAAAGAGTCAGAGAGGGTCGAGGTGAATGTATGAAGTTTTAAGAGCCGCTATTTACAGTCCCTGCGCTTTTTTACCTTTCAATGTTAAGTGATAGCGAAGGCTATCAAGTTGAACTTCAGGCAGGGTGATCTTAAAGTGAACCCATTTCCATCTTACACATCCCAGTGCTGAAAGAACATTAAGTTTTAAGTGTTTTTTGGCTTTTCTCCTCTCTAATTCATCACTTATGTTCTATATCTTTGCATTGCAGGCTTTCTTCCTGGTTTATGCGCTAGGATGCTTGTCAGTCTTCCGTGATGGGGTAAGGCTTCCTTCATTCCAGCTTTCAGTATGTGCAGGTTTTGTTTAATGCCATCATCAACAAAATCATGTGATGATAAATTTTATTATATTTACTGGTCAGTAAGGCTCTCATAATTTATAGTCTAATTTACACTCCTAAATTCTGTTTAGAAAAACTACAGATATATATCAGCGGTCATTCAGTCTCCAGTAAAGATTGCATACGAATCACAATGAATTCAAGATTTAGTATTTAAATATTAATTTAAAAAAAATTAATCCGCCTCTAATTCCATACTGCTATCAGCCGAAAGAACATTAGCATTAGTACTGTATGGTATTTGTTTCACATGAACACCGAATGAGAAAATATAAAATATAGAGATAAATTTAAAACAAATTCATATAAAAATGAATCTGAAACTTTAATGTTCTCTTCCTACTTTTTTTTTTTCCCCTTGTGCCACCCAATAACCACATAAAAAAAAAAAAAACTGCTTCCTCCACACAACTAGGCAGCATCACAAATGGCTTCCTAATGACTTTGTCATTAAGGACGTATTGACTGTTTAAGACCCTTTTCCTCCATCTAGCAACATAATGGTCATTTGGCTAAAAAGTTTATTAGAGAAACAGTCAAGGCTTTTTGCCCTTTGAGGACAGACTTCAGTGCGCACAGTGAGGAGCCTTGTCGCTTCACGTCTCCAGGTTGTCTGGTTCGATTCTGAGTTCAGGTTACTATCTGTTTCTTCGCGTGTGTGTATCTGTGTACCTCACACACACCGTTTCAGGGATCCAAACAGATCCACCACAACCCTGACCAGCATAAAGTGTTACTGAAGATGAAAAGCATTCAAATACTGACAGCCATAATAATGCAGCACTAACCAGACTTCTACTGGTGTTTGTTGCTAGTATTGCCGTGTTGTGTTTTTTCCTGAGTGCCATAGTCCTGCTCTTAATGCCACCATGATATTGTTACTCTCCACTAGCCTTTTTTTGTGGACATTTCATGTTACAGTAGTGTGTCACACACACAGGAAAGAAACCAAGAACCGGCCATATTATATTTAGATTAATGCCAAAAATACTACACGTGTTACTTTGCTAGATTAGTCAAAGCTCATGTTGGCTACAAGGCACAAAACACATCTTGTAGTCTTGTGGAATTTGTTTGTTTTTCAGGAGGCCTTGTCGATCCTTCAGCTTTGGAGAATGTTTCGTTCAGCGCAGCCCAACTTCGAGATAACATACGCAGCCTATCACTATTTCCGCAGTAAAGGATGGGTGCCCAAGTCAGGCATTAAATACGGCACTGATTTAAGTAAGGAAGCTCAACCGCACCACCTACAGAAGCTTAAATTGCTAACTGTAAATGTACTCCAGGATGGGCATACACCAATCCTGTTATCATGGAAAGAGCTATTCCTCATTTCCGATTTGTCCCACTTCATCTGTTCACAAAGGGTAAGAATATCCATTTGGTGTAAGTGGAACTAGTTGACAGGTGAATTATTCAGCTGGACTAAGCATTGCTTTCCTTGATCTCCTTACCTTTTCGTCTGCTGTGTTAATGTCAAGGCCAGGAAAGTGACTCTTGGCACTGAATTTGGAGCATGAGACTGAAATCATGGCACCGTAACGGCTATGTTTCTGACACACGACTCTCGTGTTTGGAGCAGTATAGAGTTACGTCTCCTTTAGTACTGAGATTTTCCTAAACGTTTTGTTTTCTTCTGCAGTGCTGTATCGGAAAGGACCACCATTTTATCATGCAAGGTTGGTACTGGTTTAGTTTATATTTTGTTTAAAAAAAAAAAAAAAAAATTTTAGGCTTAACATACATAGGTACTTTGTGCTTGGACCCCTAAGAATAATAGTAGTAGAATAACCTCAACAATCCTTAGTTTTCCCCTTAACCAACTCCAGCCCCTCTGTTGATACTATGAATGTTAAGTGAAAGTGACTTGTGGCCAAGTATGGTGACCCATACTCGGAATTTGTGCTCTGCATTTAACCCATCCAAGTGCGCACACACACACACACACACACACACACACACACACACACACACACACACCCCCGGAGCAGTGGGCAGTCTTTTTTTTTTTTTTTTTTTTTTTTTTTTTTTTTTTTTTTTTTTTTTTTTTTTTGCTGCGGCACCCGGGGAGCAGTTGGGGGTTCGGTGACGTCCAGTGAATTTTACTCCGATTACATTATATTACTAGACCTGCCTTACATACGAGCTACGCATTTTAACATCAGAGGACCCTAGTGCGATTTATCACTCAAAAACACACCAAAAGAGCAATCTTCTTCTCTCCAATATATATGGGAGATATATATTGACATATGAATATGGAATTTTGCACCAGCATTTTGAATTCTTCAATATTAACAAGCCCCGCCCACTTCCACTTCCATTTCACATGCTCTCAAACCCGGCACCCTCACTTTCCGTCTAGGGGAATGGAGAAGGTCTGTCTGACTTAGGAAATGTCTGTTCAATTTAGTTAGCATTAGACTGTATAGACATGTATCAGGGATGCCGCTGAAAACAGTCCCAAAAAAAAGGTATTTTTCAGTTTCAGAAAGAAAAGGATGAAGATTTTGACCTGAAACGATTAAATAAGACGTGTGTGTGTGTGTGTGTGTGTGTGTGTGTGTGTGTGTGTGTGTGTGTGTGTGTGTGTGTGTGTGTGTGTTACAGAGAAGGCATACTGATGCTTCATATTTACTTGAGTTTCTGTTGTCTCTAATGTTGTCTTGGTAGGTTCCACTTCATTTTTAATTTTCTTAAACAGTAGTCATCTTAACAACGCCAAAAAAGCCCAACAAAGAGCATTACAGTGAAAGCTAATTTCATCTAATGATCTGAAGACTGGGTGGGTGCAAATTCCTACTGTGCTTTGTGTGCACACGTTACCAACATCGCATGGCACAAAACAGAAATCAGTATGGCACAAGCCTACTCAGGATGACAGCGCGCGCGCACACACACACACACACGCACACACACACACCTTTGGAAGAGCAGTGTCCATCCCTCCAGAACCATTCCAGAGATGTGTAGAATCTCCACCAAGGTACAACGAAGCTGTTTTGGCAGCTCTTGGTGGCCCAACACCGTAACGCATTTCATGATGTTTTTTTCTTTAATTTTTCACTGTTCTTGTGTATATTTGGTTCTGTATTTGAATGTTGTTTGACGTTGTTGGTGTGTAGCTACTCCGTGGTGGTGGAGAGAGTAGACGAGTCGTTACAAGGTGCTGCTCTGAGGCCTTTCACCTGGAGATCTTTAGCTGCTCTCAGCCGAACCACTGCTAATGTCTCTAAAGTAAACCCCTTATCTTCACCTTTCTCACTTTTCCAAACAGTTATTCACTAGGATATTAGATTTGCATATTGCTGTGTTCATGTTCCACGTGCAGGAGCTGATGTTTTCCTATGTCGTCGTGCCATCGGATATGACCGAGGAAGACTTTTCCTCACCAGAGTGCCTGAAAAGCCTCAAAGTTCAGGTCAGGCATTTGCCTAGATTTGGGTTTTAATTCCACGTACATTATTTAGCTGTGTTTGACAGTGTGTGGGCTTTTTATTTCAGGAGATTATTGTGAGCAGATGGATATCATCAAGAGAACGAACAGAACAGGATGAAATTTAGAAATGATTCTGCTCTTGAGGACCATTAAGTCCTAATAAAATTTCTTTACACTTTCTGTGATGCAGATTTCTTGCGTGTGTTTCTTTGCATAATGCAACAGGCAGGAATATCTTAACGTGCAGGCAATAGAAAGGGAAATGGCCTTTAAACTTTTTGCTCCTAATTTGGGTCCATGGTGTAGAGCTCAGTGCATTTTTCAGCACAATTTAAACTGTAGCACTAGTGGCTTCGCCCCTTACGCCTCATAAAGCTGCAACTACTGAGCGCAAAATGTGTCCAAAGTTCCAGAGTTAATTTTTTGTCAGTTTTAATACGCCTAGTTATTAATAGTGCACTAGATCTCGGGAGTTTCCTAGTGTGAACACACCACCTGCAATAACAGTAGGCAATGTGTGCCATTTCAGACGTAAGCACAAGTGTTTAATAACTTCATAACCCTGTGTTCACACTAGTAAGCAAAAACGTTAGCGTTCAGTTCCGTTCAAGTGTATGATATGAAGCCATGATGCCGACAGTAGTAGGAGTCTTATTAATTATGACGCAGTAAAGCCACAAACCCCCAATAACTGGCTCAGCAGACATTCTCTATTCTCACAACTTCAGCTCTGAGCTGCATTAGGTTCCCATTCATTGTGTTCATCACACACAAATGCAAGAAATCTTCCAGTCATGGTTTTGTCTTTTCCTGTGTTTTATTACAATGTTAGTATTCACATGTAATATGTATAAATCATACAGAGGAGTGTTTTATTTCTTTGTGGACAGGCCACATCTATAAACGCCAGTGGTAGCAGTTTCTGTTGCTTGCTAGTGTGAGTGTATGGTTAGTCCATGGTTAGCATTGTAGTGTTAAACACTCAAAGTATGGTACCTTGTATAAGTAGAATTAATGTGTTCTTGCACACACATGACTAGTTTCAGGCAAGAAGATACATAAGGAGGTATGACTGTTTGTTTATTAAAGCCCAATTTTAATAGAAGATCCAGAAATAGGTTTCCGACGTGAATCTTTTAACATACTTATATTATTAGTAATAGTATATTGAAAGATTCGAGTCAGATTCAATATTATTATTCCACTGAGTCATAGTTTTGACCGGCATCAAGTTGCATGATGGTTTATTTCATTCTACAGCTAGACCCCATTAAACAGAAAAGTTTAACCAACATGGACAAATTCAAATTAAGACTTGCTCTTCCCGTCTTTATCTTCATCATTCTGTTCTTCCTGTGAGTCTCTCTTTGGACCGTCCACAATATAGAAGTGCTTCTGGGAAATCTCCTGACACAGCATGGTGTACTTGGACGCCCTTTTGACGCGCGGCAGAATGAAAGTCCGCGTGAACTCGTCTTTGCTGAGTGCTCGCTTGGATTGCATGGCCAGCACACAGTTTATAAACGTCAGCGTGTAGCTGTAGCAGTTGTGGTTATCCTCATTAAAGCTGAAATGGGGAGGACAGAAATGTCAGAAAACCAGAGCACAGAGAGAGAGATGTGAGAAAATTATCTACAGTATGTTGAGACACTTGTCGGCAAGTCTGTAAGTGAGTCTGTAAGAATCCTCCTCATAATTTTATGTATACAAATAAATGAAATATCTACCTTTGCCAGAGAGGATCCCACATCTGGGCTGAGGAGAATTTCTCCAGGTACTGATCCCACTGATTGATGAGATTGTACATGTCAGGCTGGACTAACATGATGCTGATGCAGTGTTCCCAGCCCTCACGGTCTCGCCGCACACCGGACTTCGTGTAGTTATACACAACACCTTCACAGCAATAATGAGAAAGAATATCACGCTCTTTCCGTTTCATTTCTGATCTTCCTGAAGTACACCAATTCTTCTCACTTTAAAGGAAGAGTTCAGGCAAAATTGAAAATGCACTCAATCAGCAAAAACGTTTTTGGTGTCTGAAGTTTGCGTCATTTGTTTTGCACTACGGATACGAAGTAGCTAGCAAGTGAGGAATGCCTGTAGCCACCAGGTTAGCTCTGAGCAAACCACAAGATTAAAGCATTACACACTCACCTCACATGACAGAAAATAGCGAAATAAGTTTGTATTAAACGTTTATACCAAAGTGTTGTTGAACTCCTGATTGTGATTTATTTGAAAGTGTTGATTTCTTTTCTATAACATCAGCTCTGATAATAGTGTTGGCTATAATTCAAATCAGACATGTATATTAATATTATATATTATTAGATATATTAATGCACTTCTTCTAATTCTACTAATACATTACTGTTTCTATAGTAACAGCTCATTCACAGAGACAATACTGTACTGATAATATACTGTACATAATCTCGAAAAAATTATAATAAATGGAAATGTGTTGTTATTCAACAAAGAATGAGTCTCCAGTGCCAACGTTTTGTAACAATCAGGAAAGTCTTTAGGACAGAAGACTTTTTTTTTTTTTGTCTTATTAACTTCGAGAGAGAGAAAATAAAGAGGCGGGTAAGGAAATGACATTATAGCTGCTATAACATAAAAGAATAATTGCTGTGGTATAAGAGCAATAAAACAGGTCGGAACATGCTGTTATCAGACAGTAACCACCTCTGGGTGCTGAGAGTAACTCCATTGTATGACTGGCCACATTGCAACACTATAGCATTGATTATTTTCCTATAACAGCATGCCCTGTTGTGTTTTATTCCTTACATGCAAATTAAATTGGAACTAATATTATTACACAAATCATTATAGAATTCCACTTTACAACTTGGGCACCAAACTTGGCACCAACTTGGCACCAAACTATTCTGAGGGGGAAAAAGTGATTTTGGCTTCTGTCTATTTTTATAGATAAGTCAGGAAACACTTTAACAAGTCTGGTTAAGATACTAACAACTCGACTCCAAGGTAGGCGTGTGTGTGATGACTGAGACATTCAGTCACTCAACTCCTTTAACCCTATTTTCTAATTCATCCCGCCATCCTTCTACTTAAAGCCAAATATTTTATCTATTTTTCAGATTTTGAATATATATATACACACAGTTAGGTCCAGAAGTTTACTTTTAGTTTGGAAGTACTTTGTGAAAATGGCTGTAATTCCTAAATGGTAAATGCCATATTTTTGTGGAGCCCCTTAAAATAAAGCTGACAGTCTACACTTCGATCACATCTTGTTTGTTTCATTTCAAATCCATTGTGGTGGAGTATAAAGGCAAAATCACAAAAACTCTGTCACTGTCCAAATACGTACTTATGTACTTTAAATCCTTTTAACAGTGCACCATTTCCTCACTTACAGGAGAATGATATTAGACATATTAAAAGCAGTTTTGTGTCCTTTTTCCTAAACGTTTCTTTCAGATTGGGGTAAAACACAAAGAGCTACTCAGTTATGTTTCTTTCATCAATTCCATAAACTTTTATTTAACTTTTAGAGTAATGTTTTTGGAGTTTTATTAAATTAAAGATCTGCATTTCATGCTTGTTTTAGATGTTATTGCAAATCATGACTCACCGTTTGTGTCAGTAATTCCAGTATGCAGATCTGATCCACCGTCATATTCCCTGCAAAACAATTTCACATTAGACGTTTTTCATAAATGAGCAGAATAAAAAAAAAAAAAAAAAAAACTTTCTGAATTAAGGTCATTCCTATACTTGAGCGTGTTTTCCTCTGCCGGAGCAATGAGGAAGGCGCAGGGTGTTTTGTGGCCGTTGGTGAAGGGGTTAGGGATGCTGATGGGTGCCTCCTCCAGCCTTCTCCCGCTGAAGCTCATGCCACACTCGGGGCATTCGTCTGGCACAAAGAAACAAAAAATATCTTTGTCACAGTGCCTGAATTTGATCACGCTCTTATCCATCAAAGACGAGCATTGGGAGCATCTAACAGCTTGCTCTGTCCCCCAGCGCCTTCCGCTTCATTCTGGCAGCCTGAGCACTGCAGAAATGGAGGCCAACAGGTGTGCTTCAGCAGTCTGACGTCCACTGATCATTTGTAACATGCCTATCAGGTTGCACCCAACCCTACACCTGTGGAGCAGTGCTGTCTGCACAGCAACTTGTAACGGGCATTTAATGCTCAGTTTCCTGCAGAAGCTACAGATGGACACAAGCAGGTCCTCATACACTTACTGCTTTCATCAGAATACCTTTCTGTGCAGGCTACAGAGTATAATGTTTTCAATTAGAAGGGAAAACCATGTCCACACCACAGCCGTGACATTAAAACCACTTGCCTAATATGGCGTAGATACCCCTAGTGCTGCCAAAGCAGCTCTGACCTATGGAGGCATGGACTCCACAAGACTTCTGAAGGTGTGCTGTCGTATCTGGCACCAGGATGTTAGCAGCAGATCCTTTAAGTCTGTAAGTTGCGCGGGGGGCCTCCATGGATCGGACTTGTTTGTCCAGCACATCCCATAGAAGCTCAATTGGATTGAGATCTGGGGAATTTGCAGGCCAAGTCAACACCTTCAACTCTTTGTCATGTTCCCCCAACCATTCCTGAACAATTTTTTGCATCCTTGCTATGAAGGGGTGTACTTGGTCTGCAACAATGTTTAGGTAGGTGGTACATGTCAAAGTAACATCCACAAGAACGCCAGGAACCAAGGTTTCTAACCACTGCATACCAGGTACACCCCACAAGACCTGCTGTTTTGGAGATGCTCTGACCAAGTCGTCTAGCCATCACAATTTGACCCTTGCCAAAGTCACTCAGACCCTTTCGCTTGCCCATTTTTCCTGCTTCCAACAAATCAGCTTCGAGAACTGACTGTTCACTTGCTGCCTAATATATCCCACCACTCGACAGGTGCCACTGTAACAAGATAATCAATGTTATTCACGTCACCTGTTATGGCTGATCGGTGATAATTAAATAAATAAGGTCTAAATAGAAAGAAAGAAAGAAACACAAAAAACAAAGTACACAAACGAAAAAAGAAAGCACACAACGGAAAAAGAACATTAGGAAGGAAAGAAAATGTTTGGGGTTGAATATTTTGTGTCTAAAGGTTGTTTCTGTAGATCATCTGTCACAATCATCTAATGAAATATTCAAACATCCAAAATCTAGTCTTTAGATGATGTTAGAATTAAAATGTTTATTTCGGTGTAAAGACATTTTCAAGAGAAAAACTTACAGAACAGTTTGTTGGAATATTTATATTTATTGTTGAATCAAGAAAATAAATTATTGTTATATTCAGTATAAAATCTAACATGACTCCAACAATTATTAACATTTTTCATAAATTCCTCTGTAACAGGAATGAACATGTGCATTTTTGTCAGGCGGCAGTTGCAGAGAGTGCTTTTATTAACGACTGGCGATAGCAAACAAATCCAAATCACTAGACAAATGTCAAAAACAGAGAACAAGCAGTGGGTCAGGCGATGTGCAAATAGGGTATCAAAGGTAAAGGCAAAAATCCAGAAACAAGAGAACATGCTAAGGTCAAACCCAGAAACAACAAACACAAATAGGAGGCTTGGGACGTCAGGTGAATACACAGAGCTGAACAAATACTTCACAAGGTGAAAGTGCCGTGAGTGTGCTTATATGTTTGTGCAGGTGACTGAGTCAAGGTGTGTGCAGTCAGTAATCGGGTGACTGTGAATGTGACAATGAACATGGCATGTGGGTATTGTAGTCCAAGGTGTCCATGTTTGTAGGCGCATTGTGGGAAGTGGAGTTCAGTGCAGATTCTGGTGTGGACATGAGCATTTTCAT
>CM040994.1:12976386-13022179 GCA_022985145.1 Pangasius djambal
TTGTAAACCCTCTGTATTTACACTCATGAAGGCGTCTCTTGATTGTAGATTTTGACAATGATACGCCTACCTTCTCCAGAGCAAAAAAAAAAATACAAAATAAAAAATGGACCAAGCCCAAAATGGCAAAATATTAAGCTTTTAATGGTCTTAACAACAAATAATTGGTCAGGAAATGAGCAAGAATTAAACTAATAGATAAAGGGAGTTAGTTTGGGAAGCTTCTCCCTTTGATTTCTTTAAATGTTTAATCCTTGTGGCCGTTGATGGGCTGCATCAGCTGTGGCAGATAACCAAATAATGACTAATCTTTTAAGAAAAGAAGAAAAAAAAACATCCCAGAAGATATTTTTGGAAAAATTTTGTACACTCAGACATGTGTTAGTTTGAAGTTTACATCAGATATTTTAATCATTATCATGATTTTAACTTTGTGTACAAGAAGACTAATATAAGTGAATTTCCCTGTTTTTAGCTTTTCCCCAAACAAACAGTTCACTGCAGCAAAAGTAAACCAAATGGTGGCACAGGAGCTCTCAGGAGTGCATCTGTTTCATTCTTGCTCATTTTCTAACCAATGATTTGTTGTTAAGACCATTAAAAGCTTAATATTTTGGGCTTGGCCCATTTTTTTTTTTTTACTATGAAGCAATGGAAGAAGGTGGCCTGGTCTGATGAATCACGTTTTCTTCTACATCATGTGGATGGCCGGGTGCATGTGCGTCGCTCACCTGGGGAAGAGATGGCACCAGGATGCACTATGGGAAGAAGGCAAGCCGGTGGAAGCAGTGCGATGCTGTGGGCAATGTTCTGCTGGGACTCCTTGGGTCCTGGCATTCATGTGGATGTTACTTTATACCACCTTCCTAAATATTGCTGCAGACCAAGTACACCTCTTCATAGCAAGGGTGTTCCCTAATGGCAGTGGCCTCTTTCAGCAGGATAATGTGAAGGAAAAAATTACATACCTTTGAGTGTATAGCAAAAGAGTATGCAAGTACTGGGACATACCTACACGTCATGTAACAGAAGAGAACGTTGTTGCCTCGTTACACACACTGTCACCATAAACAATCTCCTCGTTGCATTTCAGCTTTTCTTCATTCATTATTCCTTATATAATTTATACTATAGAATTTAATTGTACCATTCCCTTGATTTATTTTTCCACATTTTGCAGGTTGAATTCAGCAAAGCGAGCCGTCACAAAACTCCTCCTTCGCGTGAGGAATTGTGGGTAATATTAGCTGAAAAAGTGTCCAGGGATCCACACTTCGAAAATCTACCAGAAATAGTAGACCATCCAGGTACCTTTGGGATACTCATTTCAACATACTTCAATTTGGGACACTCTAGTTCTAATCTCGGATACTATTTAGGGTAGATAGTAGGCAAATTGGGACGCAGCATGAGTCTATAGTGGGCTCAGTTCACCAGCACTAGATAGCTGAAGATTGGAAACACAAGGCCTCGTCTGATGAATCTCGGTTTCTGCTGTGACAAGCAGATGGTAGGGTCTGAATTTTTTTTTTTTTGCCAATGGCAGCATGAATCTGTGAGCCCAACCTGCCTTGTGTCAAAAATTCAGGCTGGTGGTGGCAGTGTAATGATGTGGGGAATTTTCTTGAAACACATTGGGCCCATTAATACCAATCAAGCATTGTTTGAATGCCACAGCCTATGTTAACCAATGTTATGTTAGCCAAAATGTTAAAGAAGTATTCATTTGCCTTTTTTCATAATATTTCAAATAAAATAGAAATGCTCTTAAAAGCAATGATTAGTAGACTTCTCCTTTCTGTTCTGCAATATTATATTCGAGGTTATGTAGCATTCAGGGAGAGAGAGTGTTCAGTGTGATGCTTGCTCTACCATTTAACAATGATTTGATATAGACCCTGTTCCTTTAGGTTGGATTTTCACTTCTAGATGTACTTTCCACAGAAAACCAACGTCTAACAAGAAGGTTAAAGGAAGGTAAGAGGGACAGTGTAACGCCTCGGCTGAGGCGGGTTGTGTAGGATCCATCAGCAGAAAATATAAACAGACAAATCCGAAACGGCAGGCAGAAAACACAAACAGGAAACGAGAGCAAAGTCCGAAAAACCAGGGAGTCAATCAGCGAGAAGGTCCGATCCAATATCGTAAGGCTAAGGCAGAAAAACAAACAAACAAACAAACCAGGGTCATACACATGAAGAAAACAATAAACAAAGGCAAAGGAAAATGCTCAGTAAAGTCCCGAAAACAATACTTCGCGTCCTCGTGTGGTGAACACACTGCTTAAATGTCCCAGAAAATCCCGGAAGTGTTTCTCAAGGGTGGCGTCAAAACTCAGGCGAGGGCTCCCTCTGGCGGGCAGGTGCCGGTGGTGACGTTACAGACAGACTAGCATCACTGCCCCCTTCCACCAAACAAGAACTTACAAACTATACAGTCATTTTGCCATATTTCATTTTTTTAGGGCAAAAAGCATGCTTCCGATTTTCAGTGTGGATTATATGACGGGACATTTCTAATTTAATATCCATTAGTAGAAAAGAAACTTTTCTCTCTCAAATAATAAGCTATACACAGATCCCTGTGGCAACAATGATTTCATATTGAAATTACTGGCAAACATAAAATTATTATTTATTACATAACGAACAGTTCTTTTTTAAAACTGTGAACTGGGACTGGGTTTATGGGTTTCACATGAAAGCATTAATTATCTGAACTACAAGACGTTATTTATCAACAATGTAAAAGCCATGTTGTGATAGTTCCTCATACACCCTGATGTACATGGAGGCACGTTTCATTCGGGATAAAACGTGAGCACTGGTGAACTCATTTCTGCTAAGAGGGGCTTTACTGTCCAGCGATCTCATGTGGTTAATGAATGTCAGGGCGAAACCATAGCAACACGAGCCAAACTCCCTCTCCTCATGGAACCTTGAAAAGCAAAAAGAAACAGACAGACATAAATGTTTTCTGTTTGATCTTCATGTGTTATGATGTGCACATACGTATTTCCTGCTGAAATTCAAACCAATAAATGTGAATATTAATGCATTTTACACCACAGCGCTGCTGAGTGCTCGATTCTGATTGGGCAGAAGGTGTTGTTTAATTTTCTAAAAAAAAAGGTGAAAATCGCTCTGAAAATAGTGCAGCACAGCTTTATATTCATGCACTCATTCTAACATGTTAGCGTTTCTATACTACGACAACTTAATAACCGACGCTTGTATGGCGGATGATTAACATTAAAAAAATGTAATTAAAAAAAAAAACATGTAATTGTTGATATGGTGAAGTTTTCCGTGCAGACACGTTTATTTTGCATTTTTGGAAGGAGTCTCCAGTGTCAGCACTTTGTAAGGCTGTTCCTTTAAGTGTTCCTGCATGTTCTGGTTTCAAGGAAGAGAGGAAAAAGGAGAATTGGGTGAGGGAGCAACTGTTTATAGCTGTTATAATAAAAGTGATAACAGGAGCTAACTTGTTTCACGGATGTTTGTTTAACACTAAATGTATGTGAGAATGCTAAAACATACAATGTGTCGTAAAATTGTTAGCGTTGGCAAATTGCTGTGGTGTAAGAGGGGAAAAAAAAAAAATAAACACACCATTAATGGAAAATAATCAGCTTCACATCAGGCCATCCCATAAGGAAATAATATCTTCTCATGACAGCACACTCCATTATGTTTTATTCCTTACTTATTTCACTATGATTACTTACTACAAAAAAAATGAATATGCACATGATAAGAGAAGATGAAATGCACACATTACTCATCTTAGGACTATTCACAATATGCACATAATGAACACACTTGCTACTGCTTGCCTTTACTTTTCTAGAACTTTACACTATGATGGTTCCATTATATCTCAGTGTTTTAATAACTACAGTATACACTCCTGGGCAAAAAAATGCGTCAAGCCCAAAATGGCAAATATTAAGGTTTTACTGGTCTTAACAACAAATCATTGGTCAGAAAATGAGCAAGAATGAAACAGATGCACTCCTGAGAGCTCCTGTGCCTCCATTTGCTGGTTTACTTTTGCTGCAGTGAACTGTTTGTTTGGGGAAAAGCTAAAAACAGGGAAATTCACTTATATTAGTCTTCTTGTACACAAAGTTAAAATCATGATAATGATTAAAATGTTTGATGTAAAATTCAAACTAACACATGTCTGAGTGAAGGGACCACGAGACCCCCCCTTTATCTATTTGTTTAATTTTTGCTCATTTCCTTTCAAGCTTAATATTTTGCCATTTTGGGCTGGGCCCATTTTTTTTTTAAAACCACAAGCGAATGGGTCTGGTTCCTTTCAAGGTTTCTTCCTCATGTTGTCTCAGGGAGTTTTTCCTTGCCACTGGCACTACTAGCTTGCTCATTAGGGATCTACATCTGGATTTCTGTAAAGCTGCTTTGTGACAACGTCCATTGTCTATTAAAAGCACTATACAAAAACATTTTTATTGAATTATTTATGGTTGATCACTCCACTCAGTCTATCACTCCCCTTAGGAAATCTGCATGACACAGCAGCACAGAAAACATTAAATATCTATATACATTTGGCAAACAGTATAAAAAAAATATGTATGATAATAATATATAAAATTAGTTTACATAAATAATGAGGTTAAAGAGGTGGAAGATGGATAAAGGCTTCACCCACCGTTCTGGAGTCCACGCTGGGAGTGATGAAAAGAGGTTCAGTTCTTTATCCCATAACTGTATTAGGTCTTCTCTGTACGGTGGAACCAGTTGGATGGACACACACTGCTCCCATCCGTGTTCATCCCTCTGGACTCCTGACAGCGTGTAGTTATAGACCAAACCTAAAAATCAAAGACTGTACTGGTTATGAGATATTTGCATGACTGCAGCAAATAGCCATAATAGTCATAGTCAGTGTTGCCAACTTAGAGAAGCTACTGCTGGATTTACCACCTTTTTAGACCCTTTTAGTGATTTTTTTTTTCAACGTCAAACCTAGTGGCATTTGAGCAGATATTAGTGACTGTCATGCACTTGATATGGCTCTCCAGCTCACATCCCAGCTGGTGGTCATAAAAGTTGAGACAGCAGGTTCAGTCAACTCACCACCAGTGTGTAAAGCCAATTTCTCATCCAATCTCTAATCACCATTGTTTCCCAACAACCAATCACTGATCACCATTGTTTCCCAACAACCAATCGCTAATCACCATTTCCCCAACAACCAATCACTGATCACCATTGTTTTCCTACAATCACTGATCACTATTTCCCCAACAACCAATCACTGATCACCATTGTTTCCCTACAACCAATCCCAGATCACCATTGTTTCCTAACAACCAATCACTGATCACCATTGTTTCCCTACAACCAATCCCAGATTACCATTGTTTTCCTACAATCTATCACTGATCACTATTTCCCCAACAACCAATCACTGATCACCATTGCTTCCCAACAACCAATCATTGATCACCATGGTTTCCCTAAAACCAATCACTGATCACCACTGCTTCCCAACAACCAATCGCTGATCACCATTTTCCCCAACAACCAATCACTGATCACCATTTTCCCCAACAACCAATCACTGATCACCACTGTTTCCCAACAACCAATCACTGATCACCATTATTTGTCCACCCACATACTTCTTTGTCCTTTGTTTCTAAACTCTCTTCTTGGTGATATTTTACAATTAATAAAGCAAGCGATTCCATCTGTAACAATTTCCTTCGTGTTTATTTCATAACTGCACACTACCACCGCTTCTTTAATCTGCGCTCTTGATAATATTTTTTAAATATGTAAATAGTTTGTGGTGCCGTGAACAAAAGACTTCTTTCTATAATAACTAAAGTACAGTGTATTATTTTCTACTCTGATAAAACCCAAGTCTTCTCTGCTCTGTTAAATGTCTTTAGATCTTCGTACCTGATATGCAAATGATCGTGATGATGCAATAAATATCCAAATTAGTATCTGACATCATCCGGCGACTTCTAGCGCGTTTTTGAGCATACGTTTGCTACTTTCCCCTGAAAAAAAAAAACAAGAGTTGGCAACACTGGAGGTGAAGACGCGTGCGCTCTCTACCTTTGGAGTCGGAGAGTCCAACATGTAACTCCGTCTCGCGCCATTCTCTTAACCGGAAGAGGGGAAGAAAAAAAACGCAGTGTGTGTAAAGAGTGTACAATTTCTCCCACATTTACGGAATGAAGGTACAGGTTATGGGTTAAACTTACCCTAAACACCATGGACCTTCTTTTGCTCCTAAAAGAAACGAGCACTGAGTTTCATGGCCGTTTGTGAAAGGAGAAGGAAGCGCCACCGGTGCGTCTAAAAGCCCAAGCGCGAGAGGATGACAGCAAACAGGACACACACTGCCCTCAGCAGCACGTGCGCTCTGCTCATTTAACGTCACATCTGCTTTCGAAAAACTATAAATATCTTTCCCACAATGTCGGAACTTAACCAGGGTTTTCTCCATCTCAGAGCACAGAGGTGATCAAAACAAGGCTGCATCCCAAATGACCCCTACTGGCCAGGTATAGTGCACTACATAGTGCATTATTTCATTCCATTTTTTTTTTTCTTTCAACATACATACCTCCTGTTGTTGCGTAGTTTCCACACCGGGTGCTGTTATTATGTACTGAAGTATTTGGAATACAGTCTATATATGTGTTTATAAAACTTAAGGACACCACAGGCACTCGTACAAAGACGGTATGTTTGGCTCTGTCCCGAATTGCGCCCTAAACCCTTCCGTCCTGCTCCAAGGCTGCACTTCGGTGACGTCATCGCACGTGAGAACTCGAGGGCGCAAGGGTCCAAAGCGTGAATTTGGGACGGTGTATGTAGCGTAGACACTAATCAGTGTTTAGAAACCAGTACACTGAAAAGATTTTGTTAAAATCGAAAAAGAATGCTATTATAAACTATAGATATATATCGTAATTACACAATGACTAAAAAAAACAACAAGCACTTATTCTATGCGTTTAACAGTGCGGAACCAACAGCGAGTTTCACTGTTGTAGTCGGCAGTAATTAGACGTCGCGCAAATAACCGTATGAGAACAGGAAGAAAAATAGAAACTGCGTATATATGGAATGAAATATGTCAACAAAGCAAGTCACCTGCAGGTAAAACTCTGTAAATCTTCTGGAGGTTTAACCGCAAAAATGGGAACGAAATACGAGTCTTACACGACGGGGACAGTGTCATGTTTGACTTTGACGTTAAACAAAAATGGTGCAGTGTTAGCTCGCTGACTAGCGGCGTTTTCTCAGAGAGTTTTGTTTGTTTTCTGACTTGTTAGCAACGAGCACACTGAATACCTGTCACTTGCGCCATTACAGAATATCAAAATAAATTAGACAATGCTTGTGAGATATTTGTTCGTTATAGCTGTTCAGCTGAATGTCAAATTGCCCCGTCCTCCCTATAAGAGTGCACTACGTAGGGTGCGAGAGCGTGGCTTATCCAGTCTGCATGTCCGATAAGGAGCCATTTGGGATGAGTTATGCTGGGTGATGCACCTGGTTAACTATTTCCTAAAACTCCATACATGTAACTGGCTCACGTTTCCTTTTCTCTCTCTCTCTGCAGATATTTCCTTCATGGCGTTTGTCGAGAGGGGAACAGGTGCATGTTTTCACATGATCTGGCAACCAGCAAACCTTCAACAATATGTAAATTTTATCAGAAAGGTGTATGTGCTTATGGTGATCGGTGCAGGTAAGATTTCCAAGAATCGCTGTATGTTGAGAATTCCTAGATTACACTTAGGTGCGACAGGTTTGTTATCATTTCCTCTGCGTAAGACTTGATTTTGTCTCAGATATGACCACATCAAGCCGGGTGGCCGAGGAGGTGGACCTCCTGTGGATCACACAAACAGAGCCGGTAGTGCAGGAGCGTCTGTTCTGCCCTCTACGGGACCTGGACCTCCACCTCCACCAAGCACCACAAGAATCACTAAGAAACCAATCGTGCTGAGAGACAGAGGTAATCCGGGGTCATTGTACTTGTTTTTTTCCTCCACCATTCATCTTTGTGGTAACTCTAACTTGTGAAATTTGCTTGTGAATTTCTCTCTTTTGATTTGTATGTGCTATTATATTGGAGATTTTTTTTTAAGTCTGTATTTGTAGAGAAATATAAATTTTTTTTGTTATCAGGAACCGGTGTATGTTGGAGATGATGATGATTTTTCTTTAAACTTATCATAATCCAGTTTACCTGAAAGGAAGCAGTTAATGTCAAATTGTAATGCTGATTAACATCTCCTAAGGAAGGTTTAAGGTTGTTTTTTTTTTAAGGAAAGCAGCTTAATTTTTGTTTCAGGGACTAGTAAATATACACAAATGTGTGTGATAAATGGGTTTCTTTTAGAGACACACACTGTAACACTGAGAGGAAGACAGAAGAATGAGGATATGCTATTTTTTTACTCACCAGAGTTAGACAGCCCGGATAAAGTTTCCGAATCATTTAAATTAAAGTGCTGTTATTTTGATAATTGTTATTTTTTTTTGTTCAGTGTTTGCATCATTCACTTTTTAAACCATCGTCACTATACATCATTAAAATATCTTGTCACTGAAGGCCTTTTTTGGACTGTTTATTTTTAATAATCCTGAAATCCTTACACTCTCTTCTCGTAGCTTTAGGCAGTGACAGTCGAGGGCAGCCGTACAGTGGAGAAAGTGCAGAGCTTCTGGATTGCTGGGATTATAGAGACGTCTCTCAGGTCAAACCTCATAGCTACCTGGATGCCATCCGCTCAGGGCTGGAGAGTTCAGCCACAGCCAGTCCGTACCCTGACATATCCCATCAGGCCCTGCTTTGCCCTTACGCGGCTGCTGGCCAGTGTCACTATGGCGACACATGCCCGTATCTCCATGGCAACATGTGTGAAATTTGCAGGTTGCAGGTTTTACACCCGCATGACCCAGTGCAGAGAGCAGCACATGAGAAGGTGAGGGATGGTGTGTATTTTTGTGGGGGAGTGGGGGGGTGTTTCCCCACACAATATTTTTATCTGTCTTTGTCTCAGCCGTTTACTTTTGACATTAGGTGTGAGTGGATTAAAAATAAAAAGATTTATTTAAATATACCAAATATATCTTGATCTAATTTATTATCATTGTAAATTGTATTTATTTTCATAAGTATATCATAGAGGCAGGGAATGTTGCAGGCATTGACGGTTTATCAACATTTAGTGAAGTAATGACTTAACGTGTTGCGTAACTTTTAGTTAGAATTTAAAATAAACCACTTTAATGCGTACAGTCGATGCCATAAGTTTGTATAGAAGTAGGCTGAAGACAACTCCGCACACTTCATGTTACCATACTGCTTTATTTCCAGGGTTAAGATGTCATTTCCAAAATAATAGCCAAGAGACCTTTATTTCAGCTTTTATTTACTGTATCAGATCATCAGTGGGTTGATAGTTTACATACACTTTGTTACTATTTGGTGGCATTGCCTTTTAATTGCTTGAACATGAATGAAACTCTTGGGGTAGCCTTCCACAAGCTTCTCACAATACTTCACTGGGAATTTTGTCCATTCTTCCTGACAGAACTGCTGTAGAACTCAGTTTTTCAGTTCAGTCCACAGATTTTCTGTGAGGTTCAGGTCAGGGCTTTGTTGCCTTTAAGCCAACTTTGGAGGTACTGAGAGACACAGTTCTGATCAAGTTTTAACTTTTTGGCTGATGTCTTGAGCTGTTGCTTCAGTATTTCTAGGTATTTCTATTTCCTCATGATGCCGTCTATTTTCTGAAGTGCCCCAGTCACTTTCCAGCAAAACCCCCACACAACATGATGCTGCCATCCCCATGTTTCACAGCTGGGATGGTGTTCTTCGGTTTAAAAGTCTCAGCTATTTTCCTCTATAGTTAGCGCTGATTATTATGGCCAAACACCTCTTTTTTTTTTTTAAATATAAATACTCTGACCAGAGGACACTCGTCCCAAAGGCTGGTTATCACCTTCAGACTTCAGTCTCGCTTTTTTAAGCTGGCCTCGGAGCAGGGGCTTCTTCCTTGTGCGAGAGCCTTTCAGACCATGTCGATGTAAGACTGTCTTAATGTTGGATGTACATACTTTGGTACCTGATGCCTCCAGTTCCTTCACCAGTTTATTGTTGCTGTCTTGGTGTTCAGTCGAACCTTTCAGACCAAAGTTTATTCATCCCTGGGAGTTCATTTGTTCCTCTTTCCTGAATAATGCAGTATCTGTGTGGGCCCAAGATTTTTATATGTGAATGCAATTGTTTGTACTGATGCTCGTGGTACCTTCCATTGTTTGGAAATTGCTCCTAAGGAGGAACAAAACGTCTGGAGTTCAGTATTTTCTTTTTCTGAAGTCTTGGCTGAATTGCTTGGAATTTCCTGTGGTATCAAGGACAAAAAGGCTCTGCCTTTGAAGTTAGACCCTTAAATATAGCCTCAGGTGCAGCCACCAATCAGAAGCCTAGAAAAGTCACTACATCAATGTCTGGAATCTTTTAGACTGCTTAAAGAGACAGTCAACTTGGTGTATGTAAACTTTTGACCCACTAGAATTCTGATATAAGGAATTGAAAGTGAAACAAATCTGTCTCTAATTGAGTTTTAAAATGACTTCTGACATGAACAAAGCAAATGCCGTAAATGACCTGCCAAAGGAAACGTGTGGTAACATGAAATCAGTGGAGCTGAGAGAAACTGATAGTCAATATCTTTAGTCTAGGTGTATGTGAACTTTTTTGTACTGTAGTTGTTGAATAAGTAAGCTAATTTGAGCTCGACGCTCTTCCTCTGCAGGTGTGTATGACTGCGTTTGAGAAGGACATGGAGCAGGCGTTTGCGGTGCAGCAGAGCCAGGAGAAAGTGTGCAGTATCTGCATGGAAGTGGTGTATGAGAAGGCGTCTCCGTCCGAGCGGCGCTTCGGCATCCTGTCTAGCTGCTGCCACACCTACTGCCTCGGCTGCATCCGCCAGTGGCGCTGCGCCAAGCAGTTTGACAACAAGATCATCAAGTAAGTAACTCCATCTGAGGAAAGTCATTAGAGGAAAGTTTTTAATAACCTGATGATATCAACATGAAGTCATTTCGAGATTCTATAAAGCTTCTGTAAACAGTGTAAACTGAGTAAATGATGATAAACTTGGTGGTGTGTGATAAACACAATTATCGAATAATACTGTAGAACAGTTGCCTCTACAAAAAGCATCACATGGCCTATAATAAAAAGGAATTTGTAATCTTAATTTTGTTAGTACTACAACAATTTGTGTTTAAATAAAAGTTCTTAAAAAGTTTAATTAAAAATGTGTGATTTATGAGGTTTTGTGCCTTTTTTTTTTGTTTAAATTTAAAAAAACACCAGTCTTTGGTAGAAATTTGCTATTATTAGGGTGCCAAGCACGGAAGATGTGTAGGCACCCTGTTGTTATTCTATGTTTCCTTCTTCTTCTTTTTCTTCTTCTTCTGGCTAGGGTGTCTATGGCAGCCCATAGAACCGTTTGGTAAAAAGTTGTAAAGTTGTACACGGACTGGGGAGGGCCTAAGGAACATTCTGGCCAAGTGCTGCCAATGCCCTAGCGCCACCATTGGGTCAAATATGGGCCGAATTCGGAAGTGTGTTTATGGTCATAATGTTTGAACTCTGCGTCCAAAATTTAAAACCCGGGCATCTCTGGATTCCCTGGGTCGATATGAGTTTAACGCACACTATGACGTCAGTTTCCGCCTAATTATATCTTCCGTCATCTTGGATTTTGTCCAAAACTGTTTTTTTTTTTGTTTTTGTTTGTTTGTTTTTGTTTTTTGGCTACTCCTTTGGACAAAATTTGTAAATCATCTCCAAATTTGGCACACGACATCTTCAGAGTAAGCCTCACAAAAGTTATTAAAAGAATTTTGATTATTCCAAAGGGTTTGCCCGTAATGGGCCAACGATGACCAAACAGGGAGTGAGGCTGTATCTCAGCAAATCTTGGTAGGCATCTTCAGGACCATGCCTTGATGCTATGCAACAAATTTCGTGATAATAAAACAATAGTTACAATAACATGCTAAAAATGCTTACATCTACCTGTCATTTCTGCTACTCCCCCTCCAAAGTTTTGTCCAATCGTCACCAAATTTGGCTCACATCATATTGAGATCTGTCTGAACAAACGTTATCAAAGGAGTTTTGATATTCAAAACCATTCTCCTGTAACGTGCTGGCAAATCCAAAACCAGGATGTGAGGGTGTATCTCAGCAATGCATCTACTTATCATAACGAAACTTGATAAATATATTCAGGACCATGCCCTGAAAGTACCCAAGAAGTTTTGAGACTGCGCCACCTTGTGGTCAAGAACTGTAACTTTCTTCTTTTTTTTTTTTTTTTTTTTTTTTCCCCTTATATCATTTGAAGAATTTGTGCTAAATTCACAGCTCATTTTTTTCCTCTAATTCCCTGGAGTATGCTGAAGTGAACGCATACCAGCATCTGAAATTCAAGTGAGCTTCCTGTCGACCATCTTGGATTTTATTAAAAACTATTTTTTCGCTACTCCTCCTACAAATTATGTAGTGTATTATTAAAAGAATGTTGATCTTCCAAACGGTTTGCCCCGTAATGTGCCAACAAATCTGACAGTGAAGCCGCCCAACAGGAAGTGAGGCTGTATCTCAGCCACGATCTTGCACACTGACACAAAGCTTGGTAGGCATCTTCAGGACCACGCCCTGAGGCTATACAACAAATTTTGTGACAGCGCCACTTACTGGTCAAAAGTTACAATAACATGCCAAAAATGCTTCCATCTAACTGCCATTTTTGCTACTCCTCCTCCAAATTTTGTCTAATTTTCACCAAATTTGGCTCACTTCGTAATGAGACCTGTGTGAACTTGCACAAAGTGAGGAAAAAGCCCATAATTACCTTAGATGTTTTTAAATTGCAAGAAGAAAAAAAAATTAGGTCAGAGCAGTAGCAATCACGACCAAAAGTAGAAACAGTTTATAGTTTAACCCGGGTTATTTTCCACACAGTTCCCCTAAAAGATGATTGTGTTACTGGTATAGGCCTAGTGGCAAGACAAGATTCCAGGTGAATAAGTGCTGGGTGACACCAAGGCCACATTCTCTCATTTCATCATCATGTCAGTTTGTCTGTTTTCACTTTGTTTCACCAGGATAATTGATGTGTTTCCTGTGCCTGTGTTACATACAGTTTTCTCCCCCCTCTTTTCTGGAATGTAGAAACTAAATAAAGTGGAAACAGAATGATAAAAATGAGACGATGCATTCATTCAGAACAGGTCTCCTCAGAAGCTTATCTTATTTAGATACGCTCATATTTCTTTTAGAAAAAATGCTGTATGGCTGTGGAGTCAAATTCATGACTTGATGGTGAAAAGAAGAGAGTATGATAAACATATGAGGACTTGTACTTCAAAAATATTTCTGAGTTTTCTCTCTCTTTCTGTTTCTATTTGCACTTTTTCTTTGTGGTCACGTTTTGCTTCGGCCGCCACTTAAAACTGTTGGAAAACATTCAGCAGTCATCATTGGCTACTAACTTTACTACAATTAGTCAACTTAGTGGATTTGGCTAGTTACCACTAAGCAAAAAAAATTGTTTTAAATAAACCGGGGTTAGAAATATAAACATACCTAGCATTAATTAGCACTTATTACCTAGCATTTCATATTTTGGAGCAATTTCCATTTATTTGAAGGTTTTTTTTTTTTTTTTTTTTGTGCAAACCCTGTTTCTTCAATGTTTCTTCAAAATATGAACTATTATTATTGCTGTTGTTAATGCTACTGATGCAGAAGAATGAAATCAGTATGTTTAACTATTTAAAGACTCATTTATTGTTATTATTGTTACATAATGTAAAGCTCATGCTTTGTGTGATGCGCAGGTCTTGTCCAGAATGCCGGGTGGTGTCTGAGTTTGTTATTCCCAGCATGTACTGGGTGGAAGATCAGGAGGAAAAGAATCGTCTCATTGAGGAGTTCAAATCTGGCGTCAGGTGAGAAGCTAAAAGTGTAATCCTCATTTTTTTTATGACTACAGTAGTGCCGTCACACTGGACAGTGCTGTACAGGAAGGTAACAAATCTGTGATTCAACATCATATATATATATATATATATATATATATATATATATATATATATATATATAATCACAATATCATTATTATTTTGTCATATTGCCCAGGCCTAGTCACAGTGCAGGATTTTTATTTATTTATTTATTTTTTTAAACTCTCCGGATGAGTTGGGCGAACACTTTTCTGTTGTGCCACTCTTCTGTTGTGTTTAGTTAAACGTTTGTGTGGTGAAATGTAAATGACACAGTTCTTGTACCGCAACTTAGATAAAATGCCAAAGGTTAACAGACCAGTGCTTAGAAGTCTGGTATAGGCTACCCTACAGTGCCGGTTATCAACTGCGTTTGATCTTGCTGAAGCGCTAAATAATTGAAAATATCCTTTGCTGAAGAAGCTGAGGTTAGCACCGTGTCATTTGATGATAATGATTTCTACCCCTTGATGTGTTTTGCAGTAAAAAACCTTGCAAGTATTTTGACCAGGGAAGAGGAACGTGTCCATTTGGAGGGAAATGTTTCTACATGCACGCCTACCCCGATGGAACACGGGCTGAACCGGACAAGCCTCGAAAGCAGCTCAGCTCAGAAGGAAACGTTCGGGTAACACTACTAATTAAACAGTACTAACTATATTAGTAACAATAGTATTAGTGAAACAAGGCTTTACTGATAAACGGGGGATTTCTCAAAGTCAGATAAAGAGCAGAAATAGCAACATGCGTATAAAACAGCCTACTTACTGATATAAGCATGTGTAGCTTTGAAACAAGTACATAATTCTCAAATCAGGGCAAAATTAAAAGTTCACTGCGAATGACACTGCAAAAAAATGGTTAGTATTTCAACCTAGCATCGCATTCATGAACTGTTTAATGCTCAATTCTGATTGGTCAGAAAATATCGATTAATTTTCTATAACTGCAGGTCTTCCAGTAAATGCTCTTGTTCTTATACATTATCGTTTCTATAGTAACCGCTCACACAGGGACTTGTATGACAGACGCTCCGCATAAAAATGTGTGTAATGGATGAAATGGTGACGTATTCTGTAAGGAGGCATTTATTTCATGATATCAGCTGATTTTATCGGCTGACAGATATGTTGGTCTAGCTATAATTGTTACATCTGGATTGTTTAGCAGCTTATTCTGACACACATGGCCGCCCAAACCCTCTCAAAGTGACTCATATCAAATGAGTCAATACAACCCAAGGGAATACAAAGCATTTCATTTCTAAACACTAAAACAGGCTAAAACAGTCCATTCTCATGGCCTGACAGCATACACATAAAGCTCCAGAGTCAATTACGTAGGTAGTGTGAAAGTATGAGAATAGTAAAATGAGTTGTCACTTGGATCAGTAATCAATCTGTCACATCTCATTTTATTCCTTTGAATTTATGTGGTGTGAGAGAGTAGTGGACATTTTTAATTTATGATGTCCATGATATCAGGGTTCTCAAGTAGTGTATAGTATTAAAACACTCAAAGTATCCAATCCAATTATAAGTTTTTGCAATTAACCCAAAGGCTTCAAAATAGCGTGCTTTAAAATGTCTGGGACTGATTTACAAGGTGAAGCTCACCGCTTCCTTTCTAAAGCTGTTTACTGCACTTGTTTAAGTGACTCAGTGTGCTGATACACGTCTGGATCGCTCGAGCCTCAGGCCTGAGCTAAGAATAGCAGGCATGATGGAAGCTGGCAGTCCCAGTACAAACGCCATGCTTCTCCTTTCCCACTCCAGTGTACGACATTGAAGCGAATCAAATTGTGTAAAATCAGATCCCAGATTTTCAACTCAACCCAAATGTAGTCAGTCAGCCAAGAGACATTTGGTGTCCGATGTTTGCATTTTTGGCTTTGCACCGGAGCAACGAGGCGAATGTAGCTAACAAGTAACGAAAGCTTATAGCCTCCAGTTGTGTAATGCTTAAATCCTCACATACTGAGTTCAAGGGCAACACCTGGTTAAGTAATACTATTTATAGGTTTAAATAAATAGTCCATATATCATCTGTCATTTCTAATATAGAATTCTGCCCTTCCTACCCTGGTCTGATGCTTTCAGATCTGCTACGTTAGTTTGGTTTTTTGTTAACGGGTGGCTGTATTTAAAAAGTCTGCTCGAGATACTAAACGACTTGACATGGCGAGACAAACACCTGGGTTGCTCGAGCCACAGGCCCAAATTAAGAATAACAGGCTTGATGGAAGCTGCCGGTCCCAGTGAAGGCAACGTGGCTTCATTCCCACTTCCGGCGTATCACATCAAAACTGCCCGGAATCAAATCTTTCAAACATCCGATAACTAATTTTCCACTTACCTCAAATGATTTGAACATGCAGTTCGCGCAGTGCTTAACTGGTGTCTACAAGTTTTTATCATTTGCTAGCTACATTAACTTTCTAGCTTCGGTGCAAAACAGAAGTGACAAGACACCAAACCTTTTTTGGCTAATCATCTAGGACAGTGGTGGCTCATCCATAGAGGCAGATTGTGCAGAGACCAACTGTATATCAGCTGTTCAACAAAAGTTTATTTTCATAAAGTCACCATTCAGAACTCCATACACTGTAAATTCCACTGAAATACTATTTACTTCATTTGAGCGACCAAAAATGTTCCTGTTTTCTAGATGTAAGGCAAGGGTTTCATCGAATTTTTTAGCCTTTCTAGATGTTTCGCAGTCAGAGTGCTCACTTGCCCCATTTAGAGCTATTATTGCACCCACTGATTCAAAATGGGAGCAACAAGCACTAATACAGGCCCAATGGGACAAGAATCACGCTGCCCCATGCTCACTCTGTGCGTGTATAAATACGAAGAGGAGGAGCTGTGGACAAGACAGGTAATGATAGTACCTCTTCTGTTTTCATCTGACACACTGTGATAACGGTGACATGAACCACCCCTGCTGTAACATGCTTCTTTTTTAGTCCATAGATTTCAGTCCTTTCCCTGACTAAGGATGAAAGGATGTGATGAGCAAATTTAACCTGCACTCTTCTCTTGCTAGCTACATAACAAACTAGGTTGTCAGTGTCTTTGGTGTGCAATTATCAGCAAACAGATCCATCATAATTGCACCAATTGCTTATAAAATTATAACGTCCGCTTATAATAAAGCAGGGATCGCAAAATTTGAATGAACGACGAACTAAATTTCTTTAAAAAGGAGGCAAATTAAGACAGTGAGGTGGCAGTGTTATGTCAGAGATGTTCATTTTTCTTAGGCTGTTCTGTGTATTCAAGAGATGATGAGATATTGATAATGTTATAATATTTTTTTGCTTCCTGCTTCTTTAAGTTCTTGAACTCTGTACGACTGTGGGACTTTATCGAGGAACGAGAGCATCGTGCGGTTCCACAGTATGAAGACGACGTCAGCGACCTGGGTGAACTCTTCATGCAGCTCTCTGGTGCCGGAGAAGAAAGTGGAACCTCAGCAACACACTGATCTCTTCATCATACACACACACACACACACACACACACACACACTCGCAGACCTGTAGGCCGACCACGGCAAGCCATGGTTTCATAACTTTGGTAACTGTGTATGTAATCTTGGCAATAAAAATGTACTCACTGGTAAACATTTCCCTGTTTATGGCTTGATATGTTTTTCTTAAAAAAAAAAAAAGAAAGAAAAAAAAAGAAAGAAAGAAAGAAACAACTTTTTACCTGTGGTACATTTTTGTGATATATTACACTATGTTTAACATGAACATATTTAAAGGCACATGTATTGTTTCTGTAAGCTGCTATATTTTCCTGATGTGTTAGAATTTTGCAGGATTGAAAAGATTTTTAATATGTCCAAAGAAAATAGCTGTCAAATAATAATGGAAAAATGAAAAGAAAAAAAAAAAAGACTGCTAAACCTGCTGGCACACCACAAACGCACTCTAGTGTGTGTGTGTTTAACAAGTATTGTGTATTATTTTAAAATATGTATACTGTAATTGTTGCACTTAGATCCATTTACACAGACACAACAACTCTACTATCTTTGAGAAACATATTGGCGGTTCTTAGGACTGTTTCGATTTAACTACATCCTATCGATGTCAAAAAGGCTGAAAGGTTTCTGTTTATTCCATCATGTGCACACATGGATTGAAGGTATAGTCAGGTGGAAAAGTCCCTCTTCTACCAATTAGTGTTTCTCAAAAGCTGATCCAGTAGTCTACTCCGTTTTTTCCCATGTTGTTTGAGTTATTTATTTAAAACTGAGACAAAGTTATCTTAGTTGTTTGAGGTCCTAGAATGAAATAAAAAAAAAAAAATGTACCTGAATCTCCTGTATGCTTCTTTTTTTAATTATTGTGACAGCATATGTTTCATTCAAATGGTAACAAATAACAGTGTTAGTTTTTGGCTCTTGATAAAGGCACCCCATTTTTAATCCCAATCTCATAGAAGGTTTTAGCAATCCTGCTAGTTTATTAAACTGGTTTTGTATCTTTCAAGGTGAGTGTGTGATCATTTTTAGGTATATGGTTTGCACAGTGCTAAACTGGTAGCTCTAACATTAGCTTTATTTAAAAAAAAAAAAAAAACGTGAAAGGCAAGAAATGAAACACATCCACCACCTTCCCATGCGCCAATATAACAAAGGAGTTAAAATGACATCCACCAAAAATACAGAACAATAGCTGCATTTAAAACAGTAGACACAAAACCCTATTTGGCCAGATTATACAGTAATTCAGACTGAACTGTGTATTTAACTTACTTTTATTAAAATACAAAGCATTAACAGTCTTTCAAGTGCACAAGTAGGACCTCGCTAAAGAATAACAGGTCAAAATATAGAAGAAAATGCCTTATAATCGCAATCATTGATATGCTCTCATTTTTGATTCTCAGATTATATACAACCCTAGAAAGACAACGAAATTAAAAAGGGAAATACCTGATACTCGATAAAGAGATTTAAAGCATAAATGTGAAGGATACCTCTAACTTTGCTTTTCAAGAGAACGATCAGTCGACACCTTCCAATGATAAAAGCCACTGCTAGAGTTGGCACTTGTGGAAAATATACGATTTTAGTTAGATGGTGAAAGCGGCATCATTAAAACTGAGTAGGACTAGTATGTGAAGAGTCCCATAGCACTTTCAGGATCGTCTGTACATTTCGTGGGTCGGGTTTTGCTGTTAAAAGTATCCAAGTGTGTGCGGCGGTTACAAGTCTTATCGAGAGCTCAGCTCCTGCGGACAACCAAAACCTCACTCGGTCAGACTTTAAACTCTCGTGAAAATGCTGAAATGAATTGAGGAGACCATTTAGAAAGACAAAGGATAGATAAAGTGACGGACTTGTAAAACGAACACACTGATCCAGTACTGAATGTGAATCTGGTCCAAATACAGGCCTGAAACACTGGACTGGTATATTATTAATGCGTTTCATGCCATGAATGCGTATTATGTTGATGAACGCAACACGGCTCATGCATGTAAGGACACAGGACAGGTCATAAATCCCACCATCAGGCCTCGGTTCCTGAGTACATTTCAGTATTGGATCAGTGTTGAGTATCAACTCATAACAACTCATACCAGCATTTTCATTTTAAGCCACTATGCCAGGAATTACTGGTTGACCCAATATTTATGATGGAGCACGTTCTAAGTTACGTAGCTACAACCCAGGTTATTAATAGCGCATTTAATGCTATGCTGTATACCTCATCACACCAAATGAGACAGAATAAATTAAGTGTAATAATAAAAAGTGCTCTCTGGGCATGTCTTCTACTCAACTGACCTTTTTATCTGTGTGAAAGCAACACAGTCAGATATGATCATTACATTTTAAGCAAAACCAAGAAAGCTGTAAAAGGCAAGCGTTTTTCAGTGGCAATGCCAGAAGCTTATCTTCAGCTGAACAGTGAGATCCTTTTCTGCTTTGCTTTTTCTACTCTTGTGCTTCATTCTGAGAAATAATTTAAATACGTTAAATGTGATTGATGTGCTCCAGGTCTAGCAGAAAGAACTTCAGAAAAAGAAAACAGGCAGCCATATTAGAAGACAGGCAGCCTGGTGGAGGTCAGAGTACAAATGCTGATGTCGTCCGTGTGTGCGGCTCTGTGAAGCGACGGCTCAGATGCGCTGCGATTGATTTTGGGAAGCGAGTGTTGCAGCAGCTCTATCGATGCCAGAATCTAAAGAGCAAAGGAACAAGCATCAATATGCGATGTGCTTTAAATTCAGATTATCCCACCATCTTTTTTACAGTCTTCCTCCAGAACAATGACGCTTTATTTAACTTAACCCTGGTCTCAGTGATGGTTGTGGCTTCACAGCACCTAAAACGTTCCTTGTGGTCCACTGGAAAACCGTCAGATATTTTGGCTCAGACTGAATAGTTATTATGGCAGAAAAGCTCTACATACATATTTGTCTAGTAAAGCAAGTGTGTTTACTTTAACTCCACCTTCTGAAGTACCTGAGGTGGAGTTAAAGGATTTCTTTATTTATTTTTATAACAGTTACATTGTAAAAACTGCATATAAGTTCATTTGAAAATAAATTATGTTAAATTATATTATATAAAATCTAAAAAGACTGCCTGGTTTAATAGGACTTTGTTAAATTGGGAACATAATTAAGGAATAAAACATGATTGGGCCACACCACCACAACACCAGGGCACTATGATATGCTACCACCCTGATTTTGATTACTGGCAGTACTGACCAATCAGATTTGAGAATTTAGAAGCACTGTGGTATAAAGGTTTATAATAGAGCTGAAGTAAAACGGTGCTGATTAACATACTTCATGACCAAACCAAAAAGTATCATCATAACAGTGATTACTTGAGGGAACAGCGGCCTGTCATCTTTCGACTTCTTAATGCAGTCAGCGACAAGTCTCTTCATGGCTTTGGGGCAGTTCTTATACAGCTTGCTTAGGTCTGGAGACAAGTAACCTCTTCCTACCATGAAGATGATCTACAAAAGAGATTATTATAATTATTCCATCATGCAATACACATGCATAATGCAGAATAAGCTCCTCTGGGTTCAAAAGCCTGCAATAGAAGATCAGAATTCTTTACCAGATATACAAAACCAATTAGATGCTTGGGCTGAGTGAGCCGAAAATTGCAAGGCTAGGACCCTGAGTATGTACTTTGTCCAAAGAAATGTGTGAGGGAGGCTCCTCTGCCACAAATTACCAACCAGAGCTGGATGCCCAGTGCCCACTGATGTTTGAGGCTAAATTTAGCATCTGGGCTCTTCGCAAGTTATAATACACCAACTTGGAGCCACTGCTGATGAACCTCAACAGCATCAATGAACAACTGTAGGGCTACATTCGTGTATGATGTACACTGTGTTTGTGCTAAACTAGTACAGATAATTATTCAGAGCTACCAGCTAGTGTTTGTCTATGTTTTGAGGAGTAAATGTCATTCAGCAAGACAAAGACCCAAAACACACTGCCAACCCAACAAAGGATTTCTTCTGGGGATAAAAGTGGAAGGTTTGAAAAATAAACAAAAATTGGGTGGTCTGCCACCAAAGGTGCTATGCTCCAAGTTGTTCAACACATCTAGACATAAATATCAGGAAAAGCTGAACTTCTGATTTACCATCTCATTCATCTTTTGACCTCAAACCCAAATGTCTTCAGCGTACAGCAAAAACAAAAGAATTGGCCTTGCTGTTCCAGTGCTTTCACAGGGGAATGGATATACACAGATGGGGACAGTTTGTTAGTGAGGTGTTTAGCCACCACAAACCACCCAAACAATATCAATTCACCAGAGCAGTCTATGGAACGGTATTGGAGAAATGAACACCAATTTCCTCTACATTCCTCTAAAAGATATTCTTTCAGCTGGTGTCTTGATGATGGATATAGAGAGTGCTGTCTAAAATGACGCTCTTAAATGACTGGGGTTTAATTGAGTTGAGATCTGGTGACTGCGGAGTCATCCTGGAAGAGACCGCTCCCAACAGGAAAGAAATGCTTCATCATAGGATAAAGGTGATCAGTCAGAAGAATTTCATATCGATCTGCAGTGACGTCTCCCTCAAAATAGACAAACCATGACAGTAAAATGCCACATACAGCATAACCGAGCCACCCGTTTGTTCTTTAATTTGTCACCCATCTGTATCTATCATCATTTCCCTTTTGCATATTTAATTTAGGCACAAATGGGATTGTTTCTAGGCAAAAGTTATTCACTGTGATCGGTGTAGTTACCTGGTCTCTGTTTGCAACCATAGAATATGGGAGCTCCCCGGTCATCAGCTCATAAAGCACAATACCGTAGGAGTAGACGTCTGACTGGAAACTGTAGGGATTACTGTCCTGCATCCTGATCACCTCAGGAGCCTGGAGCACAGAAATGGCTTTTGTTTATCTTACATTGCTATTAGTACTCAAAAGCACACAATCAGGTCAAATCAAATGAGGTGACATTCAAAAATATTTCAGATTTTTGACCTACCATCCAAAGGATGGATCCTGAAGGCTGCTCTACTTGATGCGAGCCGCTCCATCTCGTCTTCACCGTGGCCAAACCAAAGTCTCCGATCTTCACTGTTAAGCCTTCATGGAGGAAGATGTCTAGAGATGTGACTTAAGGCCCGAGATAACTCACAGGACCATGAGCACCTTGCATCAAACAATCCACTGTTGTTTGACTGCTGATCTTTGACCTCTGACCAACCAGTATACTGACTGCAATGGCGACTAGAATATTTGCGTCCTAAACATACACTCACAGACGACTGTAATAACATCGCCTGCTCCTTTTCCAGTCTTCTACTGCCCAATGAAGCCTCGGAATCCTGTTCTTGGTTGAGTGGAACCTGTCTGCCTAAAGGTTTGTGCATTTTGAGATGATTTTCTGCTCACCACAGTTGTCAAGAGTGCTTATTTGAGATACCATAGCCTTCCTCTCAGCCTCCTGTCCTCCGACATCTCATCAACAAGGTGTTTCCACCTGCAGAACCACCACAGGCTGGATGAATTTTTACCACAAAACCGCTAGCGTGTGGTAATGGACGGATGATCAATTTTAAACATTGTTTCATACGTGCTCCAATCAACAGCAAAAATTAATTAAAAAAAACAGGCACAAGTCCACTGTGACCTTAGTAATACTTAGTAATAAATATTTAGCTGCTCTACTTTTAATGACCATATAGCCCACAGACCCGCCTACTTCCTTTCTATTGGCTCACAAGAGAGTGCTGAAGTCTCAAGTCAAAGTTCAGCTAGATAAAGTAGGTGTGAAGCAAAAGTAACCGCTATCAGAAGCAAATGCATGTCTTTCAATTCCTGCGTCATTTCCTTTAAGTGAATTGCCTTTTCTACCAGGCGAATCATATTTGCATTTGGTCTGATGGCTTCTTTAGCTGTAAAAAGTAGGTAGAAAATGTGGCTCCTGTATCGCGGTAGCAAGGAGTCAAAAATCATAAATCACTATGGTTAACCATAGATGTTGGCACGTCTGCAAAAAAACCCTTTCTGATAAAGTATATGTACATTTTTTCTATTACTTTATTGGAGCTTGGCATGGTATTAGATTATTAAAAAAATGCTTGGCATGACAAAGGAACAAGAGAGTCATACATTTTAAAAACACAGGCTTCACAGTAAGTGTTACCTTCGTGTTGTTTGTCTTTCTTGATTCAGAAATAATTTATTTAAAGGATACTGTTTGACTTCATGTCCCGGTGGATTATGTTCTTTGCATGCAAATAGCTAGAAGGAATATAAAAAAATTAAAAAAAGAAAACGCTGACAACCATGAGATATAACACACTGACTCACAGCACACACTGACACCATTAATTATTGTCTGCATTGCAGGATAACCATCCTTTTCTCTCTCAAGCGCAAAAAAAATGCCTGTATGTTTACATATAAAACACCCCTATATCGAGTGAACTCTTGGGCCTTTTCTAAAAACAGACGCATTCACTTGTTGATGGGGTGGAAAAAGTCCAAACTTTATCTGCTATGGAAAACACAAATGCTGCAGACTGTTTGAAAATGACTCTCCACCTCATTAACCACGGCACTCAACTCCCCAACGCTCTGCTCAACACGCCGCAATGAATATTCAAGCCTAACCTTAGCAGCGTACTGCTATATTACTATAATGCCCTGTCTAGTGATGTATCACAACACAGATCAATATTTGCAGATTTCTTGACTGTAGAGCTGTTTCTTGACTGTTACGGCTCTAAAGCCTTCCTTGCTAACTCACTCCATGCCTTGAGCGGTCTGTCTGGCGATGTCAATCAGCTGGAACAGCTGCAGTTTGGTATCCTGGACGTGCAGGTGTTTATAGAGGCTGCTTCCATCACACCACTGTGTCACGATGGCCAGGTTATCTTTGGTCATGTAGCCCATAAATAGCAAGATATTGACGTGCCGAGTCTTTCTGTAGTGGTTAGATCAGAGACATACAAGTTGGTAGGTCAGGGCAGAACTAAATGCTTTATTCCAGAGAAGTGCTTTGCGCAAAGAAGCACATGCAATAGTCAGATGCTAACAGTGGCTAACAGTAAATGAAAAGTAATGGCTAAATTTGCATATTAGGCACGAATAGCAATGGTGACATTCTTTTGTTTTAACATACAGTATGAGCTCATGTTTCTATTTTCAACAGATATTACGTGGGTTGCCTAATCCCCCAGAAATACCTTTATAATTTGCATTATTGCTGGAGAAATCTCTCCCCATGTATCTCACCTCAGAACCGCCACCTCATTGCGAAAGGCCTGAAACTGCTCTGGCGTAGGATCTTTAACCTTTAAAATCTTCACAGCAACATCACCTAAGTGAGGTGCATAGAGTAAGTCTAGTTTTTCATGAGTAGTACACAACATTGTTATATGCAATTTGTCTTTGTACATCTGGACAAGTAAAAAGTGTTACATTTTTCAAACTTTCATATATAAACCAGTGATGAGGCCAGAAATTGAACAGTTGGTGAGCCTGGGTAAACTAGTGTGGGCAAGGGTTTGAAAAGAAAACTCAAATGCCAGCAGTCACTCAAAAGAACTTAAATGTTTGCAGAAAGTGGCCAACAAGTTGAAAGGCTATTAAGCGAGGTTTGCTCTTGGTAAGTAGGTTGGTAAGCCTACTTGTGGTCTAATTCACTTCAGTTCAGAATGCACTGTACCATCATAACAAATGCCAGGTGTTTACTGTAGCATGCACACACACGCGCGCGCACACACACACACACGTTGCCACTTGCCACAGCTACAGAAATTAAAAACAACACATTTCAGGAACTTTGCCAATCCGTATGTTTAACATAAACATAAAAAAAGGCCTGTCACAGGTCCAACAAAAGTTTGTTTTTTATTCAAACGTAGCGTTAACTACAGGCTTTGCAGTCTTGGGCTTAGGCTTAAATTGCGAGGGAATATTTAAGCAATGAAATTAGGACAAAATATAGTTTCAGAAGAAACCAACAAATCACACTAATTGTTTTAAGTAAGATTTCTTTGAAATCTCTAAGGAGAACCATTATAACGGCCTGTCGGATTAATCTTCGGTTGCGGTGAGGATTTTAACAGAAGAAATAGCAGAAGATAAAAAAAAAAAAAAAAAAAAAAAAAAAAAAAAAAAAAAAAAAAAAAAAAAAAAAAAAAAAAAAAAAAAAAAAAAAAAAAAAAAAAAAAAAAAAAAAAAAAAACAGAAGAAACATTTTATTACAGTTAAAAATGACTGTGTTTTAGTGTTGCACCATGCATTCCTCAACAAACAGCAGTTCTGTTCTTCGACTCTCAGATAAGTCTGATCTCCACTCTGATAGCGTGTTCCTGTGTTAACAGAAACTGAAATATATTTCATGTCTCTCGTGTAACCCCTAGCTCCAAGACAGCTTTTTTGGGTGGGCCAGCCACTGAAATCAATAGGGGGGGATGAGGATTTCTCTGCAAATGTGTATCCCAAGTTTAAGGATTTTATAGGAGTGTATGTGCGTTAGGTCCAATTTCCCGAATAATGACACCTGACTGTGGCAGTGCCCTGAAATCACATTATGCGAGTCAATCGCTGGTGTTCATCAAGAGTGAAGACAAACCCAGGCAAGAAGACTTTTGTTTCTAAACATCATACAACAGACCTAGTCATAATATAACATAATAGCCATTTTTCAAAATGTAAAATGCTTGTCATAATGTGCACATTATGATTAACATAGTGATTAATACAGTGCAGTGGTGGCTCAGGGATTCAAAACCCATCAGGAGTCCAAAACCCACCATCAGGGCCCTTGAGCAAACCCCTCAAACTTCTCTCCTCCGGGTGTGTCATATCATGGCTGACCCTCTAACCCAAGCTCTAACCCAAGCTTCCTAACAAAGCTGAAAAGAAAAGAAAGTCTCTGTAGGGCACTTGCCTATGTAACAATAAAACCTGTCTTTTTTAGTTTTATAAAAATAGCCAAAAAAACACCATAGAAATGTCATAGAAACACGTAACAGCAGCAACCAAAAAGAGATGCTGTGGCAGCAATACAGGGACAAAAATAAAGCTATATGAAGAACCAGGCCACAATTTGAACATAAACATATAATGCACCGACTATTATGACCATTGTGACGAATGGACACCAGGTTCCTGGTTAAATTCTCTCCATCTGCTCTAATCTGACGCCCATATACACTCACCAATTAGTGCCTAACTTTAAGTCTGTGCACTCACTCTTATCTGACACCTGTTATTTACTCTAATCTTAAAATACTGTCGTCTATCATGTAAAACACTGAGCACAGGTACTGAGCAGGTGTATGCGGCCTCTGGGGGGGAGGAAGAGCGGAGAGATATCATATCTCAAACATGCACTAATCACACTAGCAGCATTAGGCCCTTGTAGACTATAGGCAGCTGATGGCATGCAGCCAATGTATGAACACCATGTATTCTTTATGCAACCTTGCATGTTGAATAAACCAAGGCATCTGAAGGGGGGTAGTAACTCTCTTCAGTCTGTATAAAAGATGGTGCAATTTCCACTGAAACAGTGCAATACACTTGCTCAACAAACAAGAAGTCTCCTGCTCGTTGTACGCTTAGTTAGAAACTAACCAAGGCAAAAAAAAATACTACGCTTGTCTGCTATCACAGAGTCAGGTACACTTGGCTTGAACATGTGGGTGACATTTAAATTATATTCCGTTAATCCCGATCGCCATGTTAAATACCTGTGATGCTTACCGTGCCATTTCCCTTTGTAAACTGTCCCAAATGACCCTGATCCAATGCGGGAGTGCAGAACCACCTCGCTGGCGTCGATCTCCCAGTAGTAGCAAGAGTCGCGCTTCTCCCTCGGCCGCTGAGGGGGGAAGGAATTACAGTTTATGTACCCAAATTATGCACTAAAAAAAAATTCTTTAAAGACCATTTTCGATAATGACTTAAATTAAAAAAAAAAAAAAATCACTGGTCATAAGAAAGAGAAAGAAAGAAGCACCTTTTATTTTTTACCCTAATCAAGAAGGGCAGATTCTATTCATATGCAAATTAGAAATAGTACGATACATATACACAAAAATAACCAAATTATATAGAGATGTTTAAGATTAACACTGTAAAATAAACAGAAATCTGTTACAAATCAAATTTGTCGATGGGAGATTTCACCCAAAAATGCTGCCAAAGAGGAGGGGAAAAAAGGACAATAATGAAAATGTTTTACCAAATGAATACCGAAAAACAGTTAGCAAAATTGCAGCTAGGATCATGCGATTATGTTTCCGGTCGAGCCATGTGCCAAAAATACATTTTATTACCAAACATTATTTACAATATCATCCCAAAATTGTAAAATCATTCTTACATGTTTAAAGATGGACTTTACTGTTCTGAAAAACATCATATTTAATTTGCTTTTTATATTTTACATTTTCCAACATTGGATCTTTCATTAGGTCAAAGGGCACGCAACAAAATTCACAACAGTGTATTAAAATGCTCGTCCTGTTTGCAAGCTGAACACTGTATCACAGGTTTAAACAAAAGTGCAAAGCTTGTACATTAGAGCACGAATATAAATGATTTTATCCACAATAATCCTGCTGCGTGTTGAACATCATGATAAATCACTATATTATTAGCATATGGCCACTCTAGCCTTCATCACTGATCTGGTCAAAAGGATCAAGACAGACTTAAGGAAACATAAGCGAGCCACAGTGTGTGACTGAATAACACGCAGGTATAAAACTGAAACTTACTATTCTGTTTTTGTCCTGAGTACTAGATGAAGATGCCTTTTCTCTATGAACAGGGCCTGGAGTTTTGGCCTGAGACCACCCTGTGGGACTGAGATTAGGAGGTCTTCCTGTGCAGGAAAGACACAAAATGAGACAGACGTGATGTCAAAACACCTTTTAATATTTTAATTAAAAAAAAATGTTTTTTTTATAACATTCTGACCTGAGTCCTGACTTTTTGAGGCATCCTGTTGGGAAAGCAGAAAAGACAGAAGGGTGTTTAGCTGTGAATAGGTTGAACTGCTATCAAAATGTACTACATCTCAGATGGCTCAAAAGCTTTATTGTGTAAGTACCAGGAATTTGTGTTTTAAATGCGGTCTCTGAAATACTTCAGCACCCACAAATGTACGTCTGTTTAGAACGTGTAGTTTAGTGTTTGTCCTGTTAGTGTTGCCTTAATTTGGCTCTGTATTGTTCCCTGATTCGAAGCCCATGCTACAGTCCCGATCCTAAAGGCACATGTTAACTAAATCTATGACCGCTTTCTAAACAGGTCAGTGTGGGATAATTGGTACATTTCCAACATCTAACATTTACTCTTTAAATGTAACGCAGGCGGTCATTGAGTAAGCTTTTCACGGGATCTTATGGCCTCTTCGAGTCTGAGCAACCCTGTGAGAAAAAGCTTAGATTCTAAGCAAAAGCTAAAAAAGCAAAGCCTACTGTGGTAAATAGTTTACCATACAAATATGGATCTACCAAAAAGCTAAGAATCCTAATTCTTTTACACAAAAATTTGCAAAAAAGCAGAACCAAAAAGTGTTGGTCACTGAACTCGCTAATCACATCAACAATGCTCCAGAGATAAGACTTGAGTGAGAGGAAATGTTTATTACCTGACTATTATCAAAAGAGGTCAAAAGATGCTAGCTTTCATTTCATTCATTTGCATGTGGCGGTCTGGGAAAACAAGTCATATGTTGCTCGGGCTGATTACAGAAAATTGCTACAAATGACCCAAAAAAAAACCAAAATTGAGTTTCAAACAGTAACATACTTTGACATCTCTATATTTTTACCAAAACAACATGGAAATGTTTTTCATTTAAGTTCTTTTCTAACCTTGCTTTGGCTTTCTACCTGCAAAGATCATCTTTGGCATCAAATTCGATGTGCAAACTAGCTTTCAAAATCTAATAGATAATGTCAAAATTTGACCACGTGAAGTGTTTCCCCAGGCCGCTACACATTTAGTCTCAGATTTATTTTTAATGCCAAAACTGACTCGCAAGGAATAGTTAATATTTATAGTCTGGCCAACCAACTGTAGTTTGTTAAATTATGACCTTAAGAGATTTATCCCAAACTTTTAATCACATTTCCATGACATCAATGTCGAGAACACATAACTGTTCCCACCCAAGATGGGCATCGAGCTCCCACACCTCCTAAATCCAAGTTTAACCCTGGTACACCACTAAACTATACTTGTGCCTACATATAAATAGAGCCCTTGTGTAAGTACAGGAGCAAAATAAAGAAAAACGCAAACTGTCATGAAGTCGGGTTTGGACTCCTCACCTCAGTCGAAGCCCCGCCCGCAGGCAGGCTGCTGCTGACCATGTGGACGTTGGGTGTGGATGTGGAGCGCTGTTTCTGGGAGAGAGAACCGCTGGAGGGTGGCAAGGGCGCAATGTAGTTAAAGGCATGAGGTGTGGAGTGTCTGTGATGGGCACTAAAAAAAAAAAAAAAAAAAAAAAAAAAAAAAAAAAAAAAAAAAAAAAAAAAAAAAAAAAAAAAAAAAAAAAAAAAAAAAAAAAAAAAAAAAAAAAAAAAAAAAAAAAAAAAAAAAAAAAAAAAAAAAAAAGAGAGAGAACATGGGGTTTTGGGTCTTCATTCAAATACAAGAACTGTATTTAGGAATACTTCCTAAAAATAATACTGCAACAGCACTGTAAACATAGTGTATGTTTGATGATGATACAACTACTATAAGACTATACAGGCATCTGTGCCAGGTTTGAGAAAGCTATAAAACATGGGCCTCAAATCATAACAGTGACCAAGCATTTTAACGTGGCTTCGTGAAGTGGAATTCTTGATCTACAGACTGATTAGATCCATCTGATTTGTGCTAATGTATTAGTACTAAAGCTAATGCAATGGCTTGATGCCTTTAATAATGGCTCAGGCCAGTCTGGCACACACACACTCCTGAGAAATACTGCTTTTCAATGCTTTTCAAGTAACAGTTTGGCCAAAAAAATAACTTTATCCACTGTTTGGTGTCCAATGGTTGTTTCATTAGTTTTTGGACACTATGGATAACGTGACTAAAGGAAGTCTCTCTCACACAAAGCTTTTCGGTATGTACATGTCCAAATCTCCATATTCTTGCCTCAAATGACAATTTGATGAAAATCATTGTAAATAAATGTATTTAGTGAAGATATCAATCAATTCATCTTCTGAACTCTGGGAAATCTTAGGGGCAGAATGATTGGAAGGTGAAGCTTAATGGAGAAGGGTTTTGGTGAGCTAGACCTCCATTACTTGTTAACTACATTACCCTTGTCGTGAGTAATCTTGGGCTAAAGGGAAAAAAAATTTGTGTAAATTTCATTCTCTTGTGCTTGTCACGGTTTGAACTATGAATGTGAACGCTGCACTGTTCCTGCCATCTACAAACGAGTTTCACCAGTAGCAGAGTACAAGCATCTTCATGTTTTTTTCACTTTTTTGTGTATCTTCTATTACTTTGCCTTCCTGGTTGCACATTATCTCTAAGTCAATCTCAGTAAAAGCTTTTAAGCTTCTGCAGCCAATGTATGAACTAAACAGAAATATAAATGTTGGACCTCGTTCATCCATTACTGTATCTCCAGCTTCACACTAATCTAATAAATCCATTTCTTGATTCCAACATCATCATTAAGAGAATGTACAATGTATGTGCAATGGGCCAGTGATTTAAACTAGAGACCAGGTTGGAGAAGTTTAGCCGGGATTACCCAGTCATTCCTGGAGGGACATTTCGCTGTGTTACTCATTCGGCAGTGTTAGGAATTAGCACTCGTTTTGCAGGAACTCTGCCTGTTGTGTCTGACATTATTTCCATATCCAAAAGCCACATGACCACTTATTCCAGGGGATTTCAGCTTCAGTAAGCCTTTGTCTAAACTTCCTCAAACGGGCTTCAGACAACGAGACTGTAACACTGAGCGGAATGCAAAAGAGCATCATGACAAACTGTCGTCTTTACACAGTTTTGGAGGCATCTGAAAATGCTTCAGTTAAGAAATCTTAAAAGATTATAACAAAACGTTCAAGACTATTAGACAAAAATATAGACTTTAATTATTTGGATGCGCAATCAGCCTCAGAGTACTGACCTGGCAGGAAGTCGGGATAAAGAGTCTCGCATCCTCCGAGATGAGAGAGGCGGCAGCGATGGCGTTCCACCTTCTCCAGGTGTGGGAAACAAACTGAGAGTGGAAGATAGGCAGGACATTAGTGCATGCCATTTACGCACTTCATAATACTTTGACACAATTTGAACTGGCAAAGCAGCTCTGGATTAATATGAACAAATAAAATCTTGGTCTTGGTTTAAAGTCGGAATAGGTTAGTATGACATAATGCAGCAATGTACACTTTTTTGTAGTCAACCAGCTAAGACATGTCTGATGTCTGATGGTTACTTTTTCAGGTTTCGCACTCGAGCTACAATGCTAATTTACCTGAAGCCTACAGCTCACAGTTAGCTTTGCGTAAACTGCATGTCATCACACACTCGCCTCAAACCACGACTTGTTCAGTATCTCAAATAATCTTAACTGAGTAGTTTCTAGGACTGTAGGACACACCGACATCTAAAAACAATGGACAACATGACCTCACAGAGATAAAAACAGTAGTGGCGGCCATTTTGAATCCAGTATCAGTTTCTTCCCCAGCACACAGTTTGGTGTCACTCTGCACGAGCATCACACCAAAATTTTGAAGACAAACTTGTCTTCAGACAACAATATAATTCCAAGTTGTGTATATTCTTCATTTGCTATTTTGTTTTATAAAGCCTTATGTACAAATGGTATTATTGAGCCAAACAGTGTATGTTGAGATGAGTGTGTGACGATTTAGCCATGCTGAACTGGTATCCTTAAGCTTCCCTTAGCCTTCAATATTGGTCAAACTCTCCCTTATGACTGCATTTCTGATTTCTTATTTTATATTATACTGTCTCACCTCTCCCTGTTGGAAAAAAAAACAATACAATCCATTAGAAAATTCAGTGAGAGTTTCCATCATGTAATGGATGTTAATGGGAATTGGCTTAATGCCTTGCATCAGATTCCTGTAAGATTCCATTAGAAATGTTCTGGTTACTATTAAACTAATACCAGAACCCAACAGAGCCTTCTTTAATGGGTGGATAATTACCATTAGGATAAAATGGTCAATTTCCCTGCTATTCATTTCGCTAGCAGAGCCACGAAACTGCTGGCCTTCAGCAGAACTTCCTCAGTCATCTGTATGTGCAGCATGCAAACAATAAAACAAAGCACTTGCTTTTTACATTAAAAGATGAGTATGGGAGAACTAGAAATTACAGGAGAGAGTTCAGCGGTGTAATCATCTAAAGAATAGTCCATTGTACCAGGCCTTGCCCTATTTTCATTGATCTGTATCTCCAAAGAATGTCTGTGATGAGTATAGCCAACACTGTATGCAAAACTCTTAGTGTGAATTGGTGGCAAGGAACATCAAACTACTGCTAGTAAAGTACAATGAGTGCATTTCTTTTCAATGAGTTCATACTTTCTTTTCTACTCTTTCTTCAAAAGAATTTCATACTGCACCGCCATCAGTTCACCCATCCCTTATCCACGGCAGTTTTTAATGAAATCGTAAAATATGTAAAAGTTCTCACATAAGAAAACATACAAATATAAAAGTATAATAAATAAAATTGATTTTGTTGTACACGAGTATGGCAGAGCCATAAGCCCTATTCAAACAGCATTTGTTTTTCACGCTGATGTCTGTAATTAAATCTCCTCCATTGCATCCGCATGTCAATCAGCAATAAACTGACATGGGGCGAGCATGTTTCTCAGAGCTTCTTTTCCTATTGACATGGATGTTTGTGATATAATGTGTGAATATAAAGTGAGCCTTTATACCAGCTGTACCTGAGAATAAAGTGTTCGAGGAAAGGGAAGTATGGCCTCGCCAAAATTTCATTAAAACGAGCTCATTGAAATATCGCACCGTTTGTTCATTTAATGCGAACTGTTTTCAGTGGACAGGACAGCGTGCGTGAAAATCTCGTTTCAAGCTTCAGACACTGCGCCAATAGAAACCTGGTGAAGCCTGGCTCCTGTGAGCTTCTAAGGCAGTGTATTAATGGGAGGAAAGTTTAATCTCATTGGACAACTAGCTTTTAATACGTCATTTTGGGTCCCGCCCAGATGCCCTGCATCTCTGGGGGTAATTAGGAGTGTGGGCACGTGTGTTTTGCATAGGAATAAAATATCACAACGTTTATTTGACAGTGCACTCTTCACTTGTCCTGCCCGGAGACGCAGCTTCTCCATAAGATGACTGGGAGCTCTTTCGAAGGGGCGGAACCTCGTAACTGATTGCCAAATCACTGAAACAGTAATGAACATGACTGATATCGCAAACTTAAACGCATCAGCACCAGTCAGACAATCTACTACGTTTTTATGTAAAACTGAGAATTAAACAGGAGGACACCAACAGATGAAACAGATAAAACACAACACACATGCTTCCTCTTTTTTAAAAAAAGCTAAGCTGTAATCATCATTATAATGGCCAATATAATCATCTTGCAGGATCAAGATCTTTCTTTTGATTACCTTTACCTTCTTTCTGATAAGTTCCTAGTGATTAAAAAAAGCATGTAGATAAAGCAATATATGACCCACAGCAACTACAAACATCCATCAGTTTGAAATGTTCTTTCTTAATCTGCAGGTAAAAATGACTAAATACCTGGTGATGCTACAATAATCTGATTACTGCTGAGGTCCTCAAAAAACAATCAGCAATTTGCACTGAAATCTGATCAGAAAGAACAATGAAAAAACACTTTCATTGCCAATCTGAACAGCAAAATAAAAAAAGGGATTTACCCCATCTCCTCGTGTAAACCTAATCCCGTCCTAATAAGGCTTTCTCCTCAAACTTACAGGAGCTGTCGAATGTTGCTCCAGTCAACACACATGGTGGGGACTTTGGTGCTGCAGTGCTCGTGGAATTTGTATCCGCACGTCTGACATCGGAAGCCGTGTAAAAGAAACTTCTGGCAAATGTCACAGAAGGCCAGCTTCAGAAACGTCTTTCGTACCTGTCATATGTTGGAAAAACATGTCTGGTCGGTCAGTGGTACTTAAACAGGGTCATTCACTGACATAGCACTGTAGTGCCTCTGAAGTTCAAGATAACTCACAAAATTGTGTGTCGTTAGCGGTACGTGATCTAAGACTTCTACCAGCAGCTCTTCCCCGATGAGTGAGGTAGAATCAGTGTTCCAGTCCATACGAGATTTTTTGCTGAAATATCAGGAGGAAAACTGACTTTTTGTACCAGTTTTACTTACCAAACAGTTAAATAACTACAAATCAGAAAAAGTCTTCAAAATAACAATATAAGCCCACGTTGACTTTCCACTATTACATGCAACTCCTACTTGCCATGCAACTCCTACTTCGCATTTACTATTTATCAAGTACTACAATAGCACTTAAAGGAATAGTTCAGTGAAAAACCACACAATCTTCCTCTTACTAGTATAAATGTAGTCAGTCAGGACAAGTTTGATGTCCAAAACCCGCTTCTTAAGTTGTGCCCTGTAGGCTAATCTCGGTAACAAGTAATTACAGACAATCTTGGACAAAATCTTTTCTGTAAATATATGCCCACGAATACAGTATGACTTCCTGTAATCTATAAACATGAACAAAACTTCAAAGTGTAACATTGTGTAGTTAGACTATGAGGGCAGCCATCTTGGCTAACCAGAATCGCTTCTTTCCTTGCAATAATTCCACCCTGCTGGGCCGCACCACTCAAACTTTCAAGGCAAACTTGTACCATAAAGATGGAAGTGATGATGATGATGATGATGATGATGATAAGTTCCTGATGATAAGGATGCTAGTATGTGGCTTGGGACACAGATGTAGTAAATAAATGCTGACTTTATTATCCACAGTATTACAGTATTTATTCTGCACATCAAAATGACTGACAAATTTACTGAATACTAGTTAAAAGAAGCTAAAACCTCTCGACTTTTGTATGCAGAAGAGGGCAGATAGCGCTTTCCTCCGAGCATGCTGCACTTGTATCCTTGTAGCTACAGTGCAAAATTAAGAGAGCAAATTCTGGCAGACCAAAAACATTCGAATTTTTCTCAGAACTATTCCTTTAAACAAATACCTATACCTGAGAAATAATAAACAGTGACCGAGTTAAAGGCTGGTAGAGTGACTATAAGGCAGAATCACGTTTCTGTATAGGCTATATTCTGTATTATATGAATATGATATGACATTATATGAATACTGGTCCAAATGTTATACCATTGGAATCATAAGTTTACAAACGCCTTGCAGAATCTGCAAAATGTTAATAATTAAAAAATAAAATAAGAGGGATCTTATAAGAATTGCATTTTGTTTTTTATTCCGTACTGCCCTGAATAAGCTGTTTCACATAACAGATGTTTACATATAGTCCACAAGACACAAGAATAACTGAATTTACACAAATGAACCAGTTCAAAAGTTTACATTTGCTTGATTCTTAATACTGCGTGTTGTTACCTGGATCATCAGTGACTGTTTTTATATTTTTTGATAGTTGTTCATGAGTCCCTTGTTTGTCATGAGCACTTAAACTGCCCACTGTTCTTCAGAAAAATCCTCCAGGTCCTGCACATTCTGTACTTTTCCAGCATCTTCTGCATATTTGACCCCTTACAACACTGTCTATATGATTTTCACACTGAGGGACTCGTACACAACTATTACAAAAGGTGCAAACATTCACTGATGCTCAAGAAGGCGACACAATACATTAAGAGCCAGGGGGATGTAAACTTCTGAACAGGATGACTGGTGTAAATTGCAAACAAAATGCAATTGTTACAATCCTTCTTATATTTTTTAAATGATTAACATTTTCCAGATTCTGCAAGGCGTATGTAAACTTACGACCCCAAATGTACATTAATTAAACTGTTTATTGGATGGAATGTCTAGAGTTTACTTTCGAGGCTGTTCTGGATGGAGCCTGAACACAGCACAGCACTCGGGCTGGAGGCCTCGAACTTTAAGGGCCTTGATGAGGCAGCTGTGCAGGGTCATGCCTGGTCGTACACTCACCTGAAGAAATGCAAAGCACACCAAGTCAGCTACCTTATCAGACAGGCCATGCATAGAGGACAGAACTAAGTTACAAAATTTCTTTTGATGAAGACACCATATATATTATATACATACATACATATACACACAGACAGAAAATGGTAAATAATTAATGTGATAATTATTTCAAAAATACCAGAATTATAAGGTGCTATAAGAAAATGCTAAAGGTTTTAGATTCCAGGTGCCAGGTAGGTTATATTCCAACTAACCACAGTGCGCTGCTGATTTGGCAGATAAACGCGAATCGTGTTCGCTTTGGAAGGGTTTGTGATTTTCCCATCGTCCGATGAGCGTCTGCGATAAGGAAAGCTTTTGGTTATTGTAGGAGACATGCAGGAATCTTCAAACACTGAGTCTCTGAATCCAAACCCATTACTCAGGGTCTTCCAGGTCCCTTGGACATGCTCCATCAGGCTGGATGGCGATAATGTCAACAATCTACACCAAGACAAGACAAGCAAGACATATAATCAGTAATACAGACACAATGAATTTCAATACAGACTCAAAATTAGAATTAAAGCAAAATTTGAAAATGAAAAAAACGAAATTCGTGTCAAGTGGGGTTTTACTGTCATTTCTCTATATAACTCGTATATATTGGAACAAAATGTAATTTCTTCAGGACCATGGTGCAACACACAATCCAGCAGCACGGTACACAACAGTGACAGATGAGGGGGAAAAAATATACACAATAAATTCACTGGACAATAAACACTCAGGATAGTGCATACTAACTAGACAAGAGAACAGTACTGGATGGAAGAAACCAAACAATTGTCTGTAAACTCTGCCCTATCATGCAGCTGGTTCGAGAAAAAATAAAGCCAATGTAGAAAACAACATGAAAGGGATGAGGAAAAGTGGTCCCACAATGACTTTACTGGCAAATGAAATCTTCACAGATGATCAACTTGATAAGTAGAGTCCAGTTTATATATATCAAATTTACACATTAATACTGCAGCATCAGTTTTAAAGCAACCTGTACAAAAACCACAACACAACCTATAAATAGAAGCAATTTTTGGTTTGTCATCTTCTCCCAGCATTTATACAGCTTACCTATGTGCACATAATCTTGTCACCTTGCAATCAATCTGAAACTGTGCCAAGGTATGCGAGTGCTTAATCAAAAGTCCCTGGACTAGAAATGTAGGTAGGCAGATTGTCATCACACGAGGATCGCTAAAACAGCATGGCTGCATCTGATACGCTACCTTTTCAACCACGTTCGAATCACTGCTTAGGAGGCATGTAAACGTTCTCGTCAACATTTCACACATTCATGGTCTTTGTTTCCTCAGGCAGGACGGCAACACCCCCAACTCACCCCCCACCTGACCAAGCGTATATAAAACGCAACCCTTATGAAATGCTACTCACAATTTCATATGTTACGAAGTTTCGTTTAACTTTGCAGTTATACTTCCTATTTCCTCATTACGATGCTCCTGTCATTCTGTGTAGTTAAACGTGTACCGTGTCATTACCGCCACTGTTTCGGTGTATTTTTTTTTTTTTTTAATATTGGGTTCGCGTTATGATAGATTTGGGGTGAAAGTGGGCGTGGCCTAAACCAAAAGGTGTTTTTTAAATATAAATAAAAACCCTACCACTATGCCCCAGAAACTCTTTTTTAAATAAAAAATAATAATAATTTTTAAAAAAATAGAGGTAGAAATGCCAGCAAGGTGTGTAAGCATCTGGCTCTATTTATATTCATAATTAGTCTCATAATTATATTCATAATTTTTGTCTGTGAGATAACAGTGTATTTATATTCAGTTGTATCCCCCCTATAGATGCATTGTTTTCAGAAATAGATATAAAAGCTCTGAATTCTACTTTTCTCATTGAAAACATTGTTGAAAAGATGCCATAAGTATGGCCTAAGATGTGTTTAAGGCTTTGCATGAGAAGAGAGAAAAAAAAAAGTCTTAGTCAACATAAATTTTCTAGGTGTCACAAATGTCAGCAGGAAGTATGTCTAACCCAATCTGTTGCTGTTCAGCAATTCAAGCCAACAGCTGTCCATGCCTGTACTCAATATGGGATCAGGAACAACTGAAATCTTGCTTGAAAGGTTTATTCATTACTGCAAATGTTTCTAATGACCGAGGACTCCGCAAACGCAGAGCCTCAGCTCACACACGGCACCAGCCTGACAAGCTGAATGGCAATGCACGTAAATCAATTCATTCTGTTCATCGCTTATACAGTATAAGCAGTATAATACAGTTCACTTCAAGCAAGCAGCCAGTTTTGCGTCCTCCTCGTGTCTACCAAGCTTGCAGCGCTACAGAGGTGCATCTCTTCGGCATTACAAACTCGTTCAGCTGGTCTGTGCACTTGTGTGTGTGTGTGTAAAAAAAAAAAAAAGTCACATTGTTGAGCTTTCCGTCAGCATGTGCTTCCACTGCGAGCCGGGATTTTAACACTACCGACCTGCTTTAACAAGTCAATGGTTAAAAAGAATCTGGGGCATTTATAAAAAATTTTTAGTCCGTCACAATTTTCAGTGAACATCATACAGATTCAAGTCACCCAAGCCCCGGTGTTCTGCTTCATACCTGGAATTGTATTCTAAATTTTTTTTGTCTGAAAATCACCCAAAACCTGCTTTGAAAGGCATAATGTTCCTACATTGACTAAAATACAAAAATCCTACTTGGACCCCAAATTGCAAATGCATTCTACCTTCATCAGATTCTACGATTCTATGATTATACGAACTCCAGAACAAAAATATCATCGCAAATAGAAACAAACATACTCAGTATGGCGTCCCCGGCAAATACAGATAACCCTGTTAATTAATCACAGGCTTATCAAGGACAAAGAACGAGCCAACATGATGAACCTCCACCATCGTAATCACCCCTTTCGTGGTCCAGTGTAGAAAGAACTCAATCCTCCCTGCTAGGATATCTTATTGATAAGAGATGGAAGGATTTCCTGTTTTAAACAATTCTTAATATTTTCAATACAGTGTATATTGGGCAAAAGCTATTAAACAAAACACACACTTTCGACCGTTATTGTACTATTATTTTAAAATTATTAAATAAGCTTAGCGCCATGTGTTCCTCCATCCATGTTTCTGTGTCTGTTAGTCCTAGTAAAGGAGGCGTATGGATTGAAGCCAGATCGGCCCAGTTCTGATGCTTACTTTATTTTGTGTTCTCGAAGTATGCGATTACGTAAAAGTGGAACAAATCCAGGAATGCTACTCATTTAGCAGTTCCTGAGTAAGGTAACAACTCAGTGTAACTCTGAAGACCAAATGCAATTTTGCATCTTCGGATCTTCATGTCTAGCCCATAAAAGACTAAAAGAAAGAAAAACAGGATGAAGAGAAGTGAAGCCAGTGTCTCCTCTCCATCAGCTCTGGCTGCAAATAAAATATATACTTCCAGTGCATATATCCGGTTCAAATTTACACACAAAAAGTCTTCTGAATTTGTAATTAAAAACATGAACAAAAATTTGTTCATAAGAATGACCAAAGATATGTTTTTAAAAAAAAAATGACACTGAAGCGAAAATAATATTCCGAAAATATTCAGACACCACAAAATAACAACTTTAGTACTTTGTTGCAAAGCCATTGTTGGCAATTACAGCGTTACAATATTGCATTGTGGCTCAATTTTGGCCTATTCCTTTTAGCAAATTATCTTGAATTCCCCAAGGTTTATGAAAGTCCCTCTGATAGACTCACAATCTTTCATAAAAGTCAGGAGATTGGCTAGGCCATGCAAGCACCTTCAACTTCTGGTTGTATGTTTGCGGTCACTATCTTGTTTAAAAGTCCTTCTTCTCCCCAGATTCAGTTTCTTGGCCAGTGAGATTAAATTCTCCCGGTACGTCACTCCATGTGCAAATTTGAGACACACACATCTCTGCGCTTCTTTTTTTACCAGAGGAGTTTTGCATGATGTGTAAGAACAGAGATGACTGCAGTGAAATTAACTGCTTAATGTTCTCTGTGTGAAACTGTTGTTCCAGCTGCTTTCAGGTCGTCCTGCAACTCATTTCAAGAGTGTCGGTTTCTCTCTTACCTGCTTTCCACCTACATATTACCGACCCCCCTCTCGACACGGATGTTTGAGGATGTCTAACATTGTCCTTGAGAACTTCAGGAAGCCCCTTCACCTTCACCTTCAACATGATTGCTCCTTGTTCCCAAACAGTGTATGCGCAATGTATATAATGTCCAAATACTTTTTGCTTATCAGTTCAATTTTTTAAGCATATCTTTGTTTATGCTTCTGAACACATACCTTTTTTTTGTTCCCATTAATAAGTACAAAGTCGAAAGACATTACGTGTATAAATCTGAAGTGGATATATGTAGTGGACACGTATTAAACAAAAAAAACAACAAAAGTGTCTGAATACTTGTTTCCCATCTCTGTAGCTAAAATAATTGCCTAGGCAACAAGTCCAATTCTAGCTATATTGTAACTGCAAACATATAGAGATTGAATAATGTTTATTCTGTGTAGTTGCTTTAACAGAAAAAAAAAATCATCCTCTAACAGTTTTAGATAAGTGATAAAAGTTATTTTTCACATGAAATCATGACATTAACTTAATTTCCTTTTTTACTTTTCAAGACTTGAGTACATTAAAACTTCACTTGCATACTTTTCTGGCTGGATTTTCATTTTAATTTTGTAAGGTTTTTTTTTTTTTTTTTTTAAACCACATTATCTACACTCTCACTTAAGTGTAATTTCTCAGTACTTTTGTCCACCCCTGATCATTTGCAACAACACCAAGTTCACCAGCAATTAAGCAAACCAGGTCAAGAAAATAGCACAAAACAATCAAATCAGCACACACATTCGCTCAAAGCTCATTTTTAGATGCATCTCCGTTACATGGCTACATTGTGACAGTCAAATCGATGTCCTTTCTTACTGTGGAGATTGGAGAAAATCAATGTCCTTTTTGTTTCTACATGGCAAGGTAAACCATAACGTTAAACATTAATTTGTAATTTGTACTGTATGCAAATCTTAAGAAAGAACATGCACACGGAATAAGAAAGAAATGCATACACACAATGTTTGTCTTAACCTGTGCACTGATAACAGAATTGAAGAAGAAAAAAAAAAAATCAAGAATGTCTTCATTCAGCTCTGTTCATCTTCTGGATTATCTTTAACCAGATGACGAGTTGAAAGTGCTTCAAAGCCACAAACAAATGTGGATTTATATAGCTATCTATTTCACATAAAGGTATGTTGTTTTTAAAAACATATACAAAACAGTTGCACAACTGTCAGAACACCACAGACACTTACAAATTTTGCAACAGGAAAAAGCGCAACTACATTATTTCAAGCCTTACAGTACTTCTTAGAAATGGATGAATCCCGAACGAATCGGTTCTTTCTTCAACGGCTCTTTTAAGCGAGTCAATTGGGTGAATCGATTTTGAAGCACAAACGAATCACTGTTTTGGTAAAGTTATGTAGGTATCTTTTTTTTCCCCCTTTTTTTTTTTAAACTATCAGGTTTGGGTTTTTGTTTTCCTTAAATCATCGCCGTGTCTGACTTGTAGAGCGATGGCTCTCACAGACGCAGCTAAATAGTACGTAATGGAGTGTTAGCTAGGCTAGCTGTTATTACACAAATTCTTAGCCATATAAATAGACATATAAAGTGACAGTATGAATCCCTGGTAGCTTATGCAACCATGTACAGCTGCATAGATGGCTACAGCAAATGGAAAAAACGCACAGATCTGTCCAAGGCAAAAGAGTCTATTAAGAAAGAAATGTGTGTTTGACAGAAAATGTGCTGCTCCTGACATTAATAATAAAGTGTTGCATGGCCTGAATTTGAATATTGAATAGCTAACCCTTATGACACAATAACACTGGCCTGTCACATGTCCAATATGAACCAGATCATCCAATCATATTTTCAGACCCTCCTGTTATCTGCAGTAATAAAAACTTACAGTGATAAAAATTTAAATAATAAAAAGCACTCATTCATTCATTCATTCATCCTCAGTAACCATATTATCCTGGTCAGGGTGGTAGTACATTGGGAATCTATCCCAGGAACACACCCTGGATGGAGGACACCATGCACGTGTGCCACGGTGCCACTCCAAGCCCAATAATGTCGCAGCAAATTATTTAATCAATTAAGGAAGGGGAAAAAATCATTATAATATTAAAACAGGAGTAACAATGTGTTCCTGTCATGATAAAATTATAGTAATTCCAGCTTTAAAACTGTTTATTCCCTCAGAATCCAAAATGAGTCATTTCTATGGGAACACACAAACACCATAAAAGTCTTTCACGTATAGAAAGCAAGCGAATACTACACGCAAAAAAGACAGGGAATGTTTCGCAGACATGTTATAGGGCTAAATCCCAAACACTCCCAGAAATGTGGACGCTGTTGCCATCTATCCTGTCATATTTGTTTAAAACGAGATGTCAAGACAAAATTTATAGAAGATTCTAAAATTTCCATTTAATTATAAGTAGGATGAAGACCACACTAACTGTACAGCACTATTATGACCTAATACTCCCCTTTTTTTTTGCAGTGCATTATGGGACAAAGTGCCCATTGCTCTCTGCATATACTATAGTATATCATCTGGATGATTGTTGTTTGTTTGTTTGTTTGTTTGTTTTAGTGTGAATACTCAATAGTCTTCATTTAAAATAGTATTCTAACAATTTCTGAGGCTTACATAAAGAAATGTTAAGTGCTGAATTCAAATTTCATCCAGTATCTTTATGCTGGAGCTGTGGAATAAAATGGCATCCGTTAAAGTGTGTTGGTGAATCAAAGGAATCAAAGGAATCAAACCTGCAGTTCGATTCACTTTAAAGCGGCGTTCTTTGGAGGAACCGAATCAGTAAAATGACACGTACTGAACATCACTAGGAAACATACACGCAATATTTAAATGACTCCTGGTTTTTTGCAGTTGCGCTCCCAAATGTCAGTTTCGCTTCGACAAATCCCAAAAAGTGCAGTATTTCCATCAAAAATGGATGCCATGTTTAGCATGCTCACTCATTACTAGGCAAATTACAGAACAACTGCGTTAAGCAACATCCATAATCCAGAACCCACTGCACCTTTTAAATGCACTGTTCATCTTAACACTTACTCACAACGCTGCAATTACCGGACTGAAATAAAAACCAGTTAAATTCGCTTGTTAATGAGATCATCTTATCAGAAGCAACTGAACTACTCACCAGGAAAAAGTCAGGGAACTGTCGCTGCGTTATTTCTTTCCACCCGTATTCAACTAAACTTCGCCTCCTGCGCTGGGATTGGCTGTCTGCTCCGAGCCATGCACGTGGTTGCAGACTAACAACCAATCATGGTGCAGGAGGCGGGGTTTGTTGCTGCTCCATGTCAGGGTCTTGGTGACGTCAGAGAGCTCGCGAGTAGATACAGGGCATTTTCGATAAAATTTATTTATAAAATGAAAAATTTATACTATAATTTATATCAGGTAAAATATTACTTTTGAATCGACTTTTAAATGGAGGTTGTCAAAGTTTTAAAAATGCTCTGACTGATCATATATATGTGTGTGTGTGTACGTATGATTATATATATATATATATATATATATATATATATATATATATATATATATATATATATATATATATATATATATATATATGTATGTATATATATATGAAAAAATAATCAAATTAACTATTTCTACACAAAGAAAAAATACTAATGATCACTAAACAGTAATAAACTACACAAACAAAACATATGATGTGACAACCCTTTAAAAAAAATTTTAAAATATCACTTTTTGTACCCTTTGTGCAGTTTTATAAGGACATTTGCTAGTAAGTTTTACTGAGCATCTTGAAGAATCTGCCTCAGTTACAATGGAGACTTTAATGACTGACTTGGCCAGTCTAAAACCTTCCACCTTTCCCCCTGATGAAGTCCTTGTAGTGCTGGCAGTGTGTTTTGGGTCATTATCTTGCTGCATGATGAAGTTCCTCCCAATTAGATTGGATGCATTTCTCAATTTCTCAAGCCTTCTGAATTCATTCTGCTGCTACCATCATGACTTACATCATCAATAAAGATTAGTGAGCCCGTTCCAGAAGCAGCCATGCAAGCCCAAGCCATGACACTACCTCCATCATGCTTGACCAATGAGTTTGTACGTTTAGGATCATGAGCAGATCCTTTCTTTTTCCACACTTCGGCCTTTACATCACTTTGGTAGAGGTTGGTTCCTGAGCTTTTGTGGCTCATCTCTGTATTTCTTTGTAAATTCCAATCTGTAAATTCCAATGAGTGGTTTGCTTTTTGTGTATATATACACTCAACATCCACTTTAATAGGAACACCTGTACACCTGTTCATTTATGCAGCTATCCAATCAGCCAGGTGGCAGCAGCATAATGCATAAAATCTTGCAGATACAGGTCGAGAGCTTCAGTTAATGTTCACCTCAAACATCAGAATGGGGAAAAAATGCGATCTCTGTGACTTTAATCGTGACATGATTGTTGGTGCCAAGTGGGCTGGTTTGAATATTTCAGAAACTTCTGATCTGGTGTGAAAAACAAAAAACATCCTGTGGTCTGCAAGTTGAAACACCTTGTTGATGAGACAGATTAGAGGAGAAGGATCAGACTGGTTTGAGCTGGCAGGAAGTCTATAGTAACTTAAATAATCACTCTTTACAACCGTGGTGAGCAGAAAAGCATCTCAGAATTGACAAAACATCAAAAAAAAAAATTATATATATATATATATATATATATACACTATATTACCAAAAGTATTCGGTCACCTGCCTTGACTCACATATGAACTTAAGTGCCATCCCATTCCTAACCCATAGGGTTCAATATGATGTTGGTCCACCTTTTGCAGCTATTACAGCTTCAACTCTTCTGGGAAGGCTGTCCACAAGGTTGAGGAGTGTGTTTATAGGA
>CM040994.1:13024779-13045995 GCA_022985145.1 Pangasius djambal
ATCCAGATTAACTATAAAAAAAAAAGTTAATAAAGCTAACTGAAATTAAACTGAGTAAATGAACAGAAGAAAACAAAAAAATAATTATGTCATGCAATGCATATAACATATAAGAAATACATTTCTTTCAGTATATAATCTTCAAGCTTAAACAATTATTAATTTAACTGAATCACATCTTATCAGACCAGCATGTTGATATGACCACTCGAGTTGAATTATGCAGTAGCTAAATCTAACCCAGTTTAGCACTTACACTGAATTGTAACAAAATTCATCATAAAAGTAAGTAATTTTCCTTTTACATTTCCTACTTCCATACGATCTGATTGAATTCTACATTTGAACCGTTCCAACTATTATTTTTCTTTATTTATTATATCACACATCTGTTCATACCTGATATTTCTACAGCAAGGGTTCTCAAGCTTTTAGCAATCAGGGACATCTTTAACTGTAGAAGAAAAAAAAAATTTCCAAGTACCACCCTGAGTATAGATCAATTTACTATTCAAATATCAGGCTCATTATTTAAATGTATTCATTCATAGAACACATTTTTATTAAGACGTTTTTGGATTCAAGTTGACATTATTTATTTTATTTGTTACTGAGTTATCAACTGAGTAAAATAGCTATAAGAACTTAATAATAGGCTAAATACAATAACTGAATGATAATGGTGCTATTCTAAAACTATTCTAAAATAAAATTGTGGACCCACTGGCTTATGCTTCACTGACCCCTTCACTGTAGAGAACCATGGCTCTACAGCATTTTTTTACGATTAGATCCTAGCAACAGAAAGACAAGGAGAACAATATAATCTTACTATCCATGTTTCTGCTTAATGCAATGTAAATGCCACTTACCAGAATCAGAATAAGCCAAGAGAATCAGTCCATGACAGACTTCCACTTCAAACACAAACAAGAACCCATACAGACCTTATTTTCTCTATGAAATCCCATGAAAAATCCATTAGAAAGCTATTGATTACATAAACCAAAGCCTGGTCAAACATTACCCAACATAATCCTTGTAAAAAATATATATATATATATATATTAAATATGGCTGACTGGTTCAGGCTACTTGGATCTGCAAAATCTTGATGCTGAGTTGTGCAAAGTGGCTTCCAGTCAGTGCAAGCTCTCTCCCTTCAAATCCCAGGACATCACTAATGCACACAGCTCACATGGCCAGGCCACGGAGACCGAGGAGGAGCGAGCAAATCCTCGCCACCGAGATTTAAGGTATTCCCTCGAGATGGCATCATCTGAAAAGCAGACGAGCAAACACTCTGAGGAAAACAAAGTAGATTTTGTAGGTTTTGCAAAATACTAGGGGGTGGAAATTCTGCTGAATAAAATGTTAATCATGATTTCATAGTCCAAATGTATGTAAGTGTCTTGGAAAGTTGCATTAATGTGGTAATGGTTCTTGTAAAACTGAATTCTGACTCCAATTTGCGGGAACTGGAGTATATTTTTGGAATTACAGTCTGCACACTGTAAGGAGAAATCCGTGATCTGCAAAACCACCTTAACAAAGATGAAGAGACAACTACAGCCCCATTGTATTGATTTAGTGTGCTGGGAGAGAGATGCACAAACATCACATCAGTAAGATGATTCCTCTCTCTCTCTCTTTCTCTCTCTCTCTCTCTCTCTCTCGCTCACTCTCTCGCTCTCTCTCTCACACACACACTTTGTCTTACTATCCTTGTGAGGACTTTCCATGGACAATTATTAATGCAGATCATGAAAGCTGTGCCTACACCTCAGACTAACCCTAACCTCAGTAACCTAAAGGAAATAAATAAAGGCTGCAAAAAAAGTGTTCCTTGTGGAGATCAGTCAAATATCTACACAAGATCAAACCTGTCAAATATTCCTGCCCTTGGTCCCCATCAAGATATAAACACACACACACACACACACACACACACACACACAATCTCCCCATTCTAAAGAATTATCGTCTTATCTAAAGTGCGCATGCGCACTTTATACTGGTTATCATTGATGCCATATTTTCCTCATTTATCTCAAAACGATATTGAGGGAGACAACACTATATCACCCTCATAATTTATTAAAGAACACGAGGCTTGGGATGCTAGTAGATGCACCAGCGTTTTTTTATGAATAATTTAGTTAGTGGGAATGGAAAAACCACCCAGAAAATGAGGAGGGTCTTGGAGCGGAAGTGCACATTGCCATGGAAACGCGTGGACTTTGTTGCCACAGAGACCTATATTTTAGATTATATTATTTAGCGCGAATTCTCGTATAGTTATTAGAGTGTAAAATAAAATAATAATAAATAAATAAATTAAATAATTCAGAATGTATTATAAATACTGTATTCTCATAATAGTGACCAACACGGGTTAAAAATAAACAGGACCAGCCTACAATCACAGCAGTATGCTAACTCAGGCAGAATGTGACCGTTGGTGACGTAGTGACGTAGTGACGCAAGACGTACAGGACATACTACTTAGTACACTAGTATGGGTGGAGAAATAAACATGGCCACTACACTGCATGTTAGGTTTGTTTACGTCCATATGCGGTGGATACTTCACTCTTCACTGTGTGTGTGTGTGTGTGTGTGTGTTGCGGAATGGCTGCTGGAACATGTGAGCCGTGCGCAGTCACTGCAGTGTTGCCAGATTACGCAGTTTTCCTCTAATTTGGGGGTGTTTTAAAGCTGCAGTGCAGTAAATCAGGTTAAACTGTAACTAAATTATTTTAATCCTGTTAATTCTTAATTCTTCTGCTCTGGAAAGCTACCAGCTGCCCAAACACTGTCAAACTGCTAGACCATCTCTGCCAGCTGGTTTAGTTATTTTCCAGCTTCTTTATTACTTGTCTAAATATATCAAAATGTTAGAGATTGTGTAATTGCTAAACATAAAAAAATAATTACTTGTCTAGGATGTAGCATTATTATTAATAGGATTAAAATGTGACCTTAACCTTTGAATAAAACTTGACTGAAACTTGCACCTGAAAACTAGATGATTGAGTTCATTAATTTAAATTTTGATCCAAAAATTCACATAATATATAATGTTTACAGCCAATCTGCTGCAAAATTAATGTGTTTAATAGAAGAGAAATGCAGCAAGTATCTAAGTTCATCTCATCTAAAGTTAATCTGTTTACTCAGAAACGAAACCAGGATTAAATTATGATTTAAATTTAACCCTGATTCTTTGTCAACAAAAGAATGTGATGTTGATTGCGACCGATTAATGGAGAAACATTCATATCTGCTGGTCAGTAATTGCCAGATGAAGCTGGTTCTTTCCATAATGCTTTTAAGGTGAGGCACTAAAGGTGATTTTTAAAAGAATAGATATTACAACCACTCTTCATCATTTTTGATGACATTCCTTCGAAGTATTTTTTTATATTGTTTTAAAAAATTTACATTTATTTATGGAAACAAGGCTTTGTAATTAAATTTGCATGAATTTGCATGCTTAATATACTATTGTTTGGATGGTGTAAGAATTAAAATATTGATTTCGCTCTGAATATGCTCTCATGAGAAAGACTTACAGAACAGTTTGTTGGGAAATCATTTATTTATTGTTTAACCAAGAAAACACCAAGGGCTGTTATAAATTGAGAAATTCTTCTGTAATATCCTTATAAATAGATATAGAAATGAAAAAGTTCAGTTTCATGAATGTAGATCATCGTCTTTTGTCCTGAATACATGAAAAATTTTCCATCACCCACCCAAATCATCCACTTTAGTTGTCTTCCGTGGTCTTCCAGGCCTTTTGGTGTTGCTGAGCTCACCAGGGCATTCCTTCTTGATTGTGATTGTGCCACTCTTAAAGTTTTTTTCTATCTTTCTTATAGACTTATGTTGTTTTTTCAGCCTAATGGTGGCCTCCTTCACTTGCATTGAGATCTCCTTGGACTTCATATTGGTAGCTCCAGTCGAACAGCTGCCAAATGCCAACACAATACCTGATATCAACTCCAGACCTTTTATCTGTTTCATTTGTCTTGAAATAAAAAGGGAATGGACCGCACCTGGTCAATTAACTTCTTGTCAGTCAATTGTCTTGTCAGTCAATTGTCCAAATACCTTTGAGCCCCTGAAAATGGAGGTACTTTGTTGAAAATGGCTGTAATTCCTAAATGGTAAATGCCATATTTTTGTGGAGCCTCTTAAAATAAAGCTGAAAATCTATATCTTCATTGTTTTTTTTTTTTTCAAATATAGTGTGGTGGTGTATAAAGGCAAAATCACAAAAACTCTGTCATTGTCCAAATACTTCCAGAACAAACTGTATATATATATATATATATATATATATATATATATATATATATATATATATATATAGTGCTTTATAAATAAAATGTATCATCATTATTATTATTATTATTATTATTATTATTATTATATATAGTATTATTATTCCATTTTATTGTTGCATATATTGCTCTTGTCATGTAAAACAAATTCCCTTTGGGGAAATAAAGGTTCATATCTTATCATTAACATTTTTGGGAGAAAATAAACTCCTTCTAGACTTCATTGACTTTGCATAAAATCTGCATTACTCATATCTGCATTATGTAGTAACAGTGGACATGCCTGCCACTAGGGCTCTCAACAGTCCCATATTAACTGTGATACGATTTCTGTGCACTCAGAACATAAAAAAGTGATTGTCCCATATGGTACATTTAGTGTGCCATATAAAATAGCAAAAACAACTACCTAACCCACAAACATACAAAAAACAACAACCTAAAACTCTAACATTCGACAAAGCAAACAGTGAACATTCATTTTCAAGGTAAATTTTGGGCAAGTTATAAGTTTTTTTGAGATTTTACAGACTGCTTATTGTGGACGCAGGTGCAGAATCCTGGCTGTACTGCTCAGAATCATCACCAGAGGGCACACTTACAGATATTCATTCATTAACCTTCAGTACCAGCTTTATCCTGGTCAGGGTCTTGGTGGAGCAGTGAACATGGTGAGCACTGGGTGCCCACTGGATGGGACACCAGTCCATCGTAGGGCACCACACACATTTATACCTAGGGTCAATTTAGCATAGCCAATCCACCTACTGGCATGTGGATACTGGACCTACATGCATATCTCCACACAGACACTAACTTGGGACCCTGGAGCTGTAAAGTGACAATGCTACCTGCTGTGCCATTCTGCTGCCCGTTTACAGATATATGGACCATGACCGTGACAGCACCAACCTGAATTACTAACACGAACACCTAAGTTGTTCCCTCAAATAAATGACTTTCGTATGTGCTGTTTACATAACATTCATTTTATATCCAGTCCTTATACTGCATGGTTCTACATAATTTTGTTCCAACTAATAAACTGAGTGATAATCAGCTCATGAGTAGGACTAGGCGTGTTGTGAGTAGGGAAAATGTGATAGACTGCAGAGGAGTGGGCCTCCAAGAATGGAGAACCCCTGAAGGATGTGTCATTTTACACCTATAAACCCCCACCTCCCTGGCATTTCACCTCCTATATTTGGGTGACGGAAAGTTGGCAAGCCTAACTTTCACAATCGTTCATGTCAGATTTGTAATTCTGAATTGTCCAAATTGACTGGGTAACCCTCTGCTATACATTTAGTGTAAATTTAATAGGCCTTATTGTTTGTTAAATCCTCTTTGGGCAACTAAATATTGAGGTGAGGAACTTTTAACTTGGCCAACTTTACACATGATAAATCAATCAAATCCATCTCCGTTACTCCAACAGTTTATATATGCTTTGGGAAAATGAACACCATGACATAATAATTGGCAGATCAGCCATAGAAAGCAGTCAAAAGTGTCAGCTGCAAGTCAAATTACAGGTTTATATTAATGCACTTGTTCTAATGCATTATCCTTCGTATAATAACAGCTAATTCACAGGGACTTGTATGGCAGATGCTCCACATAAAGTAGTCTAAATCTAATCATTTTAACGAGAAAAAAACCATGGTGTTTAACAAAGAAAAATGTGTAAAAGTTTTGTGTAAGGTGACGTTTGGTTAACGTTTATAGAAGGAGTCTCCAGTGTCAGCGCTTTGTAACAGTCAGAGGTAAAGCTGTTTCTTCAAGTATTTTGTGGGGAATAACAGGAACTAAACTGCATGCAGATGTTCCACATCATTACATGTAACTGTAAATTGATATGAAGTATGATGTGGCATTGTTTAATAAATAACAATTTTAATCATTGGCAAATCACTGTGGCAAATATCTCAGTTTAAAAGGTTCTGACCAGTGGAAAGAAGTGAGAATGACATCACCTAATACTTTCTTAAAGGCACAGACTGACAGTTCATGGATGCACTGTGTACATATGTTTAAGCACTCTCCTCAAGCTCAAGCTCAGATTCTGAGCTTGAAGGCCCTGCCCGAACTTGCGTTAAACGGGTTCTCGCTGTTGCAGCTGAAGTAGCTGTGGCTGCTGTAGCTGCCTTCATACGGCACTTCTGCTGGGCAGCTCTCCATCTTCTGCATTTTAGTCTCTGCTCTCTCTCACTCACTCAGTTCAGAAATGCACGTCTTTTTCCCTTTCAACCCATCCTGCCTCCATTTCTTTCTCTCTTTCTCCAAATCCTGCTGCCTTCTCACAGCATCTCTCCTTGCCCTGTATTGTCTCTGCCTCTCTGCTGCTGTGACTGGTGCCATACCATTGAAATCTATAGACCCTGAACTATTAACTATTTGAATAGAATGCAATTGTGAATTCATTTTCTTAATTTACTGTGAATAAACCTAGGCTTTTTTTTTTTTTTTTTTGGTGTGCCAGCCAATGCAGTAGTGTCAACCCTGTTACAAAAGAGCACTAACAGGGTTGACAGTAACAGGGTTGATGATTAACATGTTAAATCTGCAATAACTAGCAATGTGGTGAAGCACATGATGAGGCAGCCCATGTACTTAACAAAGGTTTTAATAACATTTTCATATATTTTTTAATTTTACAAATATTTTATTGTTTTCTGCAAGATTTACATTCAACAGGGTTGACGGGTTCTGGTTGTCCCCAAGTGTCAAATGTACAAAAATATGTTTAAAAAAGTGACAGAAAAAGAGCTAAGTTATCATTTTTTTGCATGCTATGCTTCTATGTAATGAAATGAAGTCACTGCCTTAAAGTTATGTGACAGAAATCAACACATTACCACTTCCTGCAGTTTTTTCCCCATTATAAGAGGGTTGACAGGAAATTGATGACAAGTTTAAAATGATATTTTTTGCACTATTTATGCATTAAAATATGATTTTTAATCATTGTATGTGTGGAATTAAAACTTAAATTTTTTAAAAGTGTTTTAATTTTTAAAATATTCGTCCATTTTAAAATAAAACCTGTTAGTTGTTATCCATTGACATTCCATTTTACTGTGTTTGCAACTTTTGAAAGAATTTTTAATATATAAAAAAAGAAGATATTATACCAAATATTGAGTGTTTTTACTGCCAAAGAATATACAGAAATTGATTATGCAGCTGGCTTTATGTATTTGTAAACTATGTATATTTTATTCATTAAAATGTCAAAGGATCTAGAGATTGTCCTCAAATGCTGAAATGATCCCTTTAACTGTTGACCTATGCTTATGTCTCATGCACTACAGGAGGTGTTTTATATATATATATTTATATATATATATATATTCACAGTTCATTCTGAATTTTTTCTCTTCAATGTTGATATATATTGTGTTCTTATTCACTTTTATTGTTTCATGTCAAACAAACATAAAAAAAAAAAAAACAATCTGGCAACCTTAGTGAAGGCCGTTACACCAATCTGGCAACCCGAGGTTCTTGCGTGCCGTGCGCAAACGGCGCGTGGCGCAGCAGCGCAGAGAGGGAGGCGACCCGAAAACTAGAAACCAAGCAACGAAGCGCCTAGCCGAGGTGAGTGCGTGTTTTCCTAAAAACACTGGCAGAAAATCACAATATAATCACACTATAACGCATTAGTAACGTATGCCACACCCTCCCGGCGTTTGAAAGGTTCGGTTTTGTGTTAAAAACAACCGAAATTCGATAAAAACTCGGACGCGAGTCTGATGCGGTGTTGAAGGTAAACGAGTTGCCATGTTGTTTTTTTTTTTTTTTTTTTCCGCTTGGCCTACTGCGCCATGCGCGCGCGGGAAAACTCAGTGCACGGGTCATACACCGCTGCTTGGATTATTTCTGTGGGTTGTGAGTGTTGCGACTGAGACACTGAGGTAAATGTCGGGGTGAAAGAGGTGAAGACTAGCTTTAAAACGTCGCGTGTGTTGTGTGTGTGTGTGTGTGTGTGTGTGTGTGTGTGTGTGTGTGTTTGGGGAAGGCGGCGTGGCGCAGCTCCATGGAGTCGACGAAGGGCGAACCTTAAACAACTCAAGCATCATGTTTATCTTTTGTATACATATCAGTGTGTGTGATGTATATATGTTTTGTTTGTCTGTTATTTTTCTTATTAACACACATCTGCGTGATGACCTCAACAAACTGGCATTTTAGCTAGCAGGCAGCATGTCCATGTGTGTTAGCCAGTCAGTTGAAGTAGCCATGCTGCAAACATGTCTATATGTAGCCTTGTTATTTCACAGAGGAAGAGAAGTGTGTTGCTGTCTGTAAGTGGATCTTTGTGTGTGTGTGTGTGTGTGTGTGTGTGTGTGTGTTTTTTATGGCAGGTCTGAAACAGAAAACTTTACCTCAGAGTAAGTTAGGAGCTCATGGACATTTGCATGTTAGCTTTGGCAGGATTAGAAGTGACTTAAGTTTATAGTTGATTCTTACTATTGAGCTAAAAGTAGCTTAGGAATTCAAATTAAGTTAAAACATCCTGTACCTCGGTTATTAGGTGACTACATTGGCCCGGTTAATTCAGTGGCGCCTTCCCTTTATTCGTCCCTAAAATTTTCAACCAGTTTTTCCTGTTTACAACGAGAAATAACAGATTGTCGCAAAACCAAGCACTACTACTTTGATTCTTCAGTTCTGTGTTCAGTTTCTTCAGGCCCGTATGTCTGTCCTGTCTCTTCAAGGCATTTAGGCTGTTTTTTTTTTTTACAGCTCACTGCATCTCCTTATTTTTAGAACAACATTTGTCTTTTTCCCTCAACAGCTTTAGTTGAAGACTAAGATGAGCAGCAACGAGTGCTTTGGCTGCGGCCGTACCGGCCACTGGATCAAGAACTGCCCGAACGCTGGCCGCGGCCGTGGTAAAGGCCGCGGAAGGGGAAAAGGTGAGAGCTTGTGATGGGTGTAGCTGCGTCGTCCCGTGTTGATGTTTCCAAAACTGTTAACACATGTTCTCTTGTGTCCTGTGCAGATCTGTTCTGCTATCGCTGTGGCGAACCAGGCCATGTTGCAAGAGACTGTGAAAGAACTGAAGATGGTAAGTATGTGCTTATATATCTGTGCTGCGTATAACAAAATGTTTATACAGGGTGACACTGGAGCTCTCAGAGTTAAGAGGAAAACTATTAAACAAGACAGAATACATGGTTGAGTCTTATTATTTATGTTTTGTAAAATGTCAGCACAATAAAAACGCACCGTGTGTTTAAATAACGTGGGTAATTGAGATTGAGTGATAACGCTAAGAATTATATTAGTGTTCAAAATAAAAATAACATCCTAGTGACTGTAGTGACTTGTTAGTGGTTACAAATTATAACTCTATTGTTCAATATTAAAATCAGTTACTTGACAGTTTAGGAATAGAATAGTTTTATTGTGCTTTATTTTAAATGAATAGGTGAAAAATTTATTACATCATTGTAACGCATTTTATCATGTATGAATTAAAACAAACTTTACATAAATGCTAAAAAAAAAAAAATAGATGCAATACGCAACCAGGTATACGCTTAAAATATGAAAGGAGGACTTTGGATTTAATGCATCTGTGTTTAAAAAAAAAAAAAAAAAAGTCTAATATTAGCTAATAAACAAGCCTTAGCTATGTTAGCTGATATAAGTCGTTTAAAAATAGTGATCATGACTCATTGCACAACCCTAGCTGATTTTTTGATATAGTATGTAAGTATTTTACACATGTGCCGCTGATAGTGTTTGCTTGAATGTACTAACACTTGGAATGAAAAAGGATGGTACCAGATAATGGAAAATTTTTGTCCAAAATGTTTGTCCATTTGCAGCCCTTCTCTCAGCCTAAGCTTTCTAGCAGTTTCCACATTTTATTGATCTTTTGTCTCTACCTTGCACCAAATCTTCTGCAGCCTGCTACAACTGTGGAAGGAGTGGCCACATCTCCAGGGACTGCAAGGAGCCCAAGAAGGAGAGGGAGCAGGTCTGCTACAACTGTGGCAAAGCCGGCCACGTGGCCCGAGACTGCGACCACGCCAACGAGCAGAAGTGCTACTCCTGCGGCGGGTTCGGGCACATACAGAAAGGCTGCGAGAAGGTCAAGTGCTACAGGTAGGCATTACGGTTAATTGCACATCATCGAAAGTCTAGTCGTATTCAGGAAATATTTTACACTGCCAATTTTATTGTGCTTATGATAATATGAAGTCTCTCCCCACCCCACCCACCTTTTCTGGCTTCTTGCCCTGCTTTCACCCAATGTGTGTGTGTGTGTGTGTGTGTGTAGGTGTGGTGAAATTGGCCACGTCGCTGTCCAGTGCAGCAAAGCGAGTGAAGTCAACTGCTACAACTGTGGCAAATCTGGGCACCTGGCAAAGGAATGCACCATCGAGGCCACCGCTTAGTCCCGGCTTCCTGGTCGCCCCTTCTTTTTCTGATTGATGGTTGTATTATTTTCTCTGAATCCTCTTCACTGGCCAAAGGTTGGCAGATAGAGGCTAGTCCCAGGCCAGTGAGCTCTTGACGCGTTAAAAGAAGGAAAGGGGTGGAAAAAATTTCCACTTTCTGCATTTAATACAAAAAAAGTTTATGTTTAGTTTGGTAGAGGTGTTATGTATAATGCTTTGTTAAAGAACCCCCTTTCCATGCCACTGGTGAACAGGGATGAGTGAGTTGAGTGGGAGTACGCAGCTAAGAAATGTCGAGTCAGCCTCTCCGGGCCTCATCGAACAGGACCTCGGCGAGAGAACAGTAGGGGAAAAAAATCAAGGAAATATGAACTTCCGGGTATGATTTGCTTTTTTTTTTTTTTTTTTTTTAAATCAATGGTAGTGAGTTGTGCTAAGAGTGATTAACCTGGGAAAGCAGTACAGGACTCGTGCAGTCAGATCTGCCCAGGAACGACCAGCAGCACGCAGCTAAGTGGAGAAAACCGTTATTAAATGCATCATTGATAAGCAAGTTTACAGCACATTCAAAACATGAAAGAACATGAAATAATTTAGGAGAACGATATCTTTGTATGGTGCAAGTTTGCTTAAGTGGAGCAGCTAAGAAATCAAAAAGTCAAGTGTGGAATCCCACGATTGCAGGTCATTTTACCCAAGGAGGGGAAAAAACTTCAGTGGAATAGTAGCGGGTGGGAAAAAAATATGATTTGGAGTTAGGAGAAAGGTGAATGTTTTCACAGAAATCAAATGTTATTTTTGTACAATATCACTTAGACTACTGTAAAAGTAAAAACTATCATTCGCTTGTACTCAGTTTTTAAGTCGGAAGGTAAAAGCAACTGAAGTCCTAGAAAATAGAAATGTAATTTTAACTATCAATAAAGCTGGAGGAGGAAGGGGAGTGAGACTGAAGCTTCTTTTCTGAGTGGACTCTCTTCAATTCAGACGCAAATCTAAATACTTACTACACAATAGGCAAAGTGCATAAACTGTCACATAACAGTGGGTTACCAAGAAGGTGAGTGGATCGGGTAGGGCTGGGGGTATTCAGTTTGTCTAGAATTAACAGAATCAGATTTGTCTTGATGAGGATTAAAGTGACACTTCTGTGGCATTTTCTGTCGGCTTTTTTTTCTTTTCTTTTTTTAATGGAACCGCCACCTCAAACAATTTATTATTCAGTATGGAAAAAATAAGGTGCTCAGGACACATTTTGTGTGCCTTTAAAACTGCATCTGTACGATGAACCGTATGCTAGTTTATGTCTGTGTGTAAACCAAGACAGATATGTGAACATATGCAGGTGATCACTATTTATATGATCCCTAAAGTAACAGACAGATGCAGGTAGAATGCTATATGCTGCATATCGACGTAATTTTGATGTATTTAGTAAGCAATGAAAACGGAGGCTGATATGAATTATAATATTCACTTCACAGCATGTTCTCTTAAAAACGTAACCTGAAGGATTGATATTGAAACAAGTTCATGTGGATAGCATCTATGATTGTTAGTGATTTTTTTTTTTAAGACTCTGATACAGTAGACAGTGTATGTACAGTATGAATACTTTTTCATGTGCTTAGTAATATTGTAAATGATTCTGATAACGGCCTTGAATACCACATTAGCTTCGTATATCTAACAGACTATTCATCATATCCTGGATAATGACTGTGAACATCTCATTGACTGACAGATCAGTTATTTTTATGTGCGGCACTACTCCCCAGGGAGCGTCAGTAACGAAGTGCTGTAAAACGCCTCCTCATTGGCTCCTGCCTGCTTGGCCCTTCTTTCCTTCATGAGCAAACATGATTGTGTGCTAAATTTGAACCCGAGGGTCCTTTGAAAGTTGGGATCAATTTCACTGGCAGGCTTTCCTGATGACTCGCTCGTATAAATAGGCAGCCTATAAAAAGCCTCCTGGCTTCTCATGGGCTTTGTGCAATGGTCAGAGTACACATGGTATGAAAATTGATTTGAAAAGAGCAATTCTCTGCAAATGTCAAATATATATGTAACCGTGTAGGCTTTTGTCAGAGGTTGCGTATTACCCAAGACGGGTGCTCACAAACAAAAGCTGTGTTTTAAGGACAAGTTTGGTTTTGGACTTTAGGAAACTCATTTTCATTTTAGCTTTTCTGTTGTTTCATACAGCAGTTCAACCACATGATGCAGGTGTGTGAAGGAGTGTTTCAGGCATCACATCCAAAATGCAAAACTAATATTCTTAAGAATGAATATTCTTAATTCATCACAGCAGTTGTTAAAAATGTGGCGCCTCCTTAAAATGTGTATCTTGCTGATAAACCGGTGTAACTGGTATAATACCGACATGTTTGAAATACTGTGCGTTCTTCCTGCAAGCTCACATGACCACACACGCAAACTGTCTTAATGATGCTAAAGCCTGTGCAGGCAGCGAGACACTCACAGTGAGATCAGATGTCCCATCCATAACATCCGAATTGTCCAAATGGCTTTTCAGTGGAAAATAAATGGAAAATATGGGTTCATTTGACACGGTGATCTTATGTGTCACTTTTATTTAAATGTGAAGAGCACTAAACATGCAAGTAAAAAGAAAAGTCTGGAAGTTAATAAATGTCACACGTGACTCAGAAAACATTATGCAACCTAAATTTCTGTGACATGTCTATGTTGCCTAAAATATTACTTGAGAAGCATCATTTTTCAAAATCGATATGGAAAAAGGAGAATATTTACTGAAGAAAATGATCTTAGGATGTTCAAGCCAACAGCTATTCGAGTATACATTCATACTGTGATCATGGAAATGAAAAGATGTTCAATGTGTTGCCCCAACTGTCTCGTATTATCTCATCATAATAGTTTTGTCACTGAGCAGTGGGGGGAAAAATCTGATGCAACCCCTGGCAAATATGGAATCATCACGCTTAGAGGATGTTCACCCAGCTCTTTTTACTTGAACATTCATACTTTTTTCCAGATGAAGTGGAATCACTCACTGTTGAGGAAAAAATTATGGAATCAGCTTGTCATTTGCATTTCTAAAACAAATAGCTGCACAAGTCTAAAAATGCAAATTAGTCTGCAGTTCAAAGCGAGTGCTTAGAGACGTTAACAAGCTGTTGGACTTGGCTACTTGAAAGGAAACATGGTCTCAACCAGAGAGTTGTCAGCTGAAACAAAAGAAAGGATTATAAAACTCCTTCAAGAAGGAAATCCAACACGGAGTGTGGCAAAAGGTGTTGGTTGTTCCCAGTCCGCTGGGTCTAAAATTCGGTGCAAATGTAAACAACATGGGAAGGTTATAAAAGGAGAACATACGGGTAGACCAAGGAAGACGTCGAAGCGTCAAGATAGAGACCTCAAAGCAATATGCCTTGAAAATAGAAAATGTACAACAGAACAAATGAATAACAAACGGGCAGAAACAGGAGTCAATGATGGTGACAGAACTGTAAGAAATCGGTTGAATGAAATGGGATTTACATATAGAAAAGCCAAACGAAAACCAGCACTAACATCTAAGCGGAAGGAAATAAGGATACACTGGGTTAAGGACAAGCAATCATGGAGTGTGGCTGATTGGATGAAAGTGACATTCAGTGAAGAATAACGACTGGTGCTGTTCTAATGAAACATATAAAGATGGCTGTCTGAAGAATAAAAAAAAATACCCCCACTCATTTATGATAGGGGGTTGCGTGTCAGGTAAAGGACCAGGGGAGATGGCAATCATTACCTCAGCAGTCAATGCACAGGTGTACAGTGACATTTTGGACACTTTTCTCCATTCTCTTTTCTTCCATTGATGGAAAATAGGCTTGGTGATGATGCATCTTGCCACAGAGGAAAGAGTGTTAAAGCTTTTCTTCAGGAAAGGCATATCTCAGTGACACGGCTAGCGAAGTCTGGATCTCAATCTGACTGAACATTTATGGTGGAAATTTAAAAAATTGGTCCATGACCAGGCTCCATCCTGCAAAGCTGATCTGTCAACCTCTATTCGAGAAAGTTGGAACCTGCTTGATGTTGAATATTGTTATTCATTAGTGAAGTCCATGCCTCAAAGAATCCAGGCCAACGTAAATGCCTGAGGAGGAGCAAAAAGTACTAATTGTGATTTTTTTCGTCGTCGTTGTTGTTGATGATTCCATAATTTTTTTCTCAGTAATGAGTGGTTCCCTAATTTTTTCCTCTACTTGATCTGGAAAAAAAATGGCATTAATTAAAATAATTTAATTTAATTGGTTTGAGGTATGTTTCACTAAGCCAGAATGTTCTGCTATTATAACAAAAACTGTTTTGTATCGTATCTGTGATTTGTATATTTGCTCCGAAGTAAAACAGCCGGGTGAACATCCTCTAAGGGTGGCGATTCCAAAATGTTTGCCAAGTGTTTGTACGTGATAAGCGATGATGTGACCTTCGCTGCAGCAGTGATTTAGTCGTTTAAAAGATACAATATGATTATGCATTTGGGTGTGAGCGTAAGGGAATCCTCCCTCATAACAGCTGGCACTCGGGACATTTGAGAAAGCGTTATTTTCCATTTCAGATATCCATTTCATCAGTGAATAATTCAATATGTAGCTTAAAGCATACCATAGATAATGTACAGAATGGGTTAATGTATATATGCAAGTTTCAAATAAAAAAAAAAAACAAACTCAAACCTACAAGTTTAAAGAAGAAAAAAAAAACACTAGAAAAAGTGTCTAATCTTCATGTGAGCAAAGTGAGGCAGTGTCTATTACTGAACTCAGAAAAAAATGCAAAAAAATGAACATTTTTTTGTTATGTCTTGCATTTTTGGGATTTGAAATGATAAAGCAGCCAAAGTGGTGTAAGGTTGCCATGAATTTAATAACAGCCGTAGTTGAGGATTGATGTATAGCTCAGTGTAACCTGAGTCTGATGGCCTGGTGTTCAGTTTTTCAACACCAAGGTCACTCTGTTGGCCAAACGTTGAATGAGATGAGCGCTGCTGAAGAGCCATTAGGTTCATGATCCTCATTGCTCCAGGTGAAGGTAAGTCAATGTCAGTGTTGTCTTTTGCATTGGATTGTGAAGTAATAAATGAAAAATTAAATATATCAAAAAAACAATATCATCTCGTTTGGTGGTTACCAGAGGCTTTTGGCATGAATACTTAATGCCAAAATTGCCATATTTTGTATTTATTGTGTATAAAATTGTGTATCACTGTCGTGAGGTTCTTGTTTTCCTCCCTGCAGGCTCACTGACTGTGTTGTGAGACTATAAGATGCTATGACGATGTCAACTAAAAACCTAGAAGAAGATTGCAACTTTCTAGATAACGAAGAAAGTCTACCAGATCTGATACCATGTGAAAAGGATACCTTACAATCCCAACAGGACTTGGAGGATATGTTCAGTATTAGTTCAGGGAGTCCATGTCCAATCAAGGATGCTCAAACTAACAGAAAACAGTCTGAAGTGCTCTCAGGCCAGACTTTGGACAAACTGGGAATCCTGGCACATCTACAACATACATCACCTCTGGAGTCAATCAGAGAACTAGTAGAAATGGAAGAGACTAGTGAAGGTCGAAGTCCAGGCGATGGAGCAGTTCGAATTAAGGATGCTTGCAAAGAGATGTGTCCTTCCACACCTATAAGATATGTGGCATTGCCCTCAGAAGGATGTGGTGATGCATTAGAAAGGACTGCTTTGGGACAAGATTCTAACACACAACTTGATTCGGTGGACGCTTGCAGTTCCATGGATGATGTCCCAGTTGGATCATGTCCTCCAGAAGATACCTCATATATTGCATTGATTCCTGAACACCTGGAGTGCAGTTCTTCTGTCGTCTCTTATAACCAGAAGGAGGTGGCAGGACACCAGTTGACACCATCCCACACCAGTTCTGACGTTTTAGAGGTCCAACTGGACAATCAGTCCACCATCACACCACTGCAAGACCTTCAAGAGGAGACCATTTGTCCCCAAACTGGTGAAAACATTACTACAATCAATGGCAAATCAGAGGCAGAGAATAATAATCCCAGCCTGGAGGGGGTTGATGGTCATATCTGTGAAAAGGAAGGCAGTGTGTCTAACCAGACCCTAATCGAGGTTCTCAAAGCATGCGAAGCCAGAGTGGAGCAGCTTGAGGAGCTCAAATCGTCTTCGATTGAGATGTCTGCCCAGGTATAACGTTATATATAAGTCATAAATATAAAATTGAGCATAATAAAAGAGAAACATACATGTGAAGTGATGTTTTATTTATTACTTGCCTTTTTAAAAGTGTAAAATAACAAAAAAAAAAGTGTATTAGGTACCGTACTTGTTAGCTGTCCGGCTATGGAAAGGGATCACCCAGGCCCAGCGGCAGTTCATTTCATTTTTAAGAGGGGAGCAAATCATAATTCTCATCCTAACCGAAACAAACACCCACTCACAGAGATTTAACACAAACCTAAATTCTACACCACCTTGAAATAAACCTTACATTCACACCAGATACCAAGTTCGAATGTCAGCAAACATTGAAAACCAGTTACTAAAATTCTTAACAGATGAATTGGAACATTACGCATGTAATAAAAAATGCAAACAAAAACTCACCTTTGGTAAAGCTGGATGCATTGATTGTGCGAGTTGAATTTCTGCAGAATACATCTTCAATTTACTTTAATACATCTTTAATTTACTATTTTAAATAAACGTAATACCCATTTATCAAACGCTTAAGTTGAAACAGAGTTTGATTGGTCACAAAAACTTTTAAACTCCTGTCTGTATATTAATCCTGTAATAAAACATCAATGTACATAGATTGTAAGGGATTTTTATGTATGCACATATATTTCGGCGCGCAAAGGAACTACGTTGGCATCACTACTGCAACTGATACACTCTCATCTACATGTATAGCATTGTGCATGTAAACAAGTTCTCTAAAGTATCTCTAAGGTTTTTCTGTAAAGTATCTGTTTTCCAAAATAATGAAATGAAAAGTTTCTACATATAAGAAAAAAATGCTTAGAATGAGCAGTAAACAGCAAAAGACTGAACTAGTAATAGCAATAAAAAACAAAATATTTGGTGTCATAGCCCTTTGATTTAAAACAGCATCAATTCTCTATTTTCATCAGTTTTACTTCGTATTATAAGATTACAATAAACCATATATATGATTATTAAACCTATTTATAGTCATTTTTCATGAATGTCAAGATTGAAATAGTCTTGTTCTACTGGCAGATAAGTTTTCTAATTTTAAGTATTTATTTAAAAAAAAAAAAAAAAGTTATCTGCCAGTAGAATTAGAAATTTTAAAGCTTGAAATGAATAAGCTTATATTTGATTTATAATAATATCATCATAAAGAAAATTAGATAAATTTGCCTATGTTCAAGATATTTTTCGCTTTCTAAGATATAATTTTCTGCAGTGCATAGCAGAACAAGTAGAACAATCTCCAAAATACACTAAATTGCTCTCTGTACTCTGATTATATATATATATATATATATATATATATATATATATATATATATCATGATGTCTACTATACAAAGGTGCAAATGTAGGCAGTACAGTTTGTTAAGATTCAGCCACCTAAACAGAAGCAACATGACACTAGAGGTCAGAGATATGATACATTTCTATACATGTTGCAATAATTATGTCATAATATACTTTTCTCAGAGTATTGTGAGAAAAAAATTGTTATTTAATCTTTCCATCTCTTAGTTGCAATCTGCTCGGATCCTGGCTGCCAGGCTGCATCAGAAAGTGCTTAACCTGGAACACGAATGTCATCTTAAAGACCAGGAGCTCCACGAGCTGACGGTCAGCCTTGAGAAGACGAGTGAAGCTCTACAAACAAAAAACTCCGAAATGGCTGTAGTTACTGAGGAGCTCCACCGACTTCACGTGGAACTGGAAGCGCAGAAGAAAACCCCTGCAGCTGGCAGGACAGTCAGCGCCAATGGGCAGCTCGCTCCAAACGCACACCAACGCAATGGCAGCTCCAAAGTGTGCACACTGTTTTGAGAACCGAAAAATATGAATTCCTGATGTACAGTACAATTACCATCCACTTTCTTAGGAACACCTGTATACCTGTTGTTCATGAAATTATCCAGTCAGGTGGCATCAGTGCAAATATATAAAATCATGTAAATGCAGGGCAAGAGCTTCGGTTAACGTTCAAACCAAAACGGGGAAAAATCCCAGTAATATCAGTGACTTTGACCATGGCATGGTTGTTGTCCTCCAGCTGGGCTTAAGTATTTCAGAAACTGCTGAGATTTACACACGCAGCAGTCTCTAGAGTTTACACAGAGTCTTGGCGTGCCTGTGCCCACTGCAGCCTCAGATTCCTGTTCTTGGCTGAAGTCCACTTGCTGACTGTCTGCTTAAATTTGGCCTCAGAGGTCTGCAATATTGTCATGATGTAACTACAGCATTACTCCTGAACTGAACAGACACTTTTGTCTGCCATGTTTTACTTTGATGAGTAAACTTTGATTACTATCTTGGCCAGTGACCAGAATTAGAAGTATGGTTCTTTGTATGAAAAGGGTCCACATGATGTTTCTTTAAATTTGTACAAAATTAGGAACTTTTTGAAGACAGCTGTCTCTATGTCAGCTTACAAAGTAGACTGATTTTAGTTTATGAAAATGCTAGAAATGTTGTCCACCCATCGAAGGCATTCTCCTACCTAGTAGGACGCAGGGACCGTACCAATATTTTTGGAAAAATCGCATCAGTTTCAGTCAGTGTTTCATTTCAAATCCAATGTGCTCAAACAAAAACAGACAAAAATAACATGTAATCAGATTAGATGGCATATCATTTTCCTTTATGTACAGTAACAGTAAAATATCTATTTATTTACTTATTTACTTACATACTTGTTTATGTATTTATTTATGATGTAATGTACAAGGACTTGGATGTGTTGTGTCATTGCTTTCTAAATTCAGATAATACCTATTAAAATGCTTTTCTTTGCTCTTTACGTGATGCTCACACACTAGCAATGTCACATGACATGCAATGATACATTTACACAGTGCGCTTACTGATGAGCCATCAAAGTGATACCGAAACTCTGCCAGAAACCCCCCTCAGCTTTTTGTCTCTACAGAGAGACTGACTGTGTTGCAGTCCTTCATTAAAATTAAAAGCTGGAACAGTAGTAGCCTTTAGGGGTCAATGTCTTGTTCGCCCTCCCCAAGCCTGAAGGCCCATTCTCCACACCTGCAAGTGGACCTTTCTCTTGTCAACACTTTCTCTTCTTTAGAAAGCATTTTGTTTAGCTCATGCACCACATACATGAATTATTCACTCTGGCTCAATTACACTGCAAGATGAATCTTGTATATAGAATGAAGAAAAGCCCATCATGGTAGGAATACTGATCACTAAGTAAAATATGTGGTTTGAGTTGTTTTAGGTGTTTTTCTGCCACAAATCCAGAGATATGACAAAAATATTCTATTAAAAATATTGTTTCACTTAAAGCAAATTGGCCTAATGGTTTCCATTAAACATTTTCCCATTAGGGTTTTCAAGAGACCGCTTATTCTTGGTTCAGTTACATATCCACAATATATTCAGTGTGTAGTTTACTGAATTACATTTTATCGCGTATATTCAGTGTGTAGTTTACTGAATCGTATTTTATTAGAATAGTTAGTTCTATTAAATTAAAGTTCTATTAAGGTCAGTTCTATCATGGTTGATACAGCATCTTGCATAAATTTTCACACCCTTACAATACTCACCTATATTTTCAGAAATATTTGTGTAATTTCCAAATTGTCTAAGCTTTCTTGCCAATAATAAAACCAATACCCCAACACCTGATAGATTTCTGAAATGCTCAGAGTGTTGACTATCTACGTATTAAAGAAAAATATTTGTATCCTATTCTGAATAACCATGGTTTATCCTTTTGTCAAGACTGACTGAAAACCACTTTTTAATGTTTTCATTGGTTATGGCTTTTACTTTCATTCACATGTTTAAAACGTTATTTATTTGTAGCATATTAATATGTTGGCCTAAGTAACTTTCTACCATTTCGTTCAATAACAAATTCAAAAATTTCTAATTTTATTTGTCACATGCATAACCATACACAGTAAGACTCGCAGTGAAATGCTTTATGCAACTGTTCCGGCATAAAATAAGAAAATATAGAAAAATATTAAAATATAAAGAAAAATATATACATAAAAAAATATATGAAGGGACTTAAAAAAAAAAAAAAAGAATATATATATGGATGTTGGCAGCTGCAGTCTGACAGTACAGTAACAGGGTTTAGAAAATCTTCAATCTTTTCCAAATTCAGAAATATCTGTTTAATACTGTAAAATTAATATTGTTTATTGAATGACTATTAAATGTTATTAAGTAGGTCT
>CM040994.1:13051501-13102164 GCA_022985145.1 Pangasius djambal
CCCCCCCCCCCCCCCCCAAATACCTATCATTTACATTGACTATCCCATGAAGTTCCTCAAAATGATTGTAATTATTTTGAGTATAAAATTGGTTATTATTAGACTATTTGTTGATCACTGATGAGTGTTCTTTGTTCCGATTTGAATTCTTTTTTTATTTGCAGTCTGATGACGAGATGAGGGAACAGATGGAGGGGGAGGATGGAGCACAAACCTTTATTGCTCATGTACCTGTGCCATCACAGAAAGAGGTGAGAAACTGAATGTCATACCGCGTCAAACAGAAGATATCACTGTAGACAGAATTAGGGGTGTGTTGGTCAGGGCTGCACAGTTCAAAATAACTTATTCATTATTTGGCCTACGTAATTCATTGTGAAATGCAACAAATAATTCATTTCATTTTGTTTTATGCATACTAAATCAATCTAGCACAGCTCGTCAGTAACAAAGTTCAATTTGTTTCTTTACTATAATCTGTAAATCACTTTTAATCGCAGCATTAGAAGATACACAACAATTGCTTTATCAACTATTCATGCACCACTTCTTCTAAGTTGAGCTAAAAATTAAACCTGTACTTTAATGATCAAATTGATTCACCACAGATCGAAGAAGCCTTGGTCAGAAGAAAAAAGATGGAGCTGCTCCAGAAGTACGCCAGCGAGAGCTTAATGGCACAAAGTGAAGAAGCTAAAGCGCTGCTAGGCTTGTAACGATACCCGTCTCCGAGTACAGGCTCGGGATTTCCGACATCAGAGTTCCTGCATTTAATTGTTTGTTTTGAGGGGATTCAGGAGATGAAGGGTAAATGTGTATAATGCCATTCGAAAAAATTTAAACTGGAACCCTTGAATCCATTTTGATGTGCACGTGACTGTCTAACTCCACAAAAGTGGCAAAATGCATTGCAGTGGCTCATATTTGCCAATATAATGACACACTGTCATTTCTGTTTATAAGAGGAGTGTTTTTATGATGTGACTATATCATATTATACCAGCCATTTCCGAATGTCAAACACTATATGGTCAAAAGATTTTGAACACCTGACCATCACAGTTATATGTGCTTTTTGACCATCCCATTCCAGATATAATCCCCCTTTGCTGTTGTAGTAACGTCCACTCTTCTGGGAAGGCTTTCCACTAGATTTTTGTGCATGGCTGTGGGATTTGCTCATTCAGCCACAAGAGCATTAGTGAGGACAGTCACTGATGTTGGGTGAGAAGGCCTGGCACGTAGTCAACGTTCCAGTTCATCCCAAAGGTATTCAGTGGAGTTGAGGTCAGGGCTCTGTGTAGGACACTCAAGTTCTTCTACAGCAACCTTGGCAAACTGTCCTAATGGAGCTTGTTTTGTGCACAGGGGGATTGTCATTCTGGAGCAGGTTTCAGCTTCTTAGTTCCAGTGAAGAGAAACTGTAATGCTACAGCATACAGAGACATCCTATACAATTCTCTGTTTCCAATTTTGTGGCAACAGTTTGGGGAAGACCCACATATGGGTTGTGATGTTCAGGTGTCCACATACTTTTGGCCATATAGTGTGTTTTGGGGAAATATGTTATTGAGTATCAACAACAGCAAACAACAGCTAATTCTTTGTAAATATGTTTTGTATACAATGCTCACATTTTTGGACCAGTAAAAATTTTCTACAAAAGTGGTTGATTTTATATTTACTTGGCTTCATCGTCTGCTTTACAATGAGGTCTTTTCTCAGTTAATTTAGAGGACATGAATTGTTTGTGACATGGAGCTCTGTGTGCTGTTTTTTTGTAATTTTTTTAATATTACTGTGCGAGTATACAAAACGATTGACTAACAGTTAAAACCTGAAGTAGTTCTTTGCCTCTGTTTGATAGAAATAAGGTTTGTGGGTGTGTGTGGGTTTTTTTTTTGTTTTTTTTTTTTTGTTTTTTTAATAATATAAACCTTCTCAAGACACCTAACTGTGCCTAAATGGTTGTGACAGGATATTTATACAGTATATTGAGGACCTATATAGCCCTGTCACCTATATACACCGATCAGGCATAGCATTAAAACCACCTGCCTAATATTGTGTTGGTTCCCCTTGTGCTGCCAAAACAGCTCTGACCCGTCGAGGCATGGACTCCACAAGACCTCTGAAGGTGTGTTGTGGTATCTGGCACCAAGATGTTAGCAGCAGATCCTTTAAGTCCTGTAAGTTGCACGGATTGGACTTGATTGTCCAGCACATCCCACAGAAGCTCAATCGGATTGAGATCTGAGGAATCTGGAAACCTTGAACTTTTTGTCATGTTCTTCAAACCATTCCTGAACAATTTTTGCAGTGTGGCAAGGCGCATTATCCTGCTGAAAGAGGCCGCTGCCATTAGGGAATACCGTTGTAATGAAGGGCTGTACTTGGTCTGCAATAATGTTTAGGTAGGGGGTACATGTCAAAGTATCCACATCCATATGAATGCCAAGACCCAAGGTTTCTGAGCAGAACATTGCCCAGAGCATCACACTGCCCCTGCCAGCTTGCCTTCTTCCCATAGTGCACCCTGGTGCCATCTCTTCCCCAGGTGACGCACACGCACCTGGCCGGCCACATGATGTAAAAGAAACCATGAATTGTCAGACCAGGCCACCTTCTTCCATTGCTCTGTGGTCCAGTTCTCACGCTCATTGTAGGTGCTTTTGGTGGTAGACAGGGGTCAGCATGGGCACTCTGACCGGTCTGCGGCTGTGCAGCAAACTGTGATGCATTGTGTGCTCTGACACCTTTCTGTCATAGCCAGCATTAACATTTTCAATCTATGCTACAGTAGCTCTTCTGTGGGATCAGACCAGACAGGCTAGCCTTCACTCCCCATGTGCATCAATAAGCCTTGGGCGTCCATGACCCTGTCGCCGGTTCACCGGTTGTCCTTCCTTGGACCACTTTTGGTAGGAACTAACTAACTAACACTGCATACTGGGAACACGCCACAAGACCTGCTGTTTTGGAGATGCTCTGACCCAGTTGTCTAGCCGTCACCATTTGGCCCTCGTCAAAGTCGCTCAGATCCTTATGCTTGCCCATTTTTCCTGCTTCCAACACATCAACTTCGAGAACTATAGAGAATCTATATTACCTTTTATTACAGTGTAATAACAGTCATTTTTACTTTGTTTACACTCTGTTTGTACCAGGCAGATGGTATTAAACAGATTGATGGGAATGTTCCTTGGGAATGTCTGACACAGCAATGTCTTCTTGATATTTCAGTGACACGTTTAATTTAGACGTCTTCATTGCAGGCAGACCGGTGTTTTTACCTGAGAAATTTCACATTTGTTTGTGGTTAAAATTCGTGTACAGGTGTGGAGTGAAAATCAGTCAGCAGAACCGGAAGCTCTGTTTCTAATTCTTGAAAGAAACACGTGTAATGTTGTGATTCTGAAAACTGTCCGTGTGAATCTTAAGCTATTTGAATGGTTCTAAGCTATCTCAAATTTAAGTATTGGAATTTAGGTTAAAAAAAATCAGGTATTAAATACTTCAGGGTAAAAACAGGTCACACAAAAACACGTTAAAATCCAAGCAATTTCAATGACTGGCTCGTTGCTTTGCGGTTAAAATTTGTTCAACTTCCTGTGCTGCACTCTATACTGAACTGCGCATGCGCTTTTTTTTTTTTTTTTTTTTTTTTTTTTTTTTTTTTTTTTTTTTTTTTTTTTTTTTTTTTTTTTTTTTTTTTTTTTTTTTTTTTTTTTTTTTTTTTTTTTTTTTAAACGCCCACAACCCCCCACCCCCTTCCCTCGCGCCACGCAGCCGCAGCGGCCTCTATGGGTTACAGTTGGTAAGAAATTAGCGTGGTGAATGAATTTCGGGGTATCTCCTCCTCCTCTGGCGTCACGTTCACTCCTCTACAAAAGCTTCATGGAGACACTGAAGCGACCGGGCACGAGCAGCGGCGGTTGTCCTGGGTGTCAGCGAACGGGCTAAACGGAGGCGAAATGAAGGCTTTCGGTTTGGTTTTGAGGTCCGCGAGCAGCCTGGTTGCCAGGCAACAATCACGGAGGGCGATGTGCGCTTCCGCATCGCCCAGCAGAAAGGTAACACATTCCTATACGCGTATGTGCTGTAGGCTAACATGGCAATGCTACAGGCTTTAAACTTAGCATTAGCACCTACAATATGACAGGATAAAATCAATAACGTGATTTTACAGCAGATCCGCAGCTGCTTTGCTGTGTATGGACTTAAGTGCTTTAATATCACAATTAATGTGCTAGATTGTCAGTGGTGTAAACTTATAATCTCATAGGGGACTGATGATGAGGAGGAGGATGATGATGAGGAGGAGGAGGAGGAGGAGGAGGAAAAAGATGCCTCATAATGGCAAACCAAAATGCCTGAACATTAAATTGAGACAACATGCAGGAATGATGTGAAGCTTCTGGGTTATTTATTTATTTATTTATTTATTTATTTATAAATCACTCCTAATTGTTTTCTTCTGAGGTTTGGGATTATGTTGGGACATTAAGCCTATATGGGAATAAATTCATAAGAAAAGCTTGTTCAATTAATTTACACGATTCTTTTGTCACGAGACAGAATATTTGCCTTTATTCGCATGGATAATGCATATATCATGCTTGGTCATGTAGACGTATAGTTAAGTAATTCTCAAATGTAAATATATAAAACAAGGGATGTTCTGATCGCTTTTCCATTTTCAGTCTGATTCATTACATTTCCTCAGTAAATCAGAGCTCTGAGTATCAGCTGATCTGATACTGACACCCTCACTGTGACTGAGCCGACTCTCTACAAGCTTCTGCTGTCGAGTTATGCAAAACATCACAGGCGTGGTTGGGGCATCCTTTAAGACAGTTTGTGTCCTATGTTCACCTGCATGACCTGTGTAATGTCAGTTAACATCACATGGCATAAAATATATACAGTCCCCTCTGAAAGTATTGGCACAGCAAGGCCAATTCTTTTGTTTTTGCTATACGATGATAGATCAGAATTTCATCTAGATGTGTTAAACAATTTGGAACATGGTACCTTTTGTTTGAACCTACATATTTTTCAAGAGATCAGAAATATTGGAACGTGATTGACAAGTTAGGTGTTACTTGTTGCCCAGGTGTGCCCTGTTAGATTAATTAATAGCTCTGAATGTCTACTCTTGGTTCGAGCCCTGGGTTTTGCCTATGATGACTGCATTTGTTGCTAAAAAGGATAAACCAACTTGAAGACTAGAGAGCTGTTTATTGGAGGAACACAGGCCATTTGAAGCTGAGAAAAGAGGGAAAATCGATCAGAGCCATTGCATAAGCTTTGGGCATAGCCGATGCAACAATGTGAAATGTCCTGAAAAAGAAAGAAACCACTGGCGTACTAACAGCCGGACATCAAACAGGTCAGCCAAGGAAAACAACAGCAGTTGATGACAGAAACATTGTGAGAGCTGTGAAGAAAAACCCAAAAACAACAGTCAGTGACATCACCAACAACCTCCAGAGGGCAGGGGTGAAGGTATCACAATCCACCAATTGAAGCGCAGAAATATAGAGGCCATACCAAAGGCCACAAAAGCTCTGGAACCAAGATAAACCTCTACCAAAATGATGGAATGGCCAGAGTGTGGAGAAAGAAAGGATTTGCTCATGATCCAAATCATACGAGCTCATCGATCAGGCACGGTGGAGGTAGTGTCATGGCTTGGGCTTGCATGACTGCTTCTGGAACGGGCTCACTAATCTTTATTGATGATGTAAGTCATGATGGTAGCAGCAGAATGAATTCAGAAGTCTACAGAAACATTTTGTCTGCAGCAAGACAACGACCCAAAACACACTGCCAACACAGCAAAGGACTTCATCTGGGGAAAAAGTGGAAGGTTTTAGACTGGCCAAGTCAATCACCAGACCTTAACCCAGTTGAGCATGCATTTCACCTCCTGAAGAGGAGACTAAACGGTGAAACCCCCCAAAACAAACAACATCTGAAAGAAGCTGCAGTACAAGCCTGGAAAAGCATAGCAAAAGAAGAAAGCAACAGTTTGGTGATGTCAGTGGGTCCCCAGCTTGTGCAGTTATTACAAGCAAGGGATATGCAACCAAATATTAAGTGTTATTTACTTTAAAACTATCTGTTCCTATACTTTTGCTCACCTAAAAATCGGGTGGTCTGTCATCAAAGGCAGACCAAGTTCTAAGTTGTTTAACACATCTAGATCAGGAAATGAACGCTGAAATTCTGATCTATCGTCTCATAGTCATCTTTTGATCTCAAACTCAAATGTCTTCAGTGTATAGCAAAAACAACAGAATTGGCCTCGTCGTTCCAGTACCTTTAGAAGGGAGTGTATATATTTGGAGGTTCCTGCACTACCAAGCTACCACTGCCCTGAACCCTCAACTACTCAGTTGAATCTCATGTGACCATATTTCAGATTTTTGTATAAACGGCCTTCAGTCATAAACCACTCATGCCTACAAGCTACATTACCTGACCATCACACCCATATGTAGGTCTTCCCCAAACTGTTGCCACACGTTTGGACACACACAGTTGTACAGAATGTCTTTGTATGCTGTAGCATTACAATTTCTCTTCACTGGAACTAAGGGGCCCAAACCTGCTCCAGAATGGCAATGCACCTGGGCACAAAGCGAGGTCCATGAAGTGAAGGCATGGTTTCCAAGGTTGGTGTGTAAGAACTCTAGTGGCCTGCACAGGGTCCTGACCTCAACCCTACTGAACACCCCACTAAATGTGAACACTGTATACAAAACATATTTACAAAGAATTGTTTGCTGTTGTTGATACTCAACAACATATTTCCCCAAAACACACTATATGGCCAAAAATATATGGACACCTGAAGATCACAACCCATATGTGGGTCTTCGCCAAACTGTTGCCACAAAGCTGGAAGCACAGAATTGTCTCAAATGTCTTTTTATGCTGTAGCATTATAACTTGCCTTCACTGGAACTAAGAGGCCCAAACCTGCTCCAGCATGACAGTGTTCCTGAGCAGCTCCATATGGTTTGCCAAGGTTGGAGTGGAAGAACTCGAGTGTCCTGCACGGAGCCCTGACCTCAACCCCACTGAACACCTTTGGGATGAACTGGAACACAGACTGCACCCCAGACCTCCTCACCTTACACCAGTGCCTGACCTCACTAATGCTCTAGGGGCTGATTGAGCACAAATCCCCACAGCCACGCTCCAAAATCTAGTGGAAAGCCTTCCCAGAAGAGCGGAGCATTATAACAGCAAAGGAGGATTACATCTAGAATGGGATGTTCAACAAGCACATATGGGTGTGATGGTCTTAAATCTAAGCAAACATTGAGCTACAATTAGGCTTTCATGATTATGAAACTTTGGCTGATGTTTGTCCTACACATAACAATTGAAGATAAAATTTTTTTATGCCACTTGTAAACTACACCTAATACTAGTGTAATGGTACACATACTGTAGCTGTTTATTAACAAGGAACATATGAATTACATGGTTACAATTAGTTTAAAGATCAGATCAAGCAACTAATATGAATGGATGATGAAACATATGCATATTACGTAATGTAATAAAACTATGTAACTAAAGTATCCATTTCCAAGATAAGCTCATGAATGTATGATATATTGTTATGCTATGTTATACAATTCGCACAAGGGGCCTAGTTAGTGCTGTTACACACTACCTACAAAATTAAAGGACACTCCCGACTGTGATACAGATCCATTACACGCTAATAAAGTAGACAGTAACTAGTATTAAGCATATACGTTTAAACTTTGTGCTGTTGTGGTTTGTTTTTTCGTCCCTTCCATGCATCATGACTGAATACATCAAAAACAGGCAGTTCACCCAGTTAAGCAAACACACACATTTGTTACCTCAACACACTGTAGCTGTTCACAGACAAATCGGCCCCTTTGTCCAGGACAAAAAGGAAATTTGTTCCTAGGGAAAAGCCCAGATGATACAGTAATCAACATCTGCTCTTATAAATGTGCATATAGTATCAGACTGATAAGAAAAGTTATAATAATAGAATAGAAAATAGAGAATAGATAGATAAATAGAATGGCAACTGATACATGGAAAATAAACTTGAAAAGTATTTTACATCGGCTAAAATTCATGTTATTCATGAGAAGAATTTTAAAGGGATAAATTGTTGTCTTTAGTTGTAACTATAACAGTTTTTTTATTTTGAAATTTAAATATTTTTTTTTTTTTTTTTGCAGGTGTATAATCTTATGCCTTGAGTATAGCTAGAAGTGTGCTTTATATGTGCTTTTGTTTGCCTGTTTGTTTTACAGTCTTCTGTTATACCGAATGGCATTTCATTGGCCTGTGTTTCTAAACATTCCATCTAAAATATATTATAAATATTTCAAAATCTAGTATAAATCAAAGAAATGAACTTATATTTCATTTTCTGCCGTTTCGAACGCTAACCAAATATAGTAAAATAAGCTGAAACTGGGTTTCAGTGTTCAGAGCTTTATCTTTCTAACATGACCATATGGCCAGAGCAATTATCATTTGTAAATAAGTGAATAAAGTCATGCTTTGGAATCTCTACACTCTTTATCTGTTTAAACAGTACGATCCAGGCTTCGGCTTGCTGTTCGACATCGATGGGGTCTTGGTGCGGGGAAAGACGCCCATCCCAGCGGCCAAAAAAGCTTTTCACAAGCTGGTGGACTCTAACGGCCAGTTCATGGTTCCTGTGGTTTTTGTCACGAATGCTGGGAACTGTCTGCGGCAGAAGAAAGCCGATCAGCTGTCTCACATACTGGGGGTTCCTGTGAGTAAACCACTGAAACACACTACATAACACAGACACGGAAAACACAATGTCGTTTCAGCACTGGTTTGAAAGAATTGGGTTGGAATTACTGACATACTGCCCAGACCATTTCCCCCACCCCCATTTTCTTCTCACTTTGGTCATTTGCCAATTCCCACTCACCAGGTACCTCTCCATTATCATATGAAAGCTACCAACCAGGGAAGGTGAAGGGAAACGTGACACACTCAGAAGAAAGCGCTATCTGCCTGCTTCCTTATACACAAATTCCCATGACTGACTAGTGTTTCTGTGAGTGACAATGGGGTGAGAGTAGTGCCATCCCTCCCCACCCAGAGAGCACAGCCAATCTTGCATCCTTGGCTCCTGGCTACAGTTAAGTGTGGCATCATTGGGATTTGAACTCGCCATCTCCCAACAGTAGGGCAAACACTTTTCTCTCAGACCACTCGGGAGAGAATTCTTTAGAAGAACTGAAACAGAACTGACCAATGTCTCTTGCACAGTGTTACAGTGGCCTTTACAGTGGTTTTCTAGCATGGCATAAAGTTCTGTTTAACTGCCGTCAAATGCAGAACTTTGCAGCCAAAATGAAGACGACAAAGAATTACATTTTTATGTCAACAAGATATTTAATGTACTAGGTTGCAAAGTTCCTTCATTATCATGAGTAAAAAAAAAAATGTATGTAACATACTAATAGTGAACATTTTCATTTCTCTGTTTGAATTTAATGTAATATGAATATACTTTCCCTTACGGTTACCTCAACTGCATCGTTTAACACGGTTAACAAACCATGTAATGTTTACAAGGTAACAAAGTTAACACATGGTTTGACTGATGTTTGTCTGAATGTCAGCTACATACATCTGCATTAGTCAATATTTATTCTATAAACGTTCACGATATTAACATAATTATAGCATGTTACTAAACATTGATAATCAGTTGAACTCAGCTTTCTGAGTGTAAATAACCTATTTGGTTAATTATATAAAAAACATTAATATATACAAATGTTAACTAATGTAGTAAACAACGTTTAAGGAAAACTTGATATAAAGTGTTACCGTAAATATTTTCTAATAGCTTCTATGCTTGCCTTTTCCTTCATAACAGCATTCAGATCTTTTCAGTTGTAACATTTCAGATCTTCAGATCTGTGCCATATATTTCAGATATTTCTGTTCTAACTTTGCTATATATTTCAGATATTTCTGTTCTAACTTTGCTATATATTTCAGATATTTCTGTTCTAACTTAAGTAAATGGGAAATCATTTACTTCTTGCTTTTGGTTCTTTTAAAACTGTTTTTCTGTCCATTTTGCCTTCTGTTTTATTTGCAAATAAACTGTAAAATCGAGGTGGAACGTTACTTATGTATATATTAGTGCTGTCGTAAACTTTAGCATTTTCCCACAGATAACTCAAGATCAAGTCATGATGTCTCATAGTCCTCTGAGAATGTTCAGGAAATATCATGACAAGTGTGTGCTGGTATCAGGCCAAGGCCCAGTGCTGGACATTGCCAAAAAGTATCCTTTCATTTTGTTCCATGTATATTGTGTACCCTGTATAGATACCCTGTTTATAACTATCACACCGTGGTGCACCTGGATTTTGGATCTTTTCAATCAAATCGACCTCAAAAATGATCAAAAATGGCCAGTAAATCCATCTTGTCACTGCTCTCTTCTTTTAGCGCAGGGCGATGACTGTGTTGATGGTGAAACTGAAACATACTTCCCAGTCTACTTCTCTGGAAGTTGTAGCTAAGCTGGCAGAAATATCAGCTGTTCCCCTGCCATGATATCAGCATTTCTGGTATAGGGAGAGATTAGTCTCGTGATTATTGACAAATGTGTGTCATTAAGCATTACTACGAGTCACTTTCCAAAAATCAGTATCTGTCAACTTCTAAGATGTTATTTAAATGGGTGTGGAACAATTTATACGATCCTAAAAATATGTTTCTAATCTCTGTACTTCTGATGCTTTTCTACGAATGGCCCAAAATGAGCTTCCGAAAGCCTGGAACATTTATGGGAGCACAGCAGTTTGCAGGACAAAGCACTTGTCTTGTCGTTTTGTGATGAAAATAATCACTTGTTTGTTGGAGGATATTGGCAGTCCGTTGAAGGCCATCTCACACACACACATTCACAACTAGGTGGAGGCATCCATGCACGCATCTCAGAGTCTCGTTAGCGTGATGTCTCAAGAACGAGTGGTTGGATGTTTGATTTATAAGGAATTATCACTGTATCCAGCAGATGAACTGATTAGATTTTGGAATTGATCCAAACAGGGTCAAGGTCACAGCAAGGTCAAATGTCAGAAATTTTTCTGTAATATCTTTCTGACTGTTTGAAGTATATTATTTCAGGGATACAGATTAGTAAGAAGAAGGACTAGATTTGTTGTCGGCGGAGACATCCTAGTCGACACCATTGGTGTCAAATTCTACTTGTTGTTATCTCATCACAGCAGCAAGTTGAAACCCTGTCAGTCCACCTTCCTGTGTTACGACTGGCTAATCACTGTAGAGCAGATAGTGTGTTGGACATTCGTTGTTGTTGTTGTTTTTTTTTTTTGGTTTGTTAAATTTGTGTAATCATGTTTCACCTTGCATATCTTTAGGACCTTTTTATGCCCCCACCACTAGATTCTACCTGTTTTGAGTATGTGACCCTCCTGTTACTGTTTCCATGCACAATCAATCCATACTACTTCCTGCAAGCTGCCCAGCAGTTGTTATGTTATGTTATGTTGTCATGTGATGGTGGGAATGCCTAGCTGGTAGCTAATATTAGCTTTCTGTTAGCTTTAATTCTCATATCCTGAATGCACATTTAGGACTGCAGCAAAACCTGTAGTCTGCTACAGAATTACAGGCATAATCTCTCTGTTGCTTTGTGGCTGTCATAAAACAATTTGCTGTTGTATAATGAAGCACTTGTGATGTTGCCTGTTGATGGATCCTGATATTATTTTTTTCAATAATTGCAAGACTAATCATAGTAGTTCAGTATTAAATATAAAAAAAAATCTATATTAGTTGCCTATAAATTAATAACCTTCATAGGACTTTTTTGTTTTTGTCTGCTGCTTGCATAACAAGTACCTACCTCGGCTGGATAGATTAACATTCGATGCAAATCTTATCCATGATGGCAGACAGCCATCATACCACACTTTTGTATGATAATACCAAGACATTACTGCTCTGAAGTAGTGAGGGATTCACTTATCTTTGAAATCAGTTTTATTGTACATATATACGATCAGGACCAGTGTAGCAACAGTCGCCCTTTTAATGTGTGAATCTCTTCTTTATCTAACAGCCTAGGCAGAGTCCATGATTGCTACACGTTAGGAAATAGCATGTGCATAGATTAGATTAGTTTTGTGCAAGCTGTGCAGGGAATGTTCTTTTATATGAATTAAGCTCCTTGGATCAAAAATGAGTTGAATACACCAGTGCCTTTTTGTGCAATGTCAGTAGGTTATTCCACACCTGAATAATAAATCCGTAAAACTGGATAGTTGTTAGTTAGAAACTGAGGTCATCTTAAACAGAACACAACCCTGACACTCCTATGTTCCAGGATGATAGCTGTACAGTGCATAAGGGCCAGACCTGTGACTTGTTTGACAAGGTTGATGTAACACTGTGTAACTTTGAGCTGTAACTTCACCAGACCTTGATCCCATAGAAGAGCTACGGAAGTATTTAATATACCAAAATAGGCACCATTAAGTCTAGCGGAACTGCACAGTCAAGGCTAAAACTGACACACTCATAGAATTCTTACCTGACAGGATTTGCACTTTTAAGTATTAGGGAAGAAGTGACACTTGTGATTAATTTTTGTCTGGGGAGCTTGTATAAAAAAATAGAGTTTAACAGGCACTAAATCGGGTGTAGGGAGAGTTGCTTGGGGTATATCAGGGGCGCTTCATGTTGAACCAATATGTTATGATCAGGTCTGCTGAGCTGGTTATGTAGGGATACACAATTTTTAATGGTATGGAGTGCAGTGTAGTGGAGTGTTCTATGTGCAGTATGTTATATGGAAAATTGAACACTCTAGCTACAACAAGCTGTGTGGGCTTTCTTTAAAAACTAAAAAAAAAAAAAAAAAAAGGAAATACATTTTCTCAGAAAAGCAGAAATTTGTCTTTGGTAAAAACAAATGCAGTGGATCTTTAAAGTTAAAGTAAATAATTAAACCTTAGGGACCGCTGGGTTTTAAAAGAAACTAGAGTCTCAGGGGAAATATGCATACTACTTTAAAGCAGTAAAGCAGGGAATTTGAGTTTATAATTTTGAAGGTGTTGTCTTAATATTTAATCCTACTATATTGCGTTTATTACAAGGTCAGACCGGTAGACTCCTTATATGCCACATAATGTCACATTTAAGTATCTCACTGCTGTGAGTGCACTTGATCGTTAAGACACAGCCAAGTGCATCCAAGCTGACTTCCGTATTGGTGTCATTGTCACAGTACCACAAACATTTACACCTCCTAAATATTGTAAAAAAAAAAAAAAAAAATTCACACATTTCACTATTTCCCTTAACATGTGCTCTCAGCTTGGGCTTTACCAAAGTGGTCAGTATCGATATGGTAAGAGAATCATTCCCCCTGCTGGACATGGTGGACCATAACCGACGACCAAAAGTGCCGGTGAGTTTGTCTTTTGACTTTATTCTGTGTAGTCAGTCAAATTGATTGCTTATAAGAACATTAAACCTAAAACATGTTATAACTGCAATGTTCCATCAGAGTTAGCTTGGAAAAGCCAGTACAAATTTGCACGCATCACACACCTTATATACAGTGAGGGGAAATAACTATTTAAACACTTGCTTTTGTGATTTAATATACTTCCAATACTTATATCCGCTTCAAATTTACACACATCATGTCTTTTGATTTTGTACTTAAATATGAGCGAAATGTATGTATGTATTCATAAGTATAAAAAAGCACTGAAAAAAGAGAAAAAAGAAACTTTATAAAACTAAATTGATTAGGGTAAAGAATATTACATATATAAAAATATACGTAAAGGTTACATACAAATAAATCAGGTTCTAGATATAAATCCTGCAAAAAAAAAGTTATTGTGCAAATTGCAACTGGTGTCATTATAAAAGACGTTGCCACTGGTTGGGAAGATGCAACAAGGAGCAATCATGGTGAAGGTGAAAGAGCTTCCTAAAGTTCTCAGGCACAACAGTATTAAACAACGCTCAAGTGGAAAAAAAAAAAAAACTACAAAGCCATAGAAAAGACCTTAAACATCCCTGTCAGTACAACTGGTCTGATAATATGCAGGTGGGAAGTTCATGGAACAACACGTAATTATGCCTGGACAGGTACGTCACGCAAGATTTCACTCTCAGACTAATGATAAGGAAGATAAGAGAGAAGCCAGGAGTCCCTCGAATAGAGTTGCAGGATGAACTGAATGCAGCAGGAACACCAGTTACGCACACAACAATAAGGAATGAACTGTGATTGTGAACACCGTCTCCATCTCATCTCCATTCCTACAACTCACACACACGCAAAATTCCTCTGCTAAAAAAAAAAAAAGCACAGAGATTTGCATCTAAAAGAAAGATATATTCTGGTCAGATGAGAAATAAATATTAGAACATCATACCCACAGCGAAGTATGGAGGTGGGAGGATCATGATATGGTGCTGCTTCTCTGCCAACGGTTCTGGGGCTTTACACATCACCGAAGGAAACATGAATGGGGTGATGTTCCGATGTACGGAGAATTGAATCTCAGAAGAATCGGATGTTCCGATGTACCGGAGAAACTGAAGCTGGGGCGAATGGATGTTTCAAAAAGACAATGACCCCAACCATACAGCCAGAATGACACAAGGAGGCCTTGTATGGCCTAGCCAACCTTTTGACTTGAATCCCATTGAAAATTTGTGGAGCTTTTAAAATTGTGAGTCCATCAGAGGGACCCTCGGAGTCTTGGGTAATCGAAAACGATTTGGTAAGGAGAATGGGCCAAAATTGAATCACAGTGCTGCAAAAATTGAATCACTTCTTGCCATAGAGTTCTCAAAGCTTTGCAACAAAGTTCTAATGTTGGTCGTTTGTGGTGTCCAAATACTGGAAGTTTCAGAATACTCATTTCCACACACTGTGTCTTTCCAATATTATTCATACTCATTATATCAGCTCAGGTTTGAGCTCCCAATCATTTTTAATTCTGCTTCTTTTACATTCATTCTCTTTTTTGGGCCTGAGCCAGGGGTTATTGTTATGCTTATTGTTCTCATGTGTACATAACTATAGATACACCTTCCTGCAGAGCTTAACTCTAACCTGAAGCTGATACTTCATATACTGAGGGGAGCATGGTTTGTGTTTCACTGTGTTTAGAGTTTGGCCTGAGCCCTGCAGGAAGACATAGCACAGAATGTATTATGATAGGCCATTTCACATTTCATATTTCATTTTTCACTGTAAAATTCAGAATCTCTCTGATCAGAGTTAGACCAGGAGAGAAATCAAGTCCATTTTTCTTTATTATTATTGCAGTCCGCTCCTATTGTGAACCTCCCTAAAGTTGAAGGTAAGATCCTTTTGTTGTTAAATGGTTTTAAGTGGGATTAAGTGTCATAACTTTGACGACATGGTTATTACAGTATAACTTCTCTGATCCAGCCTGTGTTATAGATTTACGGGATTGTTTACCATCTCTAACCTAAGCAATCATTAATATTTCTTTTCTATTCTTTGCAACATAGTTCCACCAGTAACAATGAAGATGGCGATTAAACAGTGCAGAATAGAGTAGCATGATTTATGTAAGGAGGTTATTGGATATAGGATAATCGTCATGTTATTGGATAATAATACCACCGCAAAATTAATAACTTTGCTATAACAGCATTCCCCAGTGTGTTTTATTTCTCATATACCACAGTAATTTTCCAACAGTGATCATTTTTTGATTGATTAAAAAACAATGCCTTGTACTTGTTTATCAGTTTATAGTTACATTTAATGTTTTGGAACGTCCACAAAACAAGTTCGTTCCAGTTATCACTTAGGTTATAACAGCTAGAGACAGTCGTTCCCTGACCAGGCGCTCTTGTTTTTCGCTCTTGAAGTTAATAAAAGTTGACATTCAAAATGTTACAAAGCACTAACACTTCCATAAATGTTAAATAATCGTCTCCTTAAAGAAAGCTTCACCATATTAACAATTATAGTTTTTTTCTTTGTTAAGAACTCGTTTTTAAATGTGCTCCTGTTAAGATTATGTGGAGCATCTGCCATGAAAGTGCCTGTAAAGGAGTTGTTACCATAGAAATAATGATGTATTAAAATAAGGAGAATAGAAATCTGGGATTTTCCTTGCAGTCAGTTATAGAAAATTAATTAATTAATTCAGCTGCGATGTGGTATAAAAACCTATGTACAGGTTACGGGGTCACAGAACTACATAAAAAGAAAATTTCCAGTATATGGTGTAATAAATCTTACATTAGTATTGAAGATTTTATGAGCTACAGTTATGAAACTGTTCGTAGTCATGATCACCATTGAAAAAAATATAACCTGCAAACAAGCGGAAAGAATTTGTTTAATTAGAACCATGAGATGCTATTTATGACTGAGATTTCTGTCTAATAATAATGTTTCTCTTCTGCTCACTTGCAGCTGTGATCCTCTTTGGAGAGCCAGTTAGATGGGAGACCAATCTGCAGCTAATTATCGATGTTTTACTGACTGGTGGGAATCTGAGTCATGTGTATGAAAATTCCCACTCCTCCCACCTGCCTCTCTTAGCATGTAACATGGACCTCATGTGGATGGCAGAAGCCCAGGCTCCAAGGTAACTGTGTGCAATAGCAGCACAAACCATACAGCATATATATAAAAAAGAGCTTTGGATAATAGCAATGTAAAATAGGAATAGCACTTCCTGTTTGGCAAGAAAAAATATTCATGATAATAGATGGAAATGAAAATTGACAAATCGGTACCTTTGCTGTTTCCTGATTAGCTGTAGGGTTAATAGCATGTTTTTCCACAGTAGATAAAGGCCCTGAAGGCTTCCTGGCATGAAACTAGCAGAAAACACAGACTTGCATAACTGAAACACGATTGATACTTTTCCAGAACTTTGTCCCATGCATGTTTTGTTAGCTCCTTGTTCGTCATTATACTGTTTGTTTAGGTATGTTCTCTAACAAACTCTGGAGCCTTCCAGGAACAGGTGTAACTGAGTGTACTGAGATCACATGACACTTTAATAGCACATACAGTACACCGACTCCATTCCACTATGTATGTGACTACTGATGGCAACTGGCTGCACCAGAACTAATTTAGGCTCATATCGCCTCAGGGAGTTTTTCCTTGCCACCGTCGCCTCTGGCTTGCTCACTAAGGAAAAATTCATATATTTAAAATATATTTATATCCTGGTTTTATATATTTCTGTAAAGCTGCTTTGTGATAGTGTCCATTGTTAAAAGTGCTGTACGAATAAAATTTAATTGAATTGTTTCACAGCAACAAGATGGTGAATATTTATGCAGTCACAACTTTCACATTTTTTTTTATTTGTAATAAAATTTTGCAAATTATATTGAGATTTTTTTTTCCCCTTCTCTTTGATGTTATGGACTATTTTGTGTAGATATATGACATATAATCCCAGTCAAGTCCATTTCAGTTCCAGGTTGTAACACTACAATATGTCAAGAAGTTCAAGGGAGTGAATACTTATGCAAGGCACCGTATACCTTTAGTGTTCTGCAGAAAAAGTCATATATCCACAAACAGAAATGTATTACATGAAACACAACCCCTTCGTAAAATTCTGCCTAAAAATCTCCTTGGTGGCTCTGTTCAAAAGTGCATAGCTTGCGCCACACCCCCATGAGCCACACCAAATTCCTGCTGTTTATTAAGTATGTAAGTATCTTTTTCCTGTTGACAGATTTGGTCACGGCACATTCATGGTGTGCCTGGAGAACATCTACAAGAAGATCACAGGCCAGGAGCTGAAGTACGAGGCCCTGATGGGGAAACCCAGTGAGCTGACTTATCACTACGCTGAGTATCTGATCAGAACACAGGCTGCAGAGAGAGGCTGGAGATCACCAATCACATCACTCTACGCTGTTGGGTAAGAGGATCTCACAGCCTTACCATCTCGTGCTGGCTGTCAAATTGATTCGTGAACTGTGAGATCGATGTGGAAAACACATAATATGTCTAACCTTCATCTGAGTGATTATCAGTACAGACAATATTAGTGAAAATGGAGTCCCATGCTCCGGACAGGTGTGTCTGCACAGTTAAAATGTTAAAAAGAGTATATTATAAATAATGGTACAGCCACTAACATCACCTTTTTGGTTCAGATTTACAAACAGCAGGCATTTTTAGTACTTTTATTTGACTTCATTACTCTCCAGATTAAAATGATTGTCATAATATACAATTCCCTCTGAAAGGATTGTAACAGCAAGGCCAATTCTTTTGATTTTGCTATATGCTGAAGACATTTGGGTTTGAGGTCAAAAGATGAACATGAGACGATAGATCAGAATTTCAGCGTTCATTTCCTGATATTTACATCCAGATGTGTTAAACAACTTAGAACATGGTACCTTTGTGTTTGAACCCACACATTTTTCAGGAGATCAAAAATATTGAACGTATGATTGACAGGTGTTACTTGTTGCCCCGGTGTGCCCTGTTACATCGATTGTGTAAACAATTAATAGCTTTGAATGTCCACTCTTGTGCTGCGTCCCAATTTGCCTACCTGTACTATGCACTAAAAGTATGTACTCTTTTTGTGAAGAAAAAGTACGTACTTTTGAGTGTGTAGCAAAAGAGTATGCAAGTACTGGGACATACTAAAACATCATATAATGGAAGAGAATGTTGTTGCCTAGTTACGCACAGTTGCATTTCAGCTTTTCTTCATTCATTACTCCTTATATAATTTATTCTATATCATTTAATTTACCATTCCCTTGATTAGATTTTTCCACATTTCATTTACACCTGCCTAAAATGCGTCTTGTCTTATTGTGATAGAAGCAGCACATCGTCACAGATCTACCAGACGCAGGTCTTTCCTGAGGAGACGGGTGCTGATGTTTATGCGTAATGATATGTGCAACAATGAACTTCTAAAATAAGAATAACTTTGATTATCTTGTTACAGTGGCACCTGTCAGTGGGTGGGATATATTAGGCAGCAAGTGAACAGTCAGTTCTCGAAGTTAATGTGTTGGAGGCAGGAAAAATGGGCAGGTGTAAGGATCTGAGCATCTTTGACAAGGGTCAAATTATGATGGCTAGATGACTGGGTCAGAGCATCACCAAAACTGCAGGTCTTGTGGGATGTTCCTGGTATGCAGTAGTTAGTACCTACCAAAAGTGGTCCAAGGAAGGACAACCGGGGAAACTGGCGACAGGGTCATAGGCGCCCAAGGCTCACTGCAGAGGCAGTGTGATGCTCTGGGCAATGTTCTGCTGGGAAACCTTGGGTCCTGGCATTCATGTGGATGTTACTTTGTCACTTTGGGAATTTGCCATTGGCCACTGCCATTAGGGAATACCATTGCCATGAAGGGGTGTACTTGGTCTGCAACAACGCTTAGGTAGGTGGTGCATGTCAAAGTAACGTTTTGTCAATTAAAAAAACTTTTGAGTCATTTATAGTTACCTTCAGTGTTCTGGAATGTCTGTGAAACAGGTTAGTTCCTGTTATCACTTACATTGTAACAGCTACAAACAGAAGTTCCCTCACCAGTCTCTCACTGTTTACTCGCTCTTGAAGAATGCAGTTTCTCATGTTACCAAGAAACTGAAAGCTTCAAGTCCTGAAGACTTTCATGTGTCAGAAATATTAAAGGAACTGCTTTTCCCCTGACTGTTACAGAGCGCTGACTCTGGAGACTCCTTCCAAAAAAAAGATAAACAAATGACACTTTATAGAAAACTTCATCATTTGAACAATTGTATTTTTATCAGGTTGAGCATGGAGTGTCCACCATACAACTCCTGGTGTTGTTACTATAGAAACAATAACGTATTATAATGAGCAAATTAATGCAAACCTTACATGTCAGAGCTACTGTTATAGAAAATTAATTAGATTTGAGCATTCAATAGCTTTGTGGTATAAATGATTTTTAAACGTATTGTTTCATGTTTATTCTAATTGTTTAGAATATAAAATGATTATTGTTGTTCACATGACCCAAAGAGAACATTTTTTTTTTTTTATGTCCTCTGAATACATTAGGGACAACCTCATGACGGACATCTACGGTGCCAATCTCTACAACCGCTACCTCGAGGAACGGCTGGCCAGGAAGAGTGGCAAAGCCGTGCAACAAGCTCTGACCGGCACGGGAGCATCTGTCTCTCAGGACGAGGACACGGACAACGACTGGGAAAGCGAGTTAGCGTCTCCGTCTGCCACGTCCTGCAAGTCCATCCTAGTGTGTACGGGCGTGTATAACCCGCACATGGAGCTGCTCAAAGACACCAACCAGTGCATCAAAGAGACTGTGTTCCATGGACACCGCGACTTCCGCTTCGAGCCTGCACTGATCGAGCCGGGCAGCGTCGTCCAGGATGTCCATGCTGCTGTCGAACTCATTTTCGAAATGGAAAAATTTGCAATGGAGGTTTAGCCACATGAAAACACTGAATACAAGAAGCTGAAACTTCTACTCTTTTGCCACTTTTGTGAACTTTATTTCATTAAATATCTCGTAGTTATAAGGACAGATGATGAATAAGTCTATAAAGCACAATGCTTGAAGACACTGTGGTATTTTAGACAAATATACCAGATAAATAGACATGATAATAGGCTTACAAGACTGTAATGTCACTTCAGGATCATCTAATTAGATGATTCTCCTTTGTTTGTGTGTTTTTCAACACAGTTTGCCGTATGAATTGGTCGTTTTCTCATTTTACAGTATGTTACTGCAAAGTTGTTCCCCCCCCCAATTTGCAGTAACTGAAAAAAAAAACAAGCAGAGGCCAACTTTATAATTTCTGTTATAATGCTTAAAAGAGTAAATGAGGCACAAATCAAATAGGTCAGGTGTTTGCATTTATTTTAAAGGTGTTACCTTTATTTTATTTATTTTATTTTATTTTATTTTATTACATTTACCAAATATTTTAAACCTGAGAAAATTATTATTATTATTATTATTATTATTATTATTATTATATATAAACCAGCATTTGGTCAAGAAATGTCTCTTTTAAATTCACCATTACAATTGACCCATACATCTTTGTTTTTTGATCTTATAATAAGCTGAGATTTATATTGTGTACTGTTTGTATTGTGTACTGTTAAGCTCCCTAGGTTTTACTTTATTTGTATTTCATTTATTAACTTATTGTTACATTTCTGCACTACTGTTAGGTCAGTTGAGGTTGCAGATCTGTTCTGTGTGTTTGCGGATTGTCCAAGCACACCACTGAATTATTATGGTCTCACTTTCTTTTACAGTGCCTTACACAGCTGAGAGACTTGTGGTATAAACAGTTCTGTTCTCTTGCACATTGTAGTGGCATGAAAACTATTAATTAATCTCATTTTATTGTTTATACATGATGTTAATAATAAAGCTGAACATTCAAATCAAACCTCAAGGCAGTTGACCTCATAGCTAAATAGTAAAGGCACACAGAAAGAAAGCTCTACCACTGGAACAGAACTGCATGTACGATGAATTTCTATTCTGTTCTGAAAAATGAAATGGTAATAAAATGGTATCTCACCCAAAGCATAAAGTCTCAGGCGTACAGTTCATTGTAAAGCTGTAACCTTGTGTTAGGCTCTAAACCAGTAGATTTAGTGCCAATATATTTTCACATCATGATATTTTCCTAAACTTGTGTAGCTGTATAAAATGGGACTGACCCTACATCTGATTTAATCACATGGTACAACAATGCACATGGTTCTGTCAGAGTCACCACTGTCATTACTGTACTGAAGATGATCCATCAGCTAAATCAGATCTGGTCCAGTGGATGTGATAGAGAGAAGAAGAGAAGAGAAGAAGAGTATGTGCACATAGCAACAGTCAGTAAAGACTGGAGGTAACTTCAAAGTGCTATGTTAAACTGGAAAAACCTAGACTCGTAAATATAATCAATGTCCTGGTGGTATGATGTGGCCCGGAGCTGATTATCTTCCAATAACAACACATCCCAAAATTTTATTAAAGAACGCCATGTACTTTTTATCCATTTAATATTACGTATAATGTTGTGGAATGTCCATGAAACAAAAAAGTTAGTTTCTGTTATCATTCGCATCATAGCAACTATAAACAAATGTTCACGCACCAGCCTTTATTTATTCTCTCTTAAAGTTCATTTTTTTAAAAAGCAAAATCCTCTGTCCTTACAACTCACCCAAGCTCTGACACTGGAGACTCCTTCCCTAAATGCTAAATAAACAAAACTTCACTGTTTCACACATCATACAACACGTACACACATTTTCTTTTAATTCATTTATGTCGACTGTCCTCCATGCAAGTCTCTGTGCGAGTTGTTACTATAGAAACCATAACATATTAGAACAAGCAATTAATTATCAACTTTGCAGTCAAAAGTAAAAGCAGTAAAAGCAAACATTCCTCTATTTAGATTAAATGAGGGATGCAATATTTTATATATACAGTGCCTTGCACCTCCAGGGTTGGGATTTCGATTCCTGCCTTTGCCCTGTGTGCGCGGAGGAATCTGAGGCTATCGTGGGCACAGACTCACTGAAACTGGACAGTTGAAGACTGGGAAAAGACCCATGATTGCCTCAGATCCCTGTTCTTGGCTGAGAGGAGTGGAACCAAATGTGATCTTCTGCTGTTGTAGCTCATCCTCCTCAAGGTTCGATGTTTTGTGCATGCTGAGATGCTTTTCTGCTCAACACGGTTGCAAAGAGTGATTGTACAAGTTACTATATCCTTCCTGACAGCTCGAATCAATCTGGGCATTTTCCTCTGACCTCTTTTATCAAAAATGCGTTTCCACCCACAGAACTGTCGCTCTCTCGGCGTTTATTGTTTTTCGCACCATTCTGTGTAGACTGTTGTGTGTGAAAATCCCGGTAGATCAGCAGTTTCTGAAAAACAACCATGCCTCGATCAAAGTCCCAGAGATCACACTTTATCTTCATTCTAACGTTTGATGTGAACAGCTAATCAAGCTCTTGACCTGTATCTGCATGATTTTTTGAACTGCGCGGCTCATTAGATAACGGCATGAACGTGCAGGTGTACAGGTGTTCCTAATAAAGTGGACGTGAGCATATATTTTTAATCTAGTGTCCGAGTACTCTTTTCTCTATCAATTTAGTTTTTTTATACTTAACTTGGTTTATGCCTATAAATAAATATATGTTTAGTTCGTATTTGTAAGTACAAAGTCCAAAGACATTTTGAAGTGTCCGTATACTTATTGCCCCTCACTTTATCTGCCCCCAAAGCATTAAATAAGCTTCCAACTACAACCATACACAGCATTTATGCTCCAACAGTTTTATTCATAAAATAATGCATTGAGAATTCAATATGAACAGCTAACGTTCAGAACATTAAATTATTGTGCATACAAAAAAATAACGTCATTTGAGGAAAAAAAAATTTGTTTGATCAAACACCATGATAAAAATGCATAGTTATATTTTATATACCTAAAAAAGAGACTACATCATCAGTCTAACAATATCCAAATTGTATTAAAGGCACTTACACTGAACATTTTTTTATCATTCACTTTAAAGCCAGTGGCTCTATATCCAAAACCAAGTATAAACGGTTTAGCACAAAAATGCAAAATGTAAGAAATCTTCTAAAAACTGTAAAATTACTCTGCAAAAAAAAAAAAAGTATTGTCTTTTATATACTGTGTATAAATTATGCATTTCACAAAAAGTGTACTAGAAATATGAAACATGTATTAAAGTGATTTTTAAACCTTCGTTCATGAAAAATGTGGACATAAATATTATAAATATGTGGTCTGAGATGCAATTAGTCCTTTAACCTTCCTTTCAGTTATTGCATGAGATCAATAAAAGTCTTCATTAATAAAGTTTTTTTTTTTAATTCATTAATTATATGGCCCCTTTCATCCTAACCAGTCTGTGAAATTAAAAAGTATGGAATTTTTTAAATATATAGGAAATGTTTACAAAGAATTTAAAAGAAAAAACAAAAACATAAGAGGCTTTGCAAGTCAACTTTCTAATACATTCAAAAACAATACTTTATCTTCATATTCTTATTAAAAATCTGCTAAAACATTACTATTTGCTAAAGAGTTTCATTCATGTGAAAAGCATTAGTCTACTTCTCATTTTATTTCAGCTTTCCCTTATTTCTATGTTATTTTCTTAATTATAGTCTTGATGATAAATACATGTTAAAATTGTAATGCTAACAATACAGCCAGGGATTTTTAAACCCTATAAGCTGAACATGTTTCCAGTTTAATAGTATAAGACACCTGATAGCAGATTGTCTTTGTGTAATTATGCCAGTGAGCACAGCGATGGTTCAAAGACGGAGAATAGGTTTTGGCAGACATCTAGGTTTTGGCCAGAGTGAAAGCGTGGCAAGGGACGTAGAAAGGTTGACTGTCGTGGTCATATACAGGACATCAAACTTAAAATGGCCTGATTAAGTAAGATTCTGAGTAAAGTGTATCTGATATGAATCCTCTCAGACGCTGATTCGACCCTCTGCAAGCTTCAGTCGAGAAGTTAGGAGACATTTCCCAGGCATTGTGGCGATGTGCTGTAAGAGTGCAGAATCAGTCGACATGGCGCTTTTCCTTGTCATGGCGTCTCTGGCTTGCTCATTAGGGGTCTCGATCTAAGCCCAGATTTCTGTCAAGCTGCTTTGTGACAATGTCTATTGTCAAAAGTGCCATACAAATAAAATTTATTTAAAAAGTGAATAAAGTACCACGGTAGATTGGATTGGAGAATTTGTCAAATGCGATCCAATATCAATCCAGCGTTTTAAGGTCAGCTGCAGACTCAAAATCTCGGCACTGGATCAGGGCATCTTCAGTATCCAAGGCAGTCCATAACAGACTAATAACCGCATTTATGGGCCAAGTGATCGTTCAGCCAAAAATTCAGCTTGTTTTGGTTGACCCGTTAAATGCAATTCATCGCCGTCTCTAGTTAGCTGATGCTCACTGGGATGTAATAATATATATATATAAATAAAATTACCTCAGCTGCAGGTTCAGTACTAACGATAAGGAGTTAAATATGTCACCTGGAGAAAACAGTGGCATATGAGACGATTCTCACCTTATTCCACTTTCTCCAGATTGAATAAACAAGAAGAACAGACTGATTTAAACTTTTAACACATTTAGCTACAGTTAATATGAAGCTAGTTTGAGAATTTCACGCAGGTCAAACCAGATCAAACCAAAAGTGGTTCAAACTTGGCTGAAACCTGATCATTCTCTTATTATAATCATAGTAGGATCCAAAAGTTAAAGTTCCTATAAGATCCAAGCAGCAGCTACCTTAATCATTTCTGTGCATTTTCCACTACTCCCTTTACTTCTTAAAACACAGTTACGTTTGGGCCTGATATGGCCAACTACTGCTCCCTGAAAATCGGAGAAGTGTATCAGTTAATCAATTAATGATTGATAATTCGGTCAACACTGACGATTAGGCCGTGATTCACACAAAGGAGCCCAGGGATGAATTACAGGCCAACGTGGCTAAGAACACGAATAAGAACGTTAAAACCAAAACCAGCATCAACAGCTGCCACAGCTCCAGGCGTCGCCGCTCACGTCCTTGCTGTTGAGTTTGAAGCTGTCAGTTACGCTGTCTCTGAACACGGGCCCGCCGTGTCTCAGCATCAGCTCGGCTGCCATTTTATTAAACGCTTCGTCCACGTTGCTGGAGTCTTTGGCGGACGTTTCGATGGCGCTAATGAAGTCCAGCTGGTGAGCCATCACCTGAGCTTCCTCAAAAGAAACATCACGGTGTTCAGTTAAGTCCGATTTATTACCTGTCCGAACAGAAACACAGTGGAGCTGAAATCAACATCCTTGATGCAATAGTTTGGCAAAAAAAAAGATTCTCCTTACCCCAAAGTCAATCAAGCAAGTTTTTTCAAGCAAGAGACTAATGCTGCTAAAATGTAATGGAAATCTATTCCACCCAAAACATATAAATAACTGCTTCAAATCACATCCAATTCTTCAGTAACGTCACACAGACTTGCTGATGTGGTTTAGTGTAACTTACTGTAATCTATAAACTTTAACCTTGTATCTGAATGATGTAACATTATGGAGACGCCGTTTTGCCCTTAGCACAATTTTCTGTCATCACCTCCTAGAGCCCACCTTTCAAAATGTGAATGCAGAATTACACCAGAAAACAGGAACCGATGGCAGTTCCCACCCACCAGCCAGCTCTCCCCTCTCATACGGCACATGAAGCTAGCCAATCGCATCTTCCGAACTGCTGCTCATGCTGTGTCACAGGGCAGCGTTACACACTCGCAGGAAAGTGCTATCTGCCCTCTTCCAAATAAACTCACAGGGGACAGACAGTATGCTAAAATAGATTTATAAAAAAATATCTAAAAAGTTTTCACTGACCTATTAAAAGGGTGGCAATGTTTGAGCCGCCATATTTCTTGACGTCCTCCATCCATTTGGGCACAGCCATGAAGGATGCTTTCTTGGTGATGTCGTATGTGATTATGGCGCCATTTGTGCTGCGGTAGTAGCTCTGTGTGATGGTCCGAAACCTCTCCTGCCCTGCCGTGTCCCAAATCTGCAACTGTTCAACAAGAATCAATCATTCATTCTTTCATTCATTCTTGCATCTTCAGTACCCCAGCAACACTGGACACAAGGGATATTCACCATGGATGGTTCGCCAGACCATTGCAAGGCAACATTCACACACTCATTCACACCTACTGGCAATTAAGAATAGCCAATCCACCTACTGGACAATGGACTGGAACCGGATGAAAGCCATGCGAACACAGGGAAAACATGTGAAACTCCGCACAGACAGTAACCCGAGCTCAGGATCAAACGTAGCGCAGTTACAATGGTGTTTAATAGGAGGAAAAAAATTACATAACCTCAAACATAAGTAATAATAATCGGGTTTTACTTTTGGTTCCTAAAAAGACAGACTAAACTGCTAAAGCTTTGCTGTAATGTTCTCTTTAAGTAGAGATAAAACAAGGGCTAAATTCCACAGCACCACTATCAGCAGGTAGACTAACAGCATTGTGGGTAATGTAGGAAACTGTTAATGTAAGTACAAGCAAACCAACATGGCACTGAAAGAAGTTGACTCAAAATTTCATTACAAAATAGATCTTGGATGTCACTGAAGATCACGTGTTAATTATAAAGATTAATAAGCGAGTTGTTCAGATTGGACTTTTTCCTTTAAGGAGTGTAATGACTGCAGTGCCTTTAGGAGACAAATATCACAATTTTATCATACAATTTAACATATCAGATTAGCTTTCATTTTGAATCCACATAAAGAATTATGATAATATCCTGGATGAATAGTTTGGCAAGTATCATGATATGAAAGTTGAATGGATCAGAGACTGATTCCAATCCCAGTGAGTTCATTTGTCTAAATGGTTTTAAGGTTCTCTAGAACCATTTATCAACCAAAAATGTGCTGATGTTCTGCTGAGTCATCCATTACGTCCTCTCTCACTCTCTCACACACAGACCTAGCAAAATCACATGATGCCAATGTAAAGTCAGATAAGGCAGTATGAGCACCAGGTCTTCTCTGTGGTTTAGCAACTGAACTGCTCTTAGTGATTAACCGGAGAGAGGCGTCATCAACGGAAGGCCACACCACCATGACACTTGTGGTGAAATGGATCAACTCTACAGAGTTCACTGATCATTCTGACACACTGTAATCATATGAAATTACACAGCAGCTTGAAACCTGATGCTGCTGCACCCAAGGCTCTTTCAATATCACTATAATATCTTTTGTTAAAATGTTTTTTTCTCCTTCTATATTTATTAATGGATATAATTTTAAAATTCGAAATTATATCCATTATATCAATTAAGATGCATAATAATATTTTATTTCTTTAATTTTTCTTTTTGTAAAGTTTCCAGTCAACGTCACTTGACGATTCAAAGAATCGAGACTGCCTTTATGATTCGTATCGGTTCATTGAACAAACGGAGCTTTGACTCGTTTGATTCCACACACACACACACACACACACAGAGAGAGAGACGTGCTAAAATAACACAAATAACTGTTAATGTTAGAATTTCACACTGCACTTATTTCATACTGTCATTTCTACATGACGGTTTATAGTTACGGCTTAACATTAGCTCTCATTATTACTATGATAGGAGTTAGCCTAGCAACACCACATGTACAAATAATAATAATATGCTAAAACACACAACCAAGCTATAACCACACGGTTCTGACAGTCAGTGTACAAGCCTGACAAAATGCAAGCATATGTAAGAAATATTTATAAACTTTCAAAAGAGAGAGAGAGAGAGAGAGAGAGAGAGAGAGAAGCAACTGACAAAAACCATCCCCTGAATCGATTTACCGGAACGACTCGTTCAGAAAGAACCGATTCGTTTGTTAGACACCAACCTTGACTCTTTTCCCCTGAATTTCCATCGTCTTCATTGTAAAATCCACTCCGATTGTGTTGCCTTGCCTTTCGATAAAAGTGCCCGTCTTAAACCGCTGAACCACGCAGGTTTTCCCCACACCGACATCCCCGACCAAAACTATTTTGAAGACGAAATCATAACTATCGTCTGTTTCCAGTAACGACATGGCAGCCTGCGGTTTGTAACAGATAATGTGGGATAAATCAGGTGTAAAGATGTTTCAGTGTGTGCGTGAGTGTGTGTGTGTGTGTGAGTGTGTGTGTGTGCGCGCGCTGTAAACACAACACAGGCAAAAACAAAGTGACGTGGATAAATTGGCACCTGCAGAAACTCGCTAACCCGGAAAACAGAGCGGACGTGAACGTGTTTATTTTTTAAATGAGTCCCGCCCCCTGTGTTGTGATTGGCTGGAAGCTCACACAGAGGATTGCACTGTTATTTCACTGATATGAAGAGGTCGTTGAATCACACGTCATGTGGGAAAATTCGAGAAAACGTCCCATTGCTCTGGCGTTTAGTTTACTAGATAAACATGTCTGATGTAGTTGCAGATGTTGCAGCTTATTTGTCATTTCTTACAAACTGAAATAAACTGAAATTCCTTGAAAGTACGGCATGTTCCTGTAGCCAGATGCGGCTTTTTTCCCAGAATATTCAAATTTCGACTTGGAATTCCCAAACAGAGGTGGACCTGATGGGTTTTCCCAGTCTGACTGTCACCACATGACGTGAGGTAACAAACCGGACACGTCACCAGCACTGCCATCTTTGCAACCAAGTACAATAATGTTCAACATGTCAAATATAATTTCTCTGACAATTATTATTATTATTATTATTATTATTATTATTATTATAAATGTTTTATTTATTATTATTAATAATAATAATAATAATTTTTTTACAATCTGACAAAAAAACAGAGTGCCGTTTAAGTTTTAAATGAAATTAAAAAGTTTAAGACAACCAATTGATTTACAAAAATTTCTTGTTTTTTGTCAAAAGCATCATTTTATTCATGTAAATATGTAATTGCATAAGTCAGCGGATACAAATAATGTTATATGAAGGCATCTTACCAAATTTCATTATGTGTATACAAAATTTAGTTACTGTTATAATCAGATGAAATATTGACACTGGAACAATGTAACCCATGCATATGTTATTGCACATATTTATGGGGAAAAGAAAGTACACCCTCCTTCAATTCTATATTTTTATTTATCAGGGTCAAAATATCAATTGTGTGGTCCTCACGAACTTCTATAAACAAACAAATAACCTCAGTTGAAAAAAGAAAAAAACAGATTTCAATATGTCATCGTTTTTCCCAAAAAGTAAATCAACATTCAGAACCCTGTAGAATGGTGAGTTATGGTGATGGCCTTATAACCCTTTCCAGGTTAATTAGCAGTTTCTCTGGGGTCATGGCTGATGTCCTTTCTTCATGGCATGATATAGACACATACCTGAGGGCTCCAGAATACCAAATTACCATATGTTCTGCTTTTATAGAAATAGTCACACTTCTTGATGATTAATCTTGTGCATTTTGTTAGAAACACCTGGCTGCTAATTGCTTTCTTAATGATTGTAGAAGAAGGAAGGATGTACTTATTTTTCCCACAACATTTCTGAATATTAGTTTACTTTTGGGGGGAAAAAAATGACTGGTTATTCAAAATCTTTTTTTTTTTTTTTGTTTTTTTTGTTCTTGTTGTCATCTGAGGTTATTTGTTTGTTTATATGTTTTATAAGTTGGTGAGGACCACATAGTTGTTATTTAGGCCCTGAGAAATAAAAACAGATTTGAAGGAGGATGTACTTTCTTTTTCCTTTTTCTGTACTATCCAGTACAGAGTAACTTCAGTGTAATTGTGCAGATGTTGAGGTACCAAAAATTACAGAATAGTACACAAAGTTTCAAGAAAGGACTTTGTTGGACAGTTTGATGCATTGTTATAAGCCTTGGGGTGAAAACAGATAATAGATGAAAATTGCACAACCCTCCTGATTGTGGCACTGACCTGCAGATGCTTGATTGTAGTCATGATGGTAAGTTTGCATTTGAAAAATATGCATCTGAAGGAAAATTCAGGGAGTGACTTAACAAATGCAAAGATAGTAAAAAATAAATAAATAATAAAAAAAAAACTTGCAGCAGAGAATACATAACGTTTTACATATGTGTGTTAGAGAGAGGGCCAGAATAGAAATAGAAGAAAAAGGTTGTTATGAAAAAAAGCTATTATTTCTGTTCAGATTTGACAGTTTAATAAAACAATTTAATAAAATTTAATTTGACAATTTAATAAAAAGAAAAAAAAACAACAAGCAAACAAAGAAACAAACAAGTAAATAACTAAAATAAACAGTAGGTGGCAGTGTGTTCATGTCTCTAGCAACAGTATGCGCCGAAGAAGAACGTTGAGCGGAAGTGACGACAGAACCGCTGAAAGTTTAAATTTGACAACGGAAAAGCGGAAAAGGAGGCAGGTAAACACAAGCGTGTAATGTGTTAAAATAATATAGTTTAAGGCTTTAACCGCTATTTTATTATTTTCTAAAATGGCGAAAGAGAATTTTGAAAAAGATGGTACAATGTTTTTCTCATGTTTTAATTCTGCTGCGGTTTGTAGAAAGATAATCAGCAGTCGATCAGCTAGCTAACGCTTCTCTGAATACTGGGCACATAAATGTCTTTCAAATAGTTCCGTATTTTGCTCGTTTCATTTTTTTTTCTTTCCTTTTTTTTTTTTTTTTTTACCTTATAGATGATATTAGAGATATCATATTATTGACTTGTTTCCCTTGTAACAGGAAGGGCGATCTCACTTCTGCTAAAATTGCCCGTGAACATGTTTTATATTTGTTTGTTTTTGTTGATCCTCCTTAACTGTAAACATTAAAGATGACTCTTATCTTGGTAACATTTCCTTAATGTTTAATAATGTCTCTAATATAATTCCAAAAGCTGATGTAGTTGATAAATAAGTGGGAGGAATAAATCTTTTTTTGTTGTTGTTTTTTTTTAGGAGCCATGATGGAGAATACGTTTCCAATATACAAGGTGGACGCCATCGTGCAGTTTTTTCGAACCGAAGTCTTGACAGGACAAGAGGCGAAACATTTTGCAAAAAGTGATATCACTCCAAATCCAAAGGTGAGCCACCATGTTGACTCTTGCACAGATGAACTGATCTGCATGGCTGCGACTTGAAGATAAGATTCGCTTATTTTCATTTTGCAGGCGGAAGTCTTCCAGAGACTCTACATGAGAATACTGCAGCTTGTGTATCGCTTCAGGCCTGAGTGCCACTACCTGGTGAGTGCAGCTGAATCATAAAAGAAATCACTAGTTGTTGCAGTATGGCGTATAGTAGAATTGTGGATGTGCCCCTGATATCAAAATAGCTGTTTTGCTGTTGCTTTTTGTCCCTGATATCTTAGTGTTATGGACACTTCCAGGGAAACAGTCAACAATGTTTTATGATTCGTAACTAGTCACAGCTTCGTGTTCATCCAATTATCCATCCAATAATGCTCTCTAGAAACATGCACAGTCTATGGCCAAAAGTATGTGGACACCTGACCCATATGTGGGCCTTCCCCAAACTGTTGCCATAAAGTTTGAAGCACACAATCATACAGGATGTCGTTGTATGTGTAGGATTAAGATTTCCCTTCACTGGAACTAAGGGGTCCAAACTGTTCCAGCATGACAATGCTCCTGGGTCTAGAGTGGAAGAACTCGAGTGTCCTGCACGGAGCCCTGACCTCAACCCCACCACTGCACCCCAGGCCTCCTCACCAACATCAGTGCCTGCTCTCACTAATGCTCATGTGGCTGAATGAACACAAATCCCCCACAGCCACGCTCCAAAAGCTAGTGGAAAGCCTTCCCAGAACCTGGCTACAGTGCCAAAGGAAAGTTAAAAGTTTAAAAGCAAAATTTAAAGTAACCAAGGACACGAACCAAAGAAGTGGCCGTGGTCGAACAACGGGCCCTTTTTACAGCGAGCATGAACGTGTCATGTGACGCATTGTTCCTTTGGTCAGTTCAGGTCAGTTTAGGAGCGTGATCTGTTCAGGCTAACGTCAGATATAGGCCACATTCAGAACGTAATGTGAACAGCCTAACGATAAAATCGAATTTGGTCAGTAAATCGAATTTGGGCTACTTTTGCCTGCTGTGTGAATGTAGCTTTAGTCTATCAGATATAAGGGTGTGTTGTATCTCTTCTTTCAAGACATTGCGATGTACATCACAGCGTGATCAACAATACAGTGTACATGTATGAAAGGTGTGATTTAAAGCAGCCAATAATTCAATACAGTGATTGTATTGAATACAGTGATTATCATGGGATTTTTAAAGCAGTGGCAAAGTTACGTTCAATATTATCTTCTCAAGCATCTGCGGTGAACTTGATATCAACTGCAAAAGAAAAAAATAAGATTTTAGTCTGTTATTTTAGCCTTTTTTCTGATTTGAGTTTAGCATAGTGCTGGGCGATATGATATAATATCGGTATTGTGAAAAATTACAATACACTTTTCTTAGCTATCACGATTAGAGATTATTATTTCCCCCTTTTCAGTGTTAATCAATTTTTGTAGCCGTTAAATAAAAACATCATTAATATCCATCAAATGCAGCACAGCATTGCTTGAAGTTTGTTAGCAAACCTGTGACACACTTAGTGTATTGTAGAAACATTTTCAAGTATGATGGGTAATGTATTTTTTTTTTTTGTCACATCACCCCTTCCTTGTTTGGTGGGGCTACATTAGCTGTAGGTAACACCATGTATGAATCAGAATTAGCACTGAAGTGACTCCTGCTCAGGTGCTTACTAAACTGATGTAGCTAGCATTTGTAGTGTTTTGTGCTCACCATTTGCAGTGCAGTAGTATGTGCGGTTGTGGTGAGAAGTGGCACGTTTTTAGTGGCCGAGTGACTGCACTATGCTGAGCGAGAATGTTCACGGTGAGCTAAACCTCTGTGCATAGCGGTGTAACAAACAGAACTCGGGTTAATTGCGCAGTGTGTTCTGCAGTGCTATTAGGCAGTTAAGTGTTGAAAGCTCATTTTAATCCTAAAACACTGCCTGTGAACAATTTTCAGCATTTCACTAAGAAGTGTAGCTTTTCAAATCATCTGGAAGTGGCAAAGCAGGAATTTATGGTGTTTAACTGAATAAAATGCAGTTAAATAGGTATGCTTTATGGTCAATGTTTAAGTGACAGAAATTCAATATATAATTTTATTAATTAGTTTATTTATTTAAAAAAAAAAAATTACATTTGGAAAAACTCCATATTGAGGAAGGCTTTCAGTGAATTTATGAGCACCGTGTGTGGCCATCAGACTCGGTGAATGGGCCGTGGCATACAGCTCCTCAAGGCTTCTCGTAAACTAGTAATTAAAAGCTGTGTGTGAGGTTTAAAAGTTTTACTGATAGAGAAGCCAAGATCCAATTAAGATCTTAACCGTATCGTAAATATTGCAAACAGTGCCTCAGTTCCAGCTGGTGAGATTTTACACTCCAAATATATTAACATGTGGCATTCAGGAGTTTTATCTAGTTGATACACGTAAATTTATGTTGAATTATTATTATTATTATTATTATTATTATTATTATTATTATTATTATTTTCTCCCTACCTTATGATCCAGCTGAATGTGTTGTACGATTCTGATGATGACAATCTATGAATGAAATGAAATTTCTGGAAATGTTGAGGATAGTTGGGATAAGTGAGTAGTTTTCAGCCTAAGCAGATTTTACAGTGCAGTATTTCAGTCCAGGTTATTTCTTGTTATTCAGTAATGACTGCATGAATCTTGTATGTTGTTGTTGTTGTTGTTGTTGTTCTTAAATACCCAGCCTTGTTTGTTCAATTACCTTTTAACAGGCTCCTCTCTCAGAAAATCTCCAATACCCAATGTTACATGAGTGGTCCACACCAGTCTTGAGTCTCTATGTATGCATGTAAGTGGAATTTTCATTCCCTTCATCAGCTTCAGTAAAATTAGTGTGAGAATTTAATAGAAACTTGAAATGTCTCTCTCTCTCTCTCTCTCTCTCTCTCTCTCTCTCTCTCTCTCTCTCTCTCTCTCTCTCTGGCTCTCTCACTTTTCTTTTAGGTGCCAGTTTTTACCAGTCTGCCATGTGTATGACTTTTCACTGAATGACCTGCTTAATCCTAGTAAGCAATCGTTTTGAGTGATACCATGTTGTTTAAGATGTTTAAAGTGATAGCATAATTACTAATCAAAAATCAGCAGCAGAAAAGTCAACAGAAAAGCGCTCGCCCTGTGGTCAGGAGATTGTGAGTTCAGATCCCGACGAGACCCCCGCCATGGCCAGGAGTCCAGGAGAGCAAAATTGGCCGTGCTCTCTGGGTGAGAGGGGTGGCATACCCTTTCTCATCTGTCGATCACAGCGAGACTGGCCAGTTGTGGGTGTCTGTAAGGTCGTGTATGTGGAAGAGTGTAGATAGCGCTTTCCTGCATGTGTTACTTTGCACTGTGATGCAACAAGAATAGCAGTTCAAAAAGATGCATGTAGTTGGCTTCATGTGTCTTGGAGGAAGCATGTTTTTACCTTCGCCCTCCTCCTTGGTAGCAGTCATGTGATCATCTTCCATGTCTCGTGGATTCCACGCATTTTACCCAGTCACATTTAAAAATTGGATTTAAGATATAAAACAGATTTGTCCTGCTGTGTGAACAAATTGCTGTGATCTGGATAGATTCTGGATCTCATCAAGGTCATTTTTTTGAGACTGAGGAGGTGGTCAGTGGCTAAGACGATCAAGTTTTCATAGTAAAGCAGCTTTTATATAATGTGTAAAAATGCTGTGCTTCCATACGCATTGTTTTTAATGAGATGTACAGTGCAGAGTTTGTGAGGTCTATATGTCAGGTCAGGATTTTTTTTTTCCTTGTTTGTATGTGATGAAATTGTGTGATTTTCGATAAGCCATTAAGTAACCAGCAGTACGCATGTCTGTTTCTTAGTTTCTTCTTGGCCTTCGTGTTGCTTCAGCAAAACATCTACAGGAAGAGCACTGTGGCTGTAGAAACACTGTGTTCTCGCAAGTTATTTAGCACGAGTGCTAAATAACAAGTTGTTTAGTCAGTCATGATTCGTTTTTCTCACTTTAATCTCTGCTTCTCTTACTCCAGAGCCCAAAAGAACAATCACTATTTTGAGTGGAATCCAAAATTTCCTGCACTTTAGGAAACAGAGGTTGGAAATAATTGCAGGCCATCAGCAGGCTTTTGTAAGTTCTTTGTAAATTATAAACATGACTACGTCTGGGCATTGCTTCAGGAATATGATCTCATTGTTTCAGGAATGTAGAATTGATTGTACTATTGAATTGTGCTAGAATTTTCTAAAAAAAAAAAGATCTATAACATTTTGCAGTCTTAAAAAGAATGCGATTATATGGAATTGCTTAACATCAGGGTTTCATGCAGTTTTGTCTTTATCATTTTTGTGCTTTTTCTCTGCATATTCCTAATTTTATTTCTTAATTTTTTTAATTTGTTTACTCTGTGTCTTCATCTAAATTGATGCTTTTTGTAATCTTAATTGCTTTGTAAAGGAAACAATAGGTTAATATTACACTAAAAGTATCAAAAGTGCCTGAGAACAATAAATTAATCTAGTTTCCATCATGGTTACATGGTGGTTTACAATATTGAGGCAATAACTGTGATGTGAAAGTCTTTGTCCACTTCCCTCTTACTACAGCGTGCAGATATGGATAAACTTCAGTTTTGCACAAAAGGCATTAAGGAAGCTGAAAAGAAGATAGAGAAACTGATGTAGGTACTCCTTTCATTCTTGAACACTGAAAGTTTTTTTTGCCAAAACGTGTGGTCAACATTCAGTCTACGTTACTATATTAGATATTTAGTTATGACCCATTCCAGTGTCAAGATTTTGTGATCTTTACAAACGTTCTTGCTCAGGACAATCCCACCAGAGCAGCAAGCAGAGGCTAAAGAACTGGCTGCAGCCCTCACAGAAGTAAAAAATGCTACCATGCAAGAAACCCAGGAAGTGGTGAGAGCTTTCTCCCAGCTTGCACTGTGAATTCAGTGTGCTGGTGTAGAAAATGTTGTGGAGTTTTGCAATTTATCAGTGAATTAACAGTTGAAAAAGCAGAAACTGCTACATACTTAGAGTTTCACTGCCAACACTAACAGCTTAGTTTGAATAGGTACACAGTCAGAATAAGCAGCTTAAAACTAAAACCATGTAAACTGATGTCCATGACTGTCTTAGCTACTCAAGGATTTGATTTAAAATGTTCTCAAAGCCAGAAGTATAAAATACTTTATTATTATTATTATTATTATTATTATTATTATCTACATGCCATGTGTGTTAGAAAACCTCAGCAGCTGATGACCTAATGGTTCCTAATTTAAAAAAAAAAAAAAAAAAAAAAGGTTGACTGGTTTCATGAGCAAAATGTGATAGCATTGGTGGTAAAGGGAACCCACAGCTCCAAAACAAAGGTGGGGGAGAATGAACTGTGAAACTTTGTCCTTACTGTGCTGCTACAAACTGCTTAACACCAAGTGCCTCTTCTATTTTTTTTTTTTCTTTTCAGAATGCCCTTAATGAACAAGTCGCAGAGTGCAAAAGAGAAATCGCAGAACGGTCACAGAAACTGGTATGTACAAATCAGTTCCAAAATAATATCCCTAAGGATCCTAAATCCGTGATTGCACTGCTCAGTGCCCAGAAGACCAGTATTAACCTAATTAGGCAGCAAAGTATGAATAATTGGTGGCTAATCTTGGGTGAAGCCTACGTAAGCGTTACCCTCAGCCATCACAAGGCGGATGGAGCTTGTCCATCCTGTGTAGCTTTTTATTTATTTATCTATTTATTTTTTATAACTATGCATGTGTTTTTATTCTGAATGGGTTAAACAATCCCAATTCTTGGACAGAGGGAGGTCATTTAACTGAGCTTATTGTATATTATAGTCTTTTTTTTTTTTTTTTTTTTTTTTTTTTTTTTTTTTTTTTTTTTTTTTTTTTTTTTTTTTTTTTTTTTTTTTTTTTTTTTTTTTTTTTTTTTTTTTTTTTTTTTTTTTTTTTTTTACTCAGAGTTTTGCTGGGTATTTAGTATAACACTTAAATATTTGTACAATACCAAACTTAACACTATATGTGGTGCCCTTTAAGTATTTACCCTTAACTTTATATTCAACTTTATATTGATTGATCTAATTACATCATATTCTGTATTTTCTAACCATATGTTCTCCTGGAGTGTATTTATGTCTTCGCACTTGGTCCGAATACTTGACTCCACACTCGGGTCCAATCGTGGGCTCATTTCGGGTAGAAGCTCATAATTGCAGTTTATTGTTTACATGGAAGAAATCCTTCTGACTGGGGCATGTCTGTGCAGGTCCATACATCACTCATGTGCATGCAAAATGGCAGGCACTAGATTCATCTGTTTTCTGATTTATTTTCCTGTAGTACCAACAGGAAAAACAAAACGGCGATTTTTAGATACATGGCATGTCATCGTCCAGGAATACCTGCAAATGTAGAGCTGATCTTTTATAAGCCATGATCTTTATTTTTAGCCATGTAGGTCGGCACGAGACTTTCATGATGCCTTTTTCATGACGCTCTCAGTGCAAGCTCACAAAAAAAAATCACGCCACAAAAGTCAACTAATTACAGTGCTCCAGTCCAATGAACATCTGGTTTTATAAATCAGTAACCATAACTCTTTCCCCTGGCATCACAAAAGTAGAAACAGTAAGTAATGTGACAAATTGAACCAATCATGATACTCAGCCTGCTATGAAGCAAATCCCAGGCCACCATCTTCAGGAGAATTGGTTCGCTTAACCGCTCCCGGGCTCAAAAACAGCGCTCCCACTTCACCAATTATAACAAACAACCCCAAGCCTTGTTCACAGAAATTTGTCTATTTTACTTCTAACACTAATTTCAGCTCATGGAGGTCCTAATACACAGATCATGAGCTGAAGCAGGTGTGTTGAACGAGGAGAATGCTACATTCTGAAGTCCTGTGCCATAGCTCCACGGTTATATATAGTCCCAGCCGAATGTATTGGAAAGGCAATGCCTTTTTTTTGGGTATACACTGAAGACATTTGGGTTTGAGCTCAAAAGATGAATATGAGACGATGGATCATAATTTCAGCTTTCATTTCCCCGTACATTACATCTACACTGTAACATTGGTTTGACCTACTTTCATTTCCAAAACGCTACTCCAATGTCGGTTTTCTGCAATAGACAGATCTGATACATTTGCATACAGTGAGCGTAAAGTTCTCTTTCTTGATTCTTAAATAGTTTGTCCTTTCTACAGAGCCAGAGGAAGCTAGAAGTGGCCACTCACAAAGATGAAATAGCCAAACTTAAGTCTCAGATTGTTGAGTCTCCTGAGGAGCTCAAGAATGAGATGGAGAAGATGAAGGAGAGCATAAAGAACATCAAGATCTCAAAAGTAGGTGGCTATGCGAGGTATGAAGGTTGCATGTGTAAATGTGGAGGCTTATAAACCACATACACCCAAATATCATCCCCTTAGCTGTAGTGTATAATGACAGTTCTTCTGTGGTCCTAAGTGTTTGAAACTCCTGGCGTTTTTATTTAACGTACACGTATTACCTTGTATATAATGTGCATGTTTAAAATGTTGGAGTACAGAGGTGGTACGGAACCCTATGTCCTGTTTGCATGTAACTGCAGGAGCTGGCAGACGAGACGCTGGTGGAGCTGCAGATTAAGGTGCAGTGTGCTAGCCAAGGCGAAGCAGAGATTCAAGTAATACTGAAACAGCTGCATGACCTGCAGGCCAGCATGTGCAAGACTAACCAACAGAAGGAAGAGGTAAATCTGCACACTTCCTGCTTTAGGTCAAGATGCCCTTATTTCTGTCAACCTCAGTAAGTTAGATTTAAATGACTCCCGAATTAGAAGATAAAAAATGATGGCATGTAAATTGGGTTACACTGTCTGTGTAACTAGGACGAGTGTGATGTGCAGAAAGTGAGGCGCACCGAGTAGTTAATTTTTGTGGGCAGTGACATGAAACAGAACAGCCTTGTCCTATTTATGCAGTGGCTTCTGTATGCAATTACAGAGTACCGAGAGGTTTGTGTGGTCCATCTCGTTTCTGAACAGTGTCTCCTTAAATAGGAATACAAGATAAATCGAGATGCACAGATCCAATTTCAGTACAATATCCAATAGTGAGTCAAAACACAGTATTCTCACAGCAGCTGAGCCTGTTGTGCATCGATACAATAAAATGCTTCAGTAGATTAGAATGGAAAATGTCGAATCCAATTTGATTGTGATCCATTACAAGCCATTTAACAGACATAACAGTATACCACCAGCTCTGGTTTGAAATAAAATATTAAAATAAAGCAAACACAGAAGCTGGTCGGTTCAAGAAGTAAATTGTTGCAGTTGCATAGTTTGTACTAAATTAGCATGGTTAATTAAAGATCTTTGTTTAAAAGAAATATGAATAGAAGAAATATTTAACATAATATTTAACATGATCGGGTTAGTTGGGTTAAAACATGGGACGTTTTAAATATGCATGGTAGCGTTTTGCATGAATATTTATGGATGTTTGGACAGTGACATTTTGTCTGACGACTCTACTGTATGTGTACAGGTCCAGAATCTGGTGGCTCTCTACGAGTCCCTGCAGAAGGAGCTAAAGGGCCTGAGCAATGAAGAGGGCCAGCTAAAGAGAGCTCTCGCTTTGAAACAAGACAAACAGTCCAAGCAGCAGATTCGTCATCAGAAAAAGAAAGAACTCAAGGACCAGCATGTCCAAAATATACTTGGGTAAGAATTGAGGCTGAATGATTGTTATTGATTCTCACACACATACACACACACACACACACACACACACACACACACACACCTTCATTCTGGAGGGTAGACACTGGTGTAGTGTTATCGGTGGGCAGGTTTTTCCCTCACATGTCAAAGGTTAAGCATGTATTGTTTTGTTTTTCTTTGTGCCAAGGCAATATGACAAAGTTCATGAAAAACGTGAGGAAATCGTGGATCGGATAAAAAACATCACACGAGAGACCACACAATTCAAGGCAAAAATGCAGAAGCTTCGAGATACCTGCAACCAGAACAGTGAAAAAGCTCAGGTATGCACTTTCTCTTAGCTGCTGTGCAAGTCTGTGTAACTTCTTGGAGAACTCTTAACCTTTTTTACAGTGCACATGTTATTTGTATGTCTACAATGTCATGGCATAATCTTTTTTTTTTTTTTTTTTTTTTTTTTTTTTTTTTTTTTTTTTTTTTTTTTTTTTTTTTTTTTTTTTTTCCCCCCCCTCCATGAAAATCATACTAGCACAAATAGCCCAAATGAGCATAAATTCAGTTTATTTAATCCAATGTTATTTGTTCAATAGTGAGAAAATAGATTTGTTTTAATTTCATCACAGTCTGGATTCCTTATCGTTGAGTCAAATTTGTTTGACCAGCCAATACACTCAACTATTATTAAATTTTTATCAGTAATTTAATAATAGTAATTAGCAGCCAATACACTCACTAAACTATTCCTTCATGCTGGTGTGGTACCCTTTTGTTTTGTATCATTAATATGTATTAATATTAATGAGGCAGTCAATCTCTTGTTTTCTGTTTTGGCTGGTTCTTTAGTTGGGTGTCTACAATTCTACATGCAACTACAGTGTTTATCTTTGAGTCACATGCACCTTTGAAGTGAGATTTGATTGAATCTTTCTTTTTCCTCCTTTAAGGCCATCTACGACCGGCTGCTCACCACACTGGAGCAGTACCACAAACGTCTTGAAAATCTAGTGATGGAGGGCAGTGCTGACATCATGAAGATGAAAACTAATTTCTAAACTACTTTTGGCAAATGGTTTTTCCCCCCTTAATTTCTTTGCTCTTGTGTAGTCTTTTGTCTCTGTACCTTTTTCAAATATGTTTGTCATATGTACATTTTCCTCTTTTGCCAGGAATAAAATTAAATAAAATGTCACTTTTGGTACATAACTAGTAGTTTTTAGTGATTAAGCTCATGGTGGTGTAGTGGGAATAGCTTTGCTGCCTCACAGCTCCATGGTTCTGGGTTTGATCCTGAGCTCGGGTTTGTGTCTGTGTAGTTTCGCATGCTCTCCCGGTGTTCTCATGAGTTTCCTCAAAGGATCTCTGATGTTCTCGCACTGTCCACAGAATGCAGTTTTGTGGATTGGCTATGCTAAATTCCCCCTAGGTGTGAATGAGTGTATCAATGCGTGTATGCATGGTGCTCTGTGATGAACTGGCATCCCATCTGGGGGTAAATTTTCCTGCCTTTAGCCCGATGTTACCAGGATAGGCTTCAGATTCACTATGAACCTGATCGGGGTAAAGCAGTTACTGAAAATGAGTGAGTAAATGATTTTTCCACAAATCTATTTGTTTGCCTGTGTTATGTGTCAGTAAAAGGGGTCATATGTTAACTATATTTTAAATTAAACAATATTAATCTAGTCTTTAAGGTTTTTGAATCTTTTTCTCCCGCATAAGGGGTAAGGGTTCATGTGTGGCTTTTTTTTTTTTTTTCCCCCTCCCTTTTCTTTTCTTTCCATGCCATTGTAAAGATAAGCAAACAGATTACAGAGCTGTAAGGCTTTACTGTTCATTATACTATGCTCTGTAAAGTGTAAGATTTTATGCACAGAAATATCTAAAGTACATATGTGTATGTATAGTGTGTACATGAAAACATTCCTATAAATTTAACTGGTGTGCTATTTAAGCAAGCAGATGAGTGACAGAGGAAAAGCTGTTGTGCTGTGGGGGACATTTTGCTGCAGTGGTTTGGGTTTTAGAGAGAAGTCACTGCAAATGGATGCAAACTTCTTCTGACTGATCCCCTTTATCCTGTGATGAATCATTTCTATCCTGCTGGGTGTGGCTTCAGGAATGTTTCCAAAGTAAATATTCTTAAAATATTTCTTTAAAAAATAATAATAATAATTCAATTTTTGTTTATCGCTAATTTTCACAAGCGAAAGTGAAAGTTGGTAACTGGTAACATCCACCCAGTTTTATTTAGATTATTTCAACACCACCATTTCTCCATGGACGTATTTCCCTGGAAACGAAACAGAACTACGCCTTGGATTTGAGGTTGCCAGATTGGAAAGAGTTGATCCTCCTAAAGTAAACAATTTAATTGCATGTTGTTGATTTAATTTCAACCGTAACCGAATGTAACAAATACAAGATATAATCAGATAAATGGAAATCCAGGGTTTCAGGGAATAAAAGTGTTAGGGGAAAGAAAGACAGCCGAGAAGAAAAGGAAGAGAAGCCGCTTTCCAGTGTATAATTCACTAGTCAGAAGTTGAATATAATTATTTTTCATAGTTTCAGGATATTTTTCAAGAAATGGAAACAGTATGAATAAGGAGACTGGCATCTGTTGTCACATTTTCATAATTATAATCATATGAGTCAAATATTCTAAGCTCCAATTTTTTTATATATATATTTTTTTATTTTCATAGAATAGACACATTTGTCTGTTTAAAAATCACAACAAACAAATACCATATATACCATTTAATTATTTTCCCAGAAGTGATGAACTATAAAATATCTAATCAGCCTACAATGCATGAGGAAACCGGAGTACCCGGAGGAAGCCCTTGAAGCACAGAGAGATCATGCGAGCTCCATGCACACAGGGAAGAGGTGGGATTCGAACCCGCAACCCTGAACATACTAACCACTAAGCCACCGTGCTCCCAGGTGCATAAACGCCTGATGCACAAATATCTCAATCACATGAAAATTAACTGCTTGGGTCTTTAAGCTAGATACTCGTTTTCTAGGAAGAGAAGTAAGTAAGAGAAATCTGTTTTGTTACTCTCTTTTTGTACAGTGTTAAACTAACTCAACACTGTCAACCATCTTGAAATCTGATAAGCTATTAATCATGCTAATTGATAGTTAACCATACAGTGATGACAGACAGAACTAGACTATTTTGTTTTCATTTGCATGCAAAACACAAAATTCTAAATGCTCTCCAGATGAGGAGATTCATAAATCATAATTCTTCTGATTACATTGTTGTTCTTTAGCAGGAAGGCAGAGGATGCTACTGAGCATGTGCAGAGTGAGTGTTACCACTGCAGCTTGTTTCTGATTGGAGCAATGAACTCCTTGCATCAGTGTTATGAGGCATTTACATTTTGCATTAGTGTGACTCTTACATTTCTAGCAGCCCAAATTTAAATCCAAACCCCAAATCATTGTTTCAATTAATTGATTAATGGATTAATTGTTAACATGTCAATTCATCTCTTATATTGAAATTGATAGGGAAATTCTCAGGCGAATTGCACCTGTTGTCATTATATGAAATGTTGCTACTGTTTGGGAACAAGTAGCAATCATGGTGAAGGTGTAGAGGCTTCTCAGGGACAACACTATTACTTGAATGGAAGAAAACTGCAGAGCCATAGAAAGGACCATAAACATCTCTGTCAGTACAATTGGTTTGTTAATATGCAGGTGGGAAGTTCATGGAACCACAACTAATTATGCCTGGACATAAGATTTCACTCTCAGACTAATGATAAGGAAGATAACAGAGAAGCCTGCAGTCCCTCGAAAAAGAGTTGCAGGATGAACTGAAAGCAGCAGGAGCAACAGTTACGCACACAACAATAAGCACTAAACTGCACTGCACTTTTGCGCATAAGATCCCAAGAACACCATACTTACGGTGAAGCATGGGGTGGGAGCATCATGTTGTTTCTCTGCAAACAGTACGTTGCAAGCATTACACATCATCAAAGGAAACATGAATGGAGCTTTGTACCAGGACATATTAGATGAGAATTTAATCTCATCACCCAAGAAAATGAATCTGGGGAGAACATGGACTTTTCAACAAGACAATGACCCCAAACATACAGCCAGAGTAACTCAAGACTGGCTTAATAAAAGGTCCAATCTCATGACTTTTTAAATTTATGCAGGATTTTGAAATTGCGAACCCTTCAGTGGGACCCTTGAGGAATTTAAGATGATTTTCCAAGAGGAATGGGCCAAAAATGAACCACAGTGCTGCAATAAGCTAATAACCATAGACACCTAGAAACTGGCAACAAAGTACTACTGCTGATATTTATGGTTATGAATTTTTTTTCCCTTATCAATTTAGTTTTAAACATATCTTTGTTTATACTTATGAATACATACTTTTTTGTTCAAATTCATAAGTTATAAGACATTATATGTGTAGTGGAGACAGTATATGTACATTAAACAACAAAAACAATGGTGTCTGAATACTAATTCCCCTCAATCTATGTGATAATTTACGTTCCAAATAAACCAGTAGGGGGAAACCTGTTAATCTGGCAACCCCGGCAGTGCGAGGCTCAGAGGCGTGTTGTCCAGCTCCTATATCTCACATTACAGTAGAAGACTGAGGAGCATTTGAGAGCTGAAAGGGGAGAGAGATCTCCAGCATGGCCTCGTCCATCCCCGCCGTCCTGGCCTTCACTGCCACCTTGCTTTTAACAGCAGTTGGTAAGTGGAAGTGTAACTTTAGTGTGTGTGTGTGTATTTTTTTATTTTTATTTTTTTTTTTTAAGCGACGTTATTTATTTATTTATCTATCTATCCATAAATTTATTAATTTTCTCCTTAAATGTCGAGTGTTTTATTTATGCGACGGAAGACTTGGTGTTGTGGTTTTGAGCGTTTGTAACATTTTCATCTTATATGGCGAAGCTGACGCATTGTTTATGTTAATGATTTGTTAATGTAGTGTGTGTGTGTGTGAGTGTGAGTGAGAGTGTGTGTGTGTGTGTGTGTGAGTGAGAGTGTGTGTGAGTGTGTGTGTGAGTAAGGTGAGAAAAGAATTAGCAAACAGCTCGCGCTTTCTTGCCCTGCTGTTGTTGTGGTGTTGTTAGCTGTTAGCTTCTCTCAAAGTTTTTTTTTTTAAATTCCTTTAGCGGAAATATACACAAATATAGCGGATATAAAGGTTCATATAATACCCAATCTTGGATAATTGTATACTGCAGAAGTATTTTGTACATATTTTAACTTCAACTTGGTCCTGTAAACACAATAAAGTGTTTCTGAAGCACATTAGACCACTAACGTTAAGCTCGGACTCACTCGGGTCCTGTAGAAATGACAACATGCTTGTGTGTAATTGTAAATAAAATGATGTTTCATTACTTAATATAATTTTATAACTTCATATTAAATCCTGCAAACTTCTAAATATGATGTGGAAGTGTTATATCACACCTGAGCTGATTTAAAAAAAATTATTGAGTCATTAATTTATTTATTTAGATATTAACATTATATTTAATTCAAATATTTTTCTTAGTTTTTTTTTTTTAATCCACTTAGGTTTAATAGCAGGGATTTTTACTATATATATATATATATCTTGCACAAAATGTTTTAAGTCCTGAAAAGAAAAGAGAAATGTTCCTAGTGAGTTTACTAGAGCACTATCCTTCACCTGATCATCACACAGCTCCAGAAGTTTAACCTCTTTATTTAAAAATTTAATATATATCTAATAATAATGCTCAAATATCCCTTAATTCTTATTTCCTTTCGTTCTCTAGCTGATGACTGCGATAGCTACTTCACCGTGGCTGGTATTTACAAACAGTCCCAGGATTGCTCTTTTCTCCAGTTCTGCTGTGGATCCTGTGACAATCGGTACTGCTGCTCAGATCCCTTCAGGAAACTCGACGAGGACTTCTGCAGGCAGTAAGAATGATTTAACATCAAGTCAAAATTTTACATGTTTTCATTACATGGTGTACTGTTACTTCTGGTAAAGTATGTTTTTGTTTTTTGTTTTTTGTTTTTTTTCCAAAAAATTCAGCATTTTTTTTTTTTGGTAGAGAAGAACAAGAATAAAAGCCTTACATTAATGAAACCTTTAATTGAACTGATTAAGGCCTGTTTTAGCTTTACTAGTTTGTACGGAAGTGAGTCGCTTTGCTGATTTGCAGCCCCCAGAATGATGCAAGTTTCCGTACACAGCTTCCTGTAGGCCTGTTATATAAGTGGGCTTGTCAAATTACTTTGTTGTTTGCGTTTCTTTCGTTTTTGCATTATTTTCTTTACTTATATAAACGTTGACACAGCATAACTCACCACAGTAACAGTCTTAAATATACTCTGCTTCACTATATACGTGTGCTACGTGACCACTTCATTAAAAACACCATCACTGTAGAGCTGTACATTCATGCGATTATCCAAGCAGTCAAACATGTGGCAGCGGTGCAGTGCATAAGATCATGCAGATTCAGGTCAGCAGCTTCAGTTCATGTTCACATCACACATCAGAATGGGGAACAAGGGTGATCTCTGTGACTTTAACCGTGGCATGGTGCCACACGGTCTAGTTTGAATATATTAGAAACTGCTGATTTCTTGAGATATTTACAGTCATGGAAAAACAAAGTACTTCCTTCAGCTCTGTTTTTATTTATATTGTGTGGTTCTCACCAGTTTCTTTAAACAAACAAATAAACTCAGATAACACTGAGTTTCCTTTATGGAAAAAATGACTACATATTGAAATCTGTCATGGTTTTAATGTTGTCACTAGAGGTTTTTTATTTAAAAGTTGTTATAGAAGTTGGTGAGGACCAACATTGTGATAAATAGAAACATAGAATTGAAGGAGGAATGAGGAAGTTCAGCAAGCACATATGATTGTGATGGGTAGGTTTCCACATAGCTTTGGCCATGTAGTGTGTGTGTATAATATGGCGGTCCTGTTGAACGTTGCTGTTTCAGTACTATTCCTGTTTGTTTGGCTTTTTGTTTGTTTCAGTCAAAAATGTACATACACCTAGGCTAAAGATATTCAATCTCAGTTTTTCACAACTCCGCACATTTCATGTTACCATACATTTCTTTGGCAGGTCAATTATGGCATCTACTTTGTTCACATAAGAGATCATTTTAAAACAATCTGTTAGAGACCGATTGATTTCAGCTTTAATTCACTATATCAAAAATCTAGTGGGTCAAAAGTTTAAAGTGTCTCTTTAAACAGTCTAGAAGAAATTGACGTAATGACTTTTAGATAATGCTTCATAATGCTTCTGATTGTCCAGTTATCATAATTAATAGATAAAAGGAGGTTAAAGGGTTGACCTTTAGAGCCTGTGCCTGTTTGTCCTTCATACAATGGGAAAATCCAAGCAATTCAGCCAAGACATCAGAAAAAAATTAATTGTTGAACTCCATAAGTCTGGTTCCTCCTTAGGAGCAATTTCCAAAGAACTGACGGTACCATGAGCATCTTTACAAACATTTGTATGCAAATGTAAAAATCCTGGGACCATACAGACACTGTATCATTCAGGAAAGAGGAACACATGAACTCCTAGGGATGAAAACTTTGGTCCAAAAGGTTCAGCTGAACCCCAAGATAACAACAACAAAGGACCTGGTGAACGAGTTGGAGGCTCTCGCACAAGGAAGAAGCCCCTTACTCCAAGACCAGCTTTAAAAAGGCGAGACTGATGTTTGCAGGTGATAACCAGCCTTTTGGAGGAATGTTCTCTGGCCAGAGTACAGAAACAAACAAACAAAAAAACTGTTTGGTCTTAATAATCATCGCTGACTATAGATGAAAATAGCTGAGACTTTTAATCCACAGAACACCATCCCAGCTGTGAAGCATGGGGATGGCAGCATCATGTTGTGTGGGAGTTTTGCTGGAAAGTGACTGGGGTACTTCAGAAAATAGACGGCATCATGAGGAAGAAGGATTATCTAGAAATGCTGAAGTGACACCTCAATAGATCAGCCAGAATGGGCAAAAATTTCAGCAAAGTATTGTGTGAAGCTTGTGGAAGGCTACCCCAAGAGTTTAATACATGTTCAAGCAATTAAAAGGCAATGCCACCAAATACTAACAAAGTGTATGTAAACTATCAACCCTGAATTAAAGCTGAAATAAATCTGTCTTTTGGCTATTATTTTGAAATGACCTCTTATGGAATTAAAGTAGATATTCTAATTGACCTGCCAAAAGAAATGTGTGGAGCTGAAAAATTAAGTTTGAATGGCTTTAGCCTAGGTGTATGTAACCTTTAAGTCAACTCTAAGTGTGTCGTCCTAAACCGGCCTAAAACTGTTGGCCAGATTTTACCTGATGTAAGGAAAGGAATAAATACAAGCACATCATTTATGCCATATTTATGTTGTAGTTTTTAAAATAATGTTTTAATTTCTTTAAACATAAAGTAGAACTGGAACAACTAAACAACAGATCAGTAAAAATCGACAATAACAATATTTGGTAACAATTTTCGTTATCGATTAGTTGGCCTTATATAAAGCCTGCTGTGGCGCTGCGTTACTTCATATAGACTAAAAACACACTTGATGCAAATGATGGTACACATTACTGCAGAAACAGCCTCCTCTAAAGTATAGGAACTCTTTAAGTTACAAAACACTGGTTCTCAGGACGTAACTGGAGTTATATTTTGATTTGTAGTCATGTTTTGTGTTTGGTAAATGTGAGAAACAGAGGCAGCACAGTGTACCTGCTTGAAGCTTGTTAACCGCTGTTTACTGAGTTCTCCTACCTTATCCAGACCACATTTATGGTCTGTCTGCCCTACCCTGCCAGAAAACATTTTGTGCTACTTTGGCCAAAAAGTATTTGGTAGTTTGTATGACAGCTCAGTGGGTTGAACATGACTGAACATGGTCTCGAATGAATGATTAGTCTGTGAGACAAGCTTTTTCCTCACTTCATAACAGCTCATATCATGTAGCATGTGCAACATGCACTGTTGCGCAGCAAGGAGCGAGCTGTTTGAATCAGTTCACTTGTAAGTAGTTGTACCTATTAACAGTGATAAATGCTACACTGTCTAATTTTCTTAGTATATATAGTACAGTATATATTTTAAGTATACCTATTTTTTTTTTTTATCAAGTCACGAAGTCGCCATCCTGCTTTCCTTTCACATTGAAGTGAGTCACGAAAAACTCGAAACCAAGTCGATTCACTGATTCTGGACACTAAAATCTTGAAAAGAGTCAACCCCAAAGCTTTCACACACACAAAAGGATTCAGCTCCCATTTACACAGCAAGAAAACTGAATGGAGCATTTCGTTTAGCAAGACACACAGTGGATGTTTATTTGGCATTTATTTTTTCCTATTCATCTGGTATTCTGGTTGGAATTTGACAAAATCAGGGCTTGAGTTGCAGATATGATTTATAGAAAAAAGTGTGAAGACCCTTAAAAAATGCATGGAATACTGTCACTGTTGGTATGATAATGTCAGATTAATGACAGAGTAATGTCAGTAAATTATTAAACACAGCATGAATGTTGTATTGCAGTTAGTGACCTGTTATTTAATTAAGCCTAGTTAAATGTACTTATTGGGTAAATAAGGCATGTGGTGTGTTAGTGTTTAAGTGTGAGCCATTTAAGTGTAGCCACGAATATTAACTGAGTAACACAGATAACGGAGCCTGAAACTTCTATTTTGTCAGGGGTTCATGTTCGATAGAAGTTTTTTTATTGGTCCAATGATTTATATTGCGCAAAAAGATTTTTTTTTTTTCCAAAACCTGAGCTCAGTTTTGATTTGTTTTGAGACAGTACTTAGTGCCAGACCCTGTTGTGCACTGTGAAGCTGTGATGGTGTTTGTTCCTTCCTGACATTGTATAGTCTTTTGTACAGCCAACAAAAAAGGAAAATGATTAGCATTTCTGCTTTCTTTCCAATAAAGATGTTTTACACAACACAGCCTGATGACCTTATAAACCATCAGAATGTAGGAAGTGGACATATGGTTGAAGCTGTTACAGTTATTTGTAACTGGGTGCGTCTCAAACAGCTTCCTAGTTCAGTAGTCAGGGCACTGATCAGGAAGTTGGCCGTTTTAAGGGCCGTCTCAATCGCAAAATCCTTCCAGTGTGCTGAAACTTTCGCTCCCT
>CM040994.1:13102264-13119720 GCA_022985145.1 Pangasius djambal
TGTGTGTATATTTATATTTTTATATATATATATATATATATATATATATATATTATATGTGTATATGTGTGTGTGTGTATATATGTAATGGTATATTGATTCACGATCTATCAAGTTAGGGAGCTGATTGAACCGCACCCATCGTGTTTTCAATGTGTTAACAATGTATGTTTTTGGCCTCTTGCTAACACTTGTTGTTGATGGAAATCAGGCACCCTGTTTTTGTCATATTACATTATTATTATTTTTTCCTATAGTATATTGCTTGTTTACCCATTTTGTTCATCTTGTTCATTTGGGTCATGTTTTCAATTTTGTACAGTTTGTAAAAGGCAGGCAAAAATTTCATTTACATGAATTTAGTTTTATTTTCATTTACACACATATTCACTTCCCATAAATGGCTGTTCTTCATAAAAAGTATGTGCATTATTACACTACTGTTAAGCTTATAAAAGTGCCATTCAATGAATGAAAAATATGTAAATCATGAATCCCAATGGTTTATGTGACAGTTAATCACCTGCCAAATTACAACAGGCCTACAGTACAAGAGGTGAAACATCTGATTTTCACACATTGGCACCACAAGATGTTTCACTTAAAGAAGGTTTTGTTTCGTATGGAATTGATCTGTGAGTTATCTTGCGCATACTGTGACTTGTGAAATAATACCAGTATAGAAGTAAAGGCAGTTGCCCTACGCATGCAGTACACTTCTTATTAGTGTGGTACGTTCAGTACTTACTACCCATAAGGCCTCTTAAATTTCTCTTGACAGTCCTGTACAGTCATTTTACCACCTACCGCAGTCTAATTCTGTTCTTACAAAAAGTAATTGTGCTTTGATAGCACAGACACTTTTTAATTCCTTAGCTTGTTTCTCTGTCCCTGCTTCATTTTAAGCTGATTTTCTTGTTTAAACATCACCCCGCCAATTTAAAACTTTATTTATAATAAACAAATATGAGATCATGAATTCGAAAGTAAAAAATGAAAAAAGGATGCTCCTCCATCTGATGATTGTGAGTACAAGTCAATACACATTCAGATAGGGCCTCAAGTGTTTGAGTCAATCCTCAGTATAAATCCATTATATGAATATACAGTAATTTGAATGAATAACTCTTAGCATAACATTTTTGTCCTTTGTAAAACTGCTGGTTGTTGCAGTGACCTGCTGTTGAATAAATGTATGCTATGGCTAATGTAGCTCTAGACTGGATCACTTGATAAGCAGGCCCAGTATTACCTAATGACATAACATGCTCATGTGTTTGGATTTTTGCATATGCTTTTCTCCAAAGAATGGAGATTATCTTGTATGTTGATCACTGGCCTATAAGACACCTTCTTAATTTCTATTTATTTGAACGCAGTGTGCTGTTGACTCCCCAGACAGGTCAAATCATTGCAGACACACAGAGAATCAGGACTGAATTAAATTAGGGTTGAATGCTTGTGTCTAATACTTATTTTTTCTTTTCAATAGCACGGAGTACAGAACCATTCCCATTGCTGCTGGTGTAGTGTCTATGATCATCATCATCATACTCATCATAGCCTGCTGCGTTTGCCCCTGCTGCTGCTTGTACAAAATGTGCAGAAAACCCAGACGTAAGTCAAAACTTCTTTGGTATTTCTCCAAAATGTCAGTCCAGTGGTAATAAAAGGCAGAAACGCCCACTCCAGATATTTCCCGGCTAGTGTCAGCCTCAGATGCTCCGCTCATGGTTCACAAAATGTCTGTTACCTGTTGTACACTTTTCTGACCACAAAAGTCAGAACCTTGAAGGTTGCAATCTGACTGGCTCTCATAACAATACTTTTGAACACTGTGACTCACACTTTTCGGATGAAGGTGTAGTCAATGTGGAAAAAAGTCCACAGCATCTTTCAGATTTATTTGAGAGTTATATTTGGAACAAGTAGTGGGTGTCAGTCAAATAGCCACTTCTGTGAAAGTGCATGTTTTTGACCATGTTTACTGAAGAAACATAGCAGGCTCTCTAGGTAGAGCTAGATCTGGTTTGGTCAGAGAGTCACAGCCCTCAGATTTCTTCTCTGAAGTGTTAATAATGAATTTGCTGGTAGTCTCTGAGGACTTAGTTTAGGCACGTCTCATATGTAGCATACAGGAACGAAACAGTATTCTTACACTTAAAGCCATGGAAATATAGTTTACATGATACCATACTTTCTGTTAAACATCCACAGATGTTTAAATAAAAAGCAAGATAAAAATATGATGACGCACTGCTCCAATGTCAGCTGAAATTACTGATCAGGCCAATCTGTTAACTGTCAGGGTGGGTGTGACTGCATATTTTAATAATCCTTCTTGCCTAATGATCTATATGCCTTCTATGCCACACAAGCAGAACTCGATTCAGTTTAATTTGTATAGTGCTTGTAATGCAGCTCAGCCACTGCAGCGCCTCAGCTACCATAGACACATGCTAACACTGCCTCCTTTTACAGGGTGCCATCACTTATGTCCTTACAGTACGGCTAGTCCTTTGTCTTAATTAATGGATTGGATTGCTTTCATTAATATGAAATGTCACAAATTATTCATTCGAACCTGATCAGTTAAGGTTTACGTTAGTGAGTCTCCTTAAACTCAGAAGCAAAATGTTTGATACAAACATTTTTGCAAACATTTTTACTGGATTTTCACAAATACCCCATTTCTTGTGTAAATACGCCTGCGAATGATTTACAGATAAGATAGATAGATAACATATATGAATCATGAATTAAGTAACTAAATCATAGTTAGGTCTCGTCCATACGTTAAGTCTGTTTTGATGTACAATTGTTGCTGTTTATGGTCATAGCACGGCAAAAAAAAAAAAAAAAGAATTGACATGATGGAATTTGTGATTTCTAATTATGGCTTTTAAGATACTGATACTGATTATCTTAAGTTGATAATTAAAGGGCAGTGGTGGCTCAGTGGTTAAAGGCTGTGGATTACAGGGGTCCAAGCTCCAGCAAGGCCCTTAACCCTGTCTGCTCCAGAGACGCTGTATCATGGCTGACCCTGCACTCTGACCCCAGCTTCTTAACAAGCTAGGATATGTGAAGAAAGAATTCCACTGTACTGTAAAGTATATGTGACAAAAATAAAGGCTTCTTTTTCTATTCTATATTCTAATGGCCTAAATGGCAAAGAAATGGCAAAATCATTATATTTCAAGTCCTTTAAAAACTGCTAGTCAAATACTGAATGCTGAAATCCTTTTGATTTTACTCATTGTAGGCATGATATTGCTAAATGGAATGCTAGCGGTATCTGTTGGCCCTCTCCTCGTGTTCTCTGGGTTTAGATTTGGTCCAGTGGACTTGTTGGGAGTGTGCCTAGGTTAGAAATAGTAAAGGAGCTGTGGGATTCCCCGCTCACTCTGACTCAGGTTTTCCAAGACGACTTCACTGGAGTGATTGCATACCAGCCATGCAGGAAGTGGTCACATGTTTTTTCACAAGAGGCCATTTGCCAAACCACAGCATGAACAAAGAAGGCATAACACGAGACTTTCATGAGACAGTGGGCGGACCTTTGATGACGTGTAACATAACACATGTTTGTGTGCAAATTAGTTGTTTTAATCTTTGTCTTATTAGTTTTGGCTTTGTAAGATCCCAGTTTAAAACAACAATTCTTTCAAACCCACTCAGAGATTTTCTTAATATTAAATCCCTATGGATGGAATATGTACTTGACATGTTTATGCTGAAGTATCTTTTTGACTTTGCAATCCTTTCTGATATCATTGTGAGATGTTTGCAGGTTGTCAGGCTGCATGCTTTAAAGGGCGTTTCCTTCTTGTGAATGTCTCACTTTTATGTGGAGAATCTCAGTCAAAGTGTGTTGCCAAGTTTCCGTACATTTTAATCAGTATTATTTGTTTCTATAAAGCTTAAAGAATGTGTTATCTCTTAACCTTAATTACTTTAGGACACCCTTCAGGGTGACTTTGGCCACTGACAAAATAGTTCTATAATAGGTCTTAAATAGTTTAGTCATGGTGTTAGTCTTTTTACAATACTATACAATTTAGTTCTCAGTTTTTTAGTCATGTCATACTGATTCATTATACTTTTAGTAGACAGTAATGCGCATGTTTGTCAAACTACAAAAAAAAGCTGCATCTAAACAATTTCACTGAAATTACACTGAAAAATAAGTTTTCATACAGTCAGAGAAGATAACTGAAAAGCTGATACTGAGAAGGTTTATTTTAAACTTTTATCTCTCTCCACAGCGGTGATGGCGACAACCACAACCACAGTAGTAACTACCCAGTATCCTCAGCAGCAGCCAAACCCTTCTACTCAGCATCCATCCTACCAGCCAATTCCCGCACAGCCCGGCTATGGTGCGCAGCCCGGGTACGGAGGGCAGGTCATGCCCCCTGCCCCGTATCAGGGCCAGCCTTATGCACCAGGACCGCCTCCTCCATACCAGGAGAGTGGTAAGAACAGCACTACAAGCTTTTCCTTCCAAATCGAATCTCAATTCATGAACTACCTGCAATGTGTTTTAGGTGAATTTTTTTAAAAGTTAAAATATTAATTATATTGATTAATATTAAGACAGACTTCATCTTAAGTGGTGCAAAAATGTTGCAGATACCTGCTGCCTCCCCCTGAATAGAAGGAGTGTGGAGAGATGATCTTTTTGCAAAAATTATTATTTTTCTTTTTAAATTACGATTTTTCAGGTTTCAACCCAAGGAAGCAGGACATGGTCAAAAGTGACAGGAACAAGTTCCTAAACACTGAGAGCTTTGTTATTATTACAGTGTTTTTATTTGTTTTAAGTAATTGTCTGAAAGAATACTAGTTATTACAAAAAAAAGACTGTTTCAGAGTAAGTAGATTCTCCAATTGTTTCAGTGAAACGTTTCAACCACTGTGTGAAATATTTTTCACACAATCATTTTTGCCTTTTCTCTTGAAGTGTGCCAATAATTAAAGTCAGCAGTGTTTGCTAACTGTGCTGAGGTGTTTAAAAAATAATGGAAGCAGGGTAGCTACTGTCTGCTGTTATAGGTATCCGTATAGGTATAGGTATTCGTAATGACTTAAGAATTCTTACTTGCTGTGTTAGTAAAGGGTTACGGTGTGATGATCATATGATCACTAAAAGCAAAATCTTTTTAAACGTGAGGCCTTATTTGTCATAAAAATGTACCTCGCATTTAGGGTTACAAGAACTGAATAATCTATTATTCAGCGTCAAACTGAATAATTTGGTGGAAAGAGGAGGGGTGAAAAGTGTAGGTGCTTTGCCTTTACATATTCAGCTTGTAAACTGATCGACTGAAGTGGAAACTGGGTACAGGCGAACATGAGCTGCTGTTTGTTATGATAACACTAGACCTGCCAACCCTGCATGTAAACTCTCAATACATTTTCAATATAGTCCTTTCACAAATCTCAGGTAGAAACTGTAGTGCACATATATACAGGGTTTTATGGTAATCACCGGCTGCTTTTAGGGGAGCTACCACTACCACGTGGTTAGTGTAAAACCCTGTATATATGTGCTGCACTTTTAATACACAATTAATGTACTCAAATGTTCTATTATTTACCTTGACAGAAAGTGAGTGCACTACATCAGTGCATCTTTCAAGTGGGAAAATCGAGAGATGATGAGAGCTTACTAATATGATATGAGGGGACGGGGTGGGGCTTCCAGGGTGTCAGTTAATATTGGTTTCAAATTAACACCGAGTTAAAAACACCTGCACATGTATCAGTTATTCTAGGTTCAAATTGTCAATTGGCTTATCTGCCATTTTTATTGTGGAAAAAATGAGCCTGCCTTTTTTTTGTATATTTTTAGTGATAACTCATAGCAGCGTACTCGGGTGGTCCTACGTAAAAATGTGTAAAAGTTGTCGGGTCTGTTACACCATGTTCTGCTGCATGGTGGTTTAGGTTTTTCCCAGAGGCAGCCTGACAAAAGATGAGCTTAGTATTAAACACACATTTTACTCATAACAAGCCCATCATTAATTGTTTTACTGATGGGAAGAAAATGGATGCAAAGCTACCATTCTGTAATTTGATTGCAAGATCTAAGATATAGTTTTCTATCACAATTAGTCAACAAATCTAATCTGATTCTGTGTTTGTGGTCATCTGTAATTATCTGTGCCGTAGCCATGGATACAACCACTGCACGTTGAATAATCACATTATTCTCATTAGAATTCTAAAAAAAAAAAGTTCTATAAATAATCATGTCACTGATTAACACTTTGCTTTGAATAAGTTTCACCTAACAAGACACTGTAACAAATTATTACTCAGTTAGTTAGGATAGTCACACCTTTACATGCGTTTTTCCTTTTTCAATATTCCAGAGCAAAAAGTTTATACACACGTTTCAGATACAGAATAGTTTTAGCACACACAATGTCCCTGTCAGTGAGACAGCATTTTTACTCTTCCGTTTTCTAAGGAACAGCATGAGGTCATTGAACCTCAGTGACGGTGGATTTACTGATTTCCAGTCTAATGAAATACCTCTCTGTGGTAAGGAAGAAGCAAGCTTTTTTATTCCTTTCTGGAAAAAGAGAATGTCCAGTTTGTAATTACAATGAGTGCTTCTGCCTTAAGTTTTAAATACAGTAGAGCTGAAGTCTGACAGTCTGGGCCACGCTCAGATAAACCTACATATCGGGCTGCGTGCTGTCAGACGTGATTATACTGCTACGCTAGGGCTGGGTGATATGGCAAGAATATTGCAATACTTGAGGAAGTTCCTATGATGGATGGTGGAAATCACGCTATATAAGTTTGCTAACAAACTGCCAGAAGTGTTGCATTAAAAACAATTTTAAAACAGTTAATTTTCTAATGTATACAAAATTTAACTATTTAAGGAGGGAAACTTTTTTTTTTTTTTTTTTTTTTTTGAAAATCTCAACAAAATGTTTGTGTTAAAAGATATGGCAATACTTGTGAGATATATCAGAAAAAAATATATCATATTGCTGAGCCTTATGCTTCACATTGCAGTAAGCCACTTATTATTATTATTATTATTATTATTATTATTATTATTATTATTATTATGTGATGTCATAGTTAGAAAATGTTTGATCTATCATCACCACAAGTTTGAATACCGCCATTGCCACAGTTACCCTTCACTGGGAGTCTTGGAGAGAGCAACTAACCTGCTCTCTGAGTAGAAAGGACGACCTCCAGAGCCTCAGTAACCGATGGGCTTCATGCATTCAGGGCTGTGACTCATTTCTCTTTTGAAATCACGTTGCTCTCACATTTCCGGTAGCATCATTTCCACATCCAATTGAGTGTCCACTGTGAGGTATTTAAAACATTTTCAGAAACAAATGAGACAGTAGTCTGAGCACTGCTGTGTCCTTTTGAGTACTGCGTCTTCAAAATTTATCAACTATTTAAGCTTTCTAGCTCAGAGTGATCTTAGGAGACGATGGTGAAACCTGCACTGTGACTATTTAGCTATTTTACCCCATATCTGGTTCCGTAGTAGACATTTCACACCAGATCAGCTAGTTGAACCCAAAAGCACCAAGCGTTGGAAAAGGCAAAAAGCACAGTGTGTGTGGGAGAGAAAAGCATTGGATAATAACAAACACTTAACAAGACACATTGTACCGAATTATTATTATTATTATTATTATTATTATTATTATTATTATTATTATTATTTTTCATTAAGTAAACTTGGCTAACTTGTTAGCACTATTTATTTTTTGTAGTATATGGGTTATATAAAAAAAAAACAGACTGGTGTGATTGATAAATAAATAAATAAATAAATAAAATTTACATATACATATGGGGGCTAGAAGGGGCTTTGCAAGTGTTTACATGTTAGTGTCTATTGCAGACATGTTCAGAGCAGCTATTTGAAAAGATGCAGTGGTTTCACATGGCTCAGGGGAAACCCCTTTTTGGGCTTCATCCACCCCAGCTGGTGGATGATATGTGATAGGGAGAAACACACAGTGGGTGGTAATTGGCAGTGACTGAATTAGGAGAAAAAAGCAGTTGAAAAAAAGACTGGCCTGCATTAATGAAACTAATTGTTCTTTTTTTCATGCAAAACACCCACTCATGTTTTGCCAGAACACCCACTCATCTGAAAACTGATCTGGAACGTCTGAGATTTCAGATTATTCAATGCTCACAGTGCACAATATGGCTGTTAACAAACGCTACAGTTAATAACTGACATAAATAACTGACATGCCAATCACAGCCTTAGCAAGAAGACATTTCATGTTGGTGAGTAAAGCAGTGTTTAGCTGTAATTGTTGTCAGCTATGGCCTAATTCTGTGGGCTTTCTCTCCGTATCTCCAGGAGGATACCCTGCACCATACAGCCACGCTGCCTATGATGGTGCTCAGCCTCCGTACCCTCTCAATCCCCCTGTGCAGCCCGGCTACGCTCACCCTCCTCCACAGACTGACTACAATGCAGCTCAGCCTCCATACAACCCAGCCTACATGGAGCCGCCCAAAACCGGATACTAAACCACAACTGTCTGACACCACACAGCCTCGGCTGGATTACAGACACCTACATACTTCCACTTTGGGTCACGTAAGTCCTATATGTTCTATATTTACCATGGAAAGCCTCAAGCACATGACTCGTTTTCTCGACAGATTATTATGGCGTAAAGATTCCATAACCACAATATAAACTGCAAAGATAAACAGCATACACTCCAAAGCTTTCCATGGAAAACGTAGAGCATATAGAACCTGTTATTGACTCCAAGCCATACTCTGCGCTTTTTTTTGGTTGTTGCTGAGAAGAAAAGGGAATGTAGTTTGTATGAGTGTGAAAGAACCAGTGGAGAACCAAGACAGGAATCATGTATGTCTTTCTTCCTTTATTTTAAGTGTAACACTTTTTACAGTGCAGGGCCCAAGCCTGATTTCCAGGTGACAGAAGGGCAGTGATGGTGTGCTCTGTGTGCACATTTGACCTCAGAGTTGGCTAATATAATAAGATTGAGCTGTAGGAGGAAACTGGTGAATTTAGAGGGGGGGGAAAACCCAGGGCTTGCTCTAACTTCAGCTGTTACCTTCTAACACAGTATGTAGTCTTTTTTTTTTTTTTTTTTTTTAATTCCCAATTTATGGTAAAATGTGGGTAGGGTGGGACAAGTGTTGCAGAAGGTGCTTTTTTTTTTTTTTTTTTTTTTTTTTTTTTTTTTTTTTTTTTTTTTTTTTTTTTTTTTTTTTTTTTTTTTTTTTGTTCAATTTGACTCACTGACTGTAAAAAGAAAAAAATGTCAAGAAAGAAACATCATTAAAAGGTAATGTAGTGTAGTGTAGTGTAGTGTAATGTGGAAAATGATGTAATTACACTGATTTACAGTTTTGCATCATAACGCCAAAGGTTTAAATCTCTGTCGAGCATTATGTGGCACCAGGGTACTTTTTGTGAACGTGGTGTATAAAGATAGGTGTGGTATTTTATTTCCTCTCAGTATTCAAGTTTGTTTAGATTCATTTGTATAACCAAGAACCCAGAATATGCCTTATTTCTCATGGTATGCAGTCAAAGGTCAGGTCAATATGTTAACCAGCAGATGTGACTTAAAGGGTCATATCCATTATCAGTTTAAAAGAGGATGTTAACTGTTTCTTCGTTTATTATATATTTTTTTTAATGTCTTTCGTGGCATCTTTGTGACAGAAATGACGTGCAAGTTGGAAACTTGACAACAGACTTTTGTGGGTGGTGATGCGTTTTCATTTCAATCAGCCTGAATGTTTATGAAGGCAAGCAGCTTGTCACAGCTCATCAGGAAAAAAAAAAAAAAGCGTACCGTTGCACAAAAAGCTTTAAGTTGTGTAATCTTAAGAGATGTACAGGTTTTAATTTGCTGAAGCCATGCTTAAGGCCTCAGACTGTAACCTTTGTATTGCCTGTTCTTGTGCCCCTCATCCTGCTCTTTCAGCTGTGTCTGATTTTCCTCTCCAGTTTTTTTTATCTCCACGTGCGTTATATGACTGGTTTTAATTACATGTAAAATATTGTCATTCAGAACATCTCCATATTTGCAAAAGCAAATTAAAAATTAATGTGCTTGAATGGTTATCTACCTTTTCTATTTATTTTAATTATAGTAATCAAACATATTTACTTATGATATAATCATATTAATATTAACAACAAAATATGTCAGTACAGTTTGATGCATTAAAAAGGGCTGAGAATCACAGGCCAACAGGTTTAGGTATTTATACATTTATGAATGCATCATTGTTCAAACCAGTCACACATTAAAGACTAAAAAACAAATGATGCACTTTCAGTTTTGCTTTAATTAAGGATCTTAGTGAGCAGCCATAGAAGAATCTTTGACTTGTCAAACTCCTTCAGACAAATACACAGACACACACACACACACACACACACACACACACACACACACACAAAAAGACAACCAAAAGAAACGCTTGGATGCTTGTCAAAAGATTTTTCATCTTCTCTTCTGGTCAAGAACCTGCATCAATGTCCATATCTTCCACTTCCTCAGCTTCTGGTCGACAGATCTCCTCTATAGCCAGTTCTGTAAAGAATTAATAAACAGTTGTTTGGTTTATGGTCTTCAGACCATTCTCACGCACTTTTTTTTTTTTTTTTAAAGTGTCCTTTGTGTGGCTTGTCCTTAAATGTGCTAAAACAAAAATGAGAGTAACTCATGCTATTGACTTGCACTGCTACACTATATGGCCAAAAGTATGTGGACACCTGACCGTCACACCCATATGTGGGTCTTCCCCAAACTTTTGCCACAAGGTTTGAAGCACACAGTTGTACAGGATGTCTTCATATGTTGTAGCATTACAATTTCCCTTCACTGGAACTAAGGGGCCCAAACCTGTTCCAGCATGACAATGTCCTTGTGCACAATGTGAGCTCCATGAAGACATGGTTGTCCAAGGCTGGAGTGGAAGAACTTGAGTGGCCTGCACAGAGCCCTGACCTCAACCCCACTGATCAGTTTTGGGATGAATTGGAATGCCAACTGTGTGCTAGGCCTCCGCACCCAGCATCAGTGCCTGACCTCACTACTGCTCTTGTGGCTGATTGAGAAAAAAGCCCACAGCCATGCACAAACATCTTGTGGAAAACCTCAGAAGAGTGGGGGTTATTATAACAGCAAGGGAGGACTAAATCTGGAATGGGATGTTCAAGCAAATATGGGTGTGATGGTCAGGCGTCCACATTTGCCATATAGTGTGATAATGGACGGGTTAGCCCAAAATGGCAAAATATTAAGCTTTTAATCGTCATAACAAATCATTGGCTTTTTTTTTTGCCCAGGAGTGTACATTGCATCACTGCCGTGCTTGGACTGGATTCTTTAGTCCTCACTTGTACATCATTTTGGATAAGTCTCTTAAATGTATGGATATAAATGTCAATGTAGATGCACCAGTGCAGGTGCTGGGAACCTTTGCAGCAGACACAGACATTTTAAATATAGTGATATTCTGTGAAGAGTTATCTATATAAGTCTATATAAGAGTTATCTATAAGAGTTTTTTATATATATATATATATATATATATATATATATATATATATATATATATATATATATATATATATATATATATATATATATATATATATATATATATATAATCTTGCATATTTACAGTGCCCCCTAGTGGCCATTAAGACAATTTTATACCACTAGAAACAGCCCTAATAACAGTATAAACTAACATATTATTCCCCTTAACATTTTCCAACCCTTAAGGCTTATAATCCAGTAATTGCACAGAAAACAACACAAAATGATTCAGCTAATAACTATCGCATTATACGAGTGAGGCATGAGAAGGTGTGCTACCATTCCACAACTTTCAGGAAGTTTCTTTGTAGTTACTAACAATGCCCAATAGGTGGCAGCTGAACAAACTAGCTGTGGAGGGGGAAAAAATTCCAGACAAAATAAAAGCTGAATGTACTCCCTCACCTTCACACTCCGAGAGGTCAGGGATCCTACGGAGTGTGTCTCTGATGGCTGGGATGATCTGATGGTACATGTGCAACACATCCAGACAGTGCATAGAGAAAGCCGAATCATTCAGGAGGAGCCAGTGCAATAACATAAGAGTCTCCTTCAGTGAGTGAACACCTGGACCTGTCCACATTTGAACACCACCTACGTGCTTCTCCTGACCTTTGATACTCAGCCACTGCCTGTGTAAGACCACCACCACCGTCCGGACCACCTGAACAGAAAAATGCCATGACACACAAAAATGAGGTTAGAGCCATGAAACTACTTTTTCCCTGCAATGCACAATATTAGGCAGAGCAGATCAAGTGCTGGTCCAAGAAAAACAAACTAGGGATTCAGCAATTACTGTCTGTTGTGCAAATAATATTGTAAAAGAAGTGTTATAACAAATAAAAGTTAGATATAAGGCTAGAGTTAACAGCATGTTACTGGTTGATTACCATCACTTGCAAATGATTTCACAGATATGATTCAAAGATATAAACAGTTTTTGGGTTAAAAAGAATGTTCCAGAAAGTGTAATAGGCTGTATTAAACAGAGTGCGCATAAATGGTTTAACCTAGGCCATTAGACAAGAATATATGATATATACACTGAATGTGAGCAGAGAGTATAGCCCTATACACCTCAGAATTCATCTTGCTACTTCTGTCAGCAGTCACATCATCAATAAACACCAGTGACCCCATTCCGTTGGCAGCCATACATGCCCATGCCATAACACTTCCTCCACCATGTTTGACACATGATGTGGTATACTTTGAATCATGAGCTGTTCCTTTCTTTCACCATACTTTTCTCTTCCCATCATTCTGGTACAAGTTAATCTTGGTTTCATCAGTCCAAACCATATACTCTCTACTCACATTCAGCCGAATGCTACAAAACTGATAGGACGCCGCTTCACAGTGCAGGTGGATAATGACCCTAAACATACTGCGAAAGCAACTCAAGACTTTTTGAAGGCAAAGAAATGGAATATTCTTCAATGGCCAAGTCAGTCGCCTGATCTCAACCCAATAAAGCTGCTTTTCACTTACTGAAGACAAGACTGAAGGCAGAAACACCCACAAACAAGCAGCAACTGAAGGTGGCTGCAGTGAAGCCTGGCAAAGCATCTCCAGGGAGGAAACTTGGGTTTTGAGAACATGGGCTCCAGACTTCAGGCAGTCATTGATTGCAAAGGATTTTCATCCAAGTATTAAAATTATGGTTATATTTACAATTATGTCACTTTGTCCAAATACCTTTGAGCCCCTGAAAATGGAGGTACTTTGTTGAAAATGGCTGTAATTCCTAAATGGTAAATGCCATGTTTTTGTGGAACCTCTTAAAATAAAGCTGAAAGTCTACACTTCCATCACATCTTGATTGTTTTATTTCAAATCCATTGTGGTGGTGTATAAAGGCAAAATCACAAAAACTCTGTCCTTGTCCAAATACTTCCGGACCTAACTGTGTGTGTGTGTGTGTGTGTGTGTGTGTGTGTGTGTGTGTGTGTGTGTGTGTGTGTATATAAAATCAATAGCCTCAGTTAATATTTACACCAAACATCAGAATGGGGGGAAATGTGATCTGATTGACTTTCACTGTGGCATGGTTGTTGGTGGCAGACAGGCTGGACTGAGTATTTCAGAAACTGCTGATCTCATGGGATTTTCTCAGGGTTTATACAGAATGGTGTGAAAAACAAAAAACCTCCAGGAAGTGGCAATTATGTAGGCAGAAGAGAGGTTAGAGGAGAATGGCCAGACTGGTTCGAGCTAAAAGGAAGTCTACAGTAACTCTTTACAACCACAGTGAGCAGAAATGCATCTCAGAACGCACAACACATTGAACCTTGAGGTAGATCGCATCAGTTTCCACTCCTGTCATTCAAGTAAAGGACTCTGAGGCTACAGTGGGCACAGGCTCATGTCACAGTTTGATTCCAGGCTTTTAAAATCTGAACCAAATCACCCTCCTTTTTGGCATTTTAGTTATCAAACAGGTCACAACTGATTTTCTTTTGTATTTTTGCTAGATAGAAAACAGCCTGTCTAGCATCAGGAAGAGCTCACTAAATGGAATGGCCTTCTTGTACTTCTGACCTCACTGCTGCATGGGCAGTTGGATTCAGCATTGAGAGCGGCCCATGTCGACGTCTTCTGCGTAAACAGCTTGGCCAACAATCGGACAACCTGTAAACAGAAATTGGAGGTGTATATACTCAGTTACTGATTAAAAACGTAGCTCTATCTCAGCATCTGTGGTATTTTAACCCTGCTGTTCTGTCAGGGCTCTTTCCGATCACCGTTGAGTACACACATGAGAGTGTTAATAAAGAGCTTGGCATAAAAATAAATTCTATTTTTAAGCATTTCAGAAGTCCTGTGGTGAGAAAGCAATGAATAGTTAGCGGACCATTAATACACACTCTCAAAAGGTGTAAGCAGAATGAAGGTGGACATCATAAAGTGATTAGTAAGAGTATATTACAGTCTGTTTCAGTAATGTAGAGATGGTGGGAGTTGCAAGTTTACAGAGGAACAGCATGTTTTGGACAGCTAAGCGTATGGATATATACCGTGTATTACCTCAACTTCCAAACGTGCCCACATGTCTTCAGTAACGACTTTATTTGACCTGGAGGTCACATACTGGAAGAGTCGTACAAATGGGCAAACATCTAGGAAAGAGAGGTTTTTAACATTAGTACGTATTACACACAAACAACAAGGCAGTGACTGCTAAAGTCCTTTCTATATACAGTATCCCACTTACAGTTATGGGAACAAAGCTTATTCGCTATTTTGTCACAATCCACCAGAAGGGCCAGAAATCTCACAAAGAGCCAAACGGTGCTGTATGGTGATTCCAAAGACAAGTTTTGGGTCACAGCCTGACTTGCCAACACCTCCTGGAATCTGTATTTGAAACAGTTCAGATAAACAGATCCTAAAATCTCAAATCATTATTGACCAACTGTCACACAATCAATGTGTATAAATGTGTGTGATGGTCTGGGAAAAACCCTCCAGATGTCGTTGTGGCTGAATTCTGGCAAACAGTTCAAAAGGACTAAATCTTTTTTGTTCTGATAAAAAAAAATTGCAGAAAACAAAAGATTTTTTTCCTCAGAACAACATACAAATGTTTTTGAACTTTCTAAACTTGCCTAAGCTTTCTGCAAAGACACCTGAGGTAGATACGGAGCCAGTTTAACAATGGAGATTATAAAAATGGTGGTAGGCTATGATTAAAAGCAGGTTTAAACATAGACAGTTTTCTTTAACTGTTTATTTTTAAATCTCCCCCCCCCACACACACACACACACATTTCCTCCTAATTTAGTCTTGGCCAGTTCCCACCCACCCACCAGCTCTCCCCTATCATACGACAGATACCAACCAGGGAGAGTGAAGTCTAACTTGCTTCCTCCGAGACATGTGAAGCCAGCCAACCACATCTTTTCAAACTGCTGCACATGCAGCATCACAGGGAGGCGTAACACAATTGCAGGAAAGCACTATCTGCCCTCGTCCGCATATATGATCTCGCGGACGCCCACAATTGGCTAGTGATTGTGACTGACACAATGACATGAGCTCACGCATGGCCACTACTGGCTAGTGTCACTGTGATTGACAGGGGAGTGAGTGTATGCTATCGCTTCCAACCAAAGAGCACAGCTAATTTTGCTGTCTTGGACTCGGCCACGGATAGCTGTGGCATCGCCAGGATTCACACTGGGGTTCTCCGGAAGATAGAGTGAACGCTGTTCTTTCACGCCACTCAGGAGAAACATTAATTTTAATAATTTTATTTAAATAAAATCAATATATGGCATTTGTTTTTAGTCAATGTGTTGGTGTCTTTCAGTGTCTGCATGAAATCTTTCAGTGCAAATTTCTCCTCTTTTACTTCTAGGGGAAATGAGATTTTAAAATGCTATAACTGGTTGAGATACATGCAAAAGACCAAGACATTTCAGTACAGACTGTAGTTTTTAGAAAATGTCAATATTTCACCAAGTGAAAGGGTTTTCCCAGGCTGCCACACTTGAGTAGAAACACCAAAAATTCTGAAAGAATTAAAACAGTAAAAGAAGGACGTGTACTATTAATCAGTTCTTCAGAAAACAGCACCTATATTTAAGTTAAGGATTTGTCATGCGTTTGTGACCAGCACGGGTGCCATTTTAATGAGGATGTAAAGAAACCGTCCCGGACTGACGTGTACCTCCACAGTTGGCTCTCCTCGGCTCTCTCCGTCAGCGCACACAGAGTCCTGAGGCTGCAATTCACCACAGCTTCTCTCCGACTCGCGTTACTGACAAACTTCAAATCCACCAACTGGAAGAGCTTCTTGAGCAGAGGATTGTGGGATTGCAGCTCATCCCCTGCATTCTCTGCAGTGCTGCTGTAACCTGTACTCTGAGGCTGGCGGAGTCGGTTTTCACTGACCATTTCTGAATCCTTTCCGTCTTGACGTCCCAGAACAGAGCTTACGGCTTCACTGCTTTCACACACAATGTGATAAAGGGCTTTCAGAGCTGCTAAGGCGAATTCCTCTTGAGCACCTAAAGACTCCTCGATTGTGGAAGCAGAGCTGCTGTCTGACGCTCCTGGCAGCAGGGATGGGGGGAAAAAAAAATCCATTTTAATTCTCACTTAATAGATGCACAAAAGTCAAATAAATAAAACAAATAGCTAGAATATTGATGTCAAATTCCATAAAAAATGTTGAAATCCAAACACTTTACAATGAGTCGCAGACTCATTTTTATTTATTTACCACAGTATTTTTTTTTTACGTTGTTGACATTACGGTATATCTTTGTTAGACAAGCTGAGAACGACACAATACCCATCTTCACACAAAAATAAGAGCCAATTTAAACATATATGCTTACTACAGAGTATATATAGTAACTGGCCACATTATTAGGATCATCTGTTTGATACATAATTTTTAAAAAGAAAATCATCAAAAGAACACTGAAAACACTGTGAAGCAGTGAAAGCATTGGTTTCAACCAAAAGTAGAACAAGTGATCTTAAATGTTTAAATGTGTCTTTTTTGCCTCTGACTAGTATTCAAACAGTCAAATATTGACAGCCTTAATGGAAAAATATTATAAGATGTACATAATACACTATATTACCAAAAGTATTCGGTCACCTGCCTTGACTCACATATGAACTTAAGTGCCATCCCAGTCCTAACCCATAGGGTTCAATATGATGTCGGTCCACCTTTTGCAGCTATTACAGCTTCAACTCTTCTGGGAAGGCTGTCCACAAGGTTGAGGAGTGTGTTTATAGGAATTTTTGACCATTCTTCCAAAAGCGCATTGGTGAGGTCACACACTGATGTTGGTCGAGAAGGCCTGGCTCTCAGTCTC
>CM040994.1:13121746-13141805 GCA_022985145.1 Pangasius djambal
AAAAAAAAAAAAAAAAAAAAGGACAAAAGATGTGACTACTTCTAAATAACTATCCCATTAATATTTATGACCACAGCTGTGAATACAGTTTTTTTAGTAGATCATGATTTTACAGTCACACTCTCACTACAGATTTTGTATAATTTGGACATTGTTCAACACAATGTTTTTTATAGCAGGATGATCTGCCAGGATTGACATGGCGCAGAGGTGTACTACTGAACACTGTTCACATTAACCCAGAATCTTTTGATCGTGTGACCAACATGAACTATATTAAATCAGATTTGAAATTTGACTTTGGACCGCTTTCCTACTGTACGTATTACCGAAATACAATCGATACAGTATATGATGAGTGACAGCGTGACCTCAGTCTGAACAATCTGATCCAAGTTCATGTAATAAATCAGTATAACTCATTCATCATTTTTTCACTCCAGTAGAGATTCAGACTGGGTGCAAAACATGTCGTTTACACTAGTGTCAGATATCGGCCACATTAAACCGATAATGTGAACAAAAAAAATATATATGTATGCCAAATGGAAAATCTCAGGGGAAAATGCATTACAAGATCGCATGAAAAAATTTGTTGTGGTTTTGAGATAATAGGACCAAATAAATACATTTCCCTATTGTTTCCAGCCCTGCTAAACAGTCCATTTACTACACACTGGCAGATCTGATGATGTACTTTGATGGGTGTCTTTTTGCATCTCTTTGACATCCTTCTCCCAACCCATTTTACACAAAACCATCACTGCCTCAGAGTCTGGCCAAGAACTTACCATCTGAATTAACGCTATATTCATCAAGATGCACAAGCTACTCACATTATACAATACAATACTGCATTGCTGTTAGTGCAGGATATCTGTAGATATTATTAAAGTATGGCCTCGTTAATAATATCATTTTCTTTAATATAATAATATATGTATTGGGTAGAAGTGACATATGAATATGTAGATTAAACTAGACAAGTACACACCATGTGTCTATGATTTGTGTCAGAAAGAGATCATACCCTCTGTATGCTGGCCTGATGGATTTACAGGAAGCTTTCCTGAGAAGGACTCCTTAGTCACAAACGCACGACTTCCAGGAGAGTTCACACTGCAAGCAGGGAGAATTTGTGTTCTACTCAGTGCGTGTCCTTTTGAAGAACAAATCTGTAGAATTCACGGACTGTTGCGGTTACCTGTTTCTTACAGGAGTGCCAACGACCTTCGCACCACGCTCAGAGCTCTGCAGTTTACTCCTCATTTCATTCATCTCAGCTTCCTTAAAGTGCAGCTCAGACTTTAAGGACTCTACCTGGAAAGGAAATATCAAAAGTGCATAAAATCAGTAGACCTACACAATGTTAAACTGCTAACTAAACTGTAAACTCAAACTGTCAGGCCTCAATCCACCCTGAGTAGCTCTGTTTCTCAATCTCAGTGCGCATCTGGTGACTGTCACATTGTTATCTATTAAAAAAAAAAAAAGACAAGAATGCTACAGAGCTAAAAACTGAAGCCGTGCATGTCTCAAATCTGCAGTCACTTTCGTCCAGTCACTTATGTCATGTATGATATCAAACATGATATTAACCAACATGATATTAGAATTGTTTGGACATTTTAAAATGATTATTTAGATTATTATTCAGATTATTCATACAGGATGAAAATAATTGTGAAAGCCTATTAGGCTCCCACAGAATACCTTTATTTAAACAAATCATGATTTTAGCATTATAACATTCCCATTCGTAAATCTCCCATTCATTCTTCATCCAGATAGACCCTTACGATTCTGTCAGGAAATTTGTATGTACACATATTTTTTAATCCCCACCTTAAAAAAGTAGAGGAAAAAATACGAGTGAGACCACTGATTTCTGCTAACGGAAAGTGAATATGATGGTGAAAGTGCATATTACTGTATAATATTATACAGAGAATATTACGGATGCTGATTTGAAATTGTACAAAAGTGATGCAGAATCACACGTGTGTATCAGAATAAATCCCCAGCCTCTCCACATCATTGGCTAACAAGTAATCATTTCATTTCTAAAGCATGTTCGGCTTGATTCCTAAGGTGATATGATGTTCCTTTTCATCTGAAAAAGTACAGAGAACAGACCTTCTTAGAAAGCTCCTTCTCTTTTTCACTCTGGGTATGAGCTCTGTCTCTCTCCAGGTCGAGATAAGCCTGTCTCTGCTGATCCTTGTCCTGATTGGCCAGTCTGAGAGAGTCTCGCAGAACCCGGATTTCACCATTCTTCATCAGGATCTGCTCCTCTACCTCCTTCAGCTGCAGGCAACACACAGGTTGATTAACGAAACATTTCAGCTACGTGTTCAGCGTCCAAAGTTTGCGTTCCTTTTACTTCAAGGCTAATGGAATGTAAGCCACCAGTTGAGCATGGTGCATGATCAAATCCTGATACAGTCTGATGTAAACGTGAGCTGTTTAGCATTTCAGCACAGGCTTAGCACAGTTTGAAAGTGGAACTGAATGTTAGAAGAGATTTGGATAATAATATAGCTCCAATTTGCTTTGATTATCTCATTGTTTTTTAAAATATGGACCTATTTCATAAAGCTGTATGTCATCTGAGTGGATTGTGATTGACCTGCAGGTTACACAGTGCTAAACCGGTAGCTAGATTATTCCCTGATTTAGACTTGTATGTCCAGGACAAAAATAAAGAAGTAAACTTCTCGCAATAAATGTCTTTGCTGATTGATTATAGCATTAAAAATGGCCTCTATATACATTTATAGCATGCACACACCTTTCTCTTTAACTCGGCTTGCTGTGCTTCCAGGCAGCTGTAGTACAATTCATCTCTGTCTTGGCCATTTCCTTCAAAGTGAGGGAGGAAAGAAAAAAAAAAAAAAATTAAAAAAAAAAAAAAAAAAAAAAAAAAAAAAAAAAAAAAAAAAAAAAAAAAAAAAAAAAAAAAAAAAAAAAAAAAAAAAAAAAAAAAAAAAAAAAAAAAAAAAAAAAAAAAAAAAAAAAAAAAAAAAAAAAAAAAAAAAAAAGAGAGAGAGAGAATACTCTGAAGAACACAATCATTGCAAGTAGAAATGCATCAGTTTGATATAGAGTATCAGTACTAGGTCAATACTGGGCTGATATTCTGGATCGGTCCTGAATCAGATTTGATATTTTTACAGAAGTCAGGATCTTTATTTTTGCCTTAAGCAAATGGAAATAAGGGCAAAAGGAATGTCTTTACAGAAAAAAAACACTATTATTAAAGTGAAAAAATCATGAATGTGTTGGATTAGTATTGACCAGCAGGCAGAGACCTAATATTGGACAAGACTTTATTGTCTTGATTTAACACAGTGTTCCTAAGCTCCATGGAGGTGGAAAATTATTATTATTATTATTATTATTATTATTATTATTATTATTATTATTAAAGTAATTCATTGTACTTTGTTACTATATTTGAGTATATTTTATATTTTATACTTTATTTATATAACTGGAAATTAATACTTGAACACAACAATAATTAGTACTCAAAGATGATAACTTCCAAGTGTTTTATTTCATCCAGCTCAAAAAATGTATCTATTCATTTAACTTTATTTATTAACTATATTTAAAATGTGTAAAAGGTATTAACACTGACACTTCCCCTAACCCTAAGAAATTTTGAACAGCTACTTCCACTTAAGTAAGATCTGACACCATGGCCATTCTCTTACTCAAGTATCATTTTTCTATCATCTTCACCCCTGTTGCAGACAAGCATCAAACCCATCAAGTCCATCTCTATCTATCGCAATGTTTTCCCATTTTTGGTGTATATAATATATATACCAACCAGCTGTATCATTTCTTTTAGGCTCCTTGTTACACATGTTGCTGCTAGGATGGCTGTTTCCAATGGCAAAGGTTTTCCTGCCCTCTCTTACAGGCGCTTTGTTCTGCTCTGGATAAACAGAAATGGATGCAAAACTTCTCTTGCTGCTTGTGGCTTGAGCGTCTCTTGTGATGGCCTGTGATGCGATGATGTCAATTTCCTCCAAGTCGTCCTGCGTAAAGTCTTCATCCTCCCCGAAGTCATCTGTCGTAGCAGGATCATCTTTGTGTAATCCTCTATGTCGCTTGCTTGGAGGATACTCCATGTTAGCACAGGCTTTTGGGGAATCAGAATTATACAAAACTGAACGAGGGGTAATTTAGCTCAGCTGAATCATGTAGAAATAACAGTGTAAGGCATGCTTTGTTAACTATTTTTTAACTTTTGGAATATTTTAAGAAGATCATGCTGACTGAAAGACAGGCTTTGCATTAAAGGTGAAATCCACCCAGAACAACTTGAAGATTAACCTTCATAATTAACATTATATCTTCAGTGGTGATATAATGGCGTCCAAAATCTCTTTTAGAATGATATTCCTGATTTGGTGGACAGGTTTCTACATTACCCACAATGCCGTTCAACTACCTGCTGACAGTGGCGCCAGTGGGATCTATGCTGCGTTTGACTACAGTTCACAATCTGTAATTCCCAACCTCCATCCAGGAAAAGCCAAAGAAACACCTCCTCAACCTGAAAGCCCTACTCGTTAACCTGGGGAAGCCTCGTCAACTACGGGTTCCTTCCCCGTCCAGTCAAAACGTCTGCACACGGCATCAGCAGTACACAAAGTCACACTTCTTACCTTTAAATGACTTATACAGTATATACAAGTATTTGCTTTAGCTCAGTCAACATAAAGACATATTCCTTGTTAAATCTATAACACTGACTACACAGTTCGCTGTTTGCAGACGAAAATACACACCACTCATCACTAACAAAAGACGAACATGGAGGCGTCCACGTTTCTTTTCCACTTCATATGTCTAACGTGCCGAGTCTAAAGTCTAAAATGACTTCATTTTTTCATTTCTACCTAAAGAGAGTGATGCAGCAGCACTTTAGTCTTAAACCTAATACCTAATAATCTCTCTCTCTCTCGAGCTACACATGCTACCCCTGAGATGCCAGTGATCCTGACCCCCTTCTTCTCTCCGGACCTGCTCTACTTCTGGTTAGATTTCTCATCACTTGGAAACCTCTCACTGCTGCTGAGGACAGCGCCACACAGACAGCCTAAAGTTACATGAGATTACTGTGGATGGTACCACTTAGAAACCATGAAGATGGCTCTGGACTTCAACTGATACGAACAGTTATGCTATAATAGCTTTAGGACTGCAATTCCCACCAACAGTTTTGCACTCAAGTCTCCATCAGTGACAACAACATAGACTTCAAGTGAAAACTATAATGAACTTTCCTGTTTCAAAAGTGCACTTTTTGACCATGTAGCACACAGTTATAGAATCGCACTATCCGCTGTCACCCAGATGAGGATGGGTTCCCTTTTGAGTCTGGTTCCTCTCAAGGTTTCTTGCTTGCTCATTAAGGATAAATTCATATATTTAAAATTTATACATTTCTGTAAAGCTCCTTTGGGACAATGTCCATTGTTAAAAGTGGTAAACAAATAAAATAAAATTGAATTGAATAGTCTTTTAGTTTGCCCAGCTCTCTCACGTCCTCATCTGTACACTCAGCTCAAACAGACAGCTTAACCTTCATGCTAATACCATCATCAACAACACTGAGGTTGTCATCTTGTAGATCACTAACTAGCTGAGCCGAGTCCCTGGAGTCCAACGTTTGCACCACCACCTCCACCGTGTCCACCACTTCTAAGTTGGATTTCTCATTCATATGACACAGGACATCACTGGAAAATGGTGAGTGAAAAAACACGCTCTTGCTCTTTTGTTTTTTTTACGGAGCCCTGCATGAGACATGCGGGTTAAAACAAAAAAAAAAAAAAATAAAAAATTAAACAATATATCGTGGCTAGATTTTAGTAATTCATTCCCTCATTTTAGGTAAATGCATTCGACGGAATGAATTAATAACACGTGGCCACGATTTACCTAAAACAAGGAAACGAATTAATAAAACATGCTCACGTATTAATAGGTAGTGGGAACGAATTCTTAAATCGTTTGAAATCACAGATTTTTGTTCCTCCTGTTAAACCCAATTGTAACTGTGCTAGTGTCCCCATGTGACGTCAGCACGGGACACAACCTCTCCCTTCTCACAGGAATAACACAAGCACAGCAACAATCAACAAATCAGGAGCAGAATCATTAGGCATAGCACAGATATTTTAATATAAATCTATTGTGCTTCAGGGTGGAGTTGTCCTTTAATGGAGATAATTATGCAGCACACTGTAGCAATAGGAGGCCGAATCCCAAACTGTTTACTTAAAGTGCACTATGTAGGGCACGAGACAACGTCAGGAAGTGAGGTAGTGCATTATGTGATGAACAGAGAACAACTTATTAACTCACCTGACTTAAGCAGCAGAGGTACAGATGTCAGTAAATTTAAAAAAAGTGATGAAAAAATAAATTATGGCAAACTCGCTCTCTCACGCTGCATCACTAATCACCTAGTGACCTGAAGCACAGGCTAACTGACTGGCTAAAGTAGAAGCTAACGCTAACTGACCCATTGACACGCTGTTTGCTAGCCTGCTGAAACCTGTCAGAAAACAGCAATAATCTCCTCAACATGTTGGGAGAACTATCACCTCATTTGCGACTCTTTTAGTCCAGAATAACACCAATTTATTGAACACTAATTTAACAGAAACCCGCTTGTTGAGGCGTGAATGAAGGCGCTGAGTATAGTGGCTACTGATTGGTCAGAATCCTGAACGCCGTGGATGACGTAAAGCAACAACGCTTTCTAATTGGGCTAAAATTACAGCACGTGCTACGGTAACGCAGAGTGGACAATTACAAACCTTTAATCTCGATGCGAAAAAAATAAACACGTCTCTTCAGGACTGTGTGTGATGGCTAACTACTCAGTAAGTTTATTGAGCATTAAATTTTAACGATTAGGGTTTTTTTTGCTCAGGATACCCATGAATGTGAATATTCTTACTATTAATATTTCAAATTACTGTTATTATATTCACACAAACATAACAAAACCTTAACTCTATGGCCAAAAGTATATGGACACCTGACCATCACACCCACATGCGGGTCTTCCCCAAACTGTTGCCACAAAGTTGGACACACACACACACACACACACACACACACACAGTTGTATAGGATGTTTTTGTATGCTGTAGAATTAAGATTTCACTTCATTGGAGCTAAGAGGCCCAAACCTGTTCCAGCATGACAATGAACCCTGTGCACAAAGTGAGGTCCATGAAGACATGGTTTGCCAAGGTTGCTGTAGAAGAACTCGAGTGTCCTGCATGGAGCCCTGACCTCAACCCCACTGAACACCTTTGCGATGAATTGGAAAGCCGACTGCACCCCAGGCCTCCTCACCCAACATCAGTGCCTGCTCTCACTACTGCTCTTGTGTCTGAATGAACACAAATCCCCAAAGCCATGCTCCAAAATCTAGTGGAAAGCCTTCCCAGAAGAGTGGAGGTTACTATAACATCAAAGGGGGAATAAATCTCGAATAGGATGTTCAACAAGCACATATGGGTGTGATGGTCAGGTGTCCATACATCTTTGGCCATATATTGTATTTTATTAATATGTTCATTAGTTCATTATTCAGTTTTATTTATTAAGTAATTGTTTAGTGAATAATAATAAAATTAATATACACGATTTATTTACAAATTTAAATATGTATTGAGTAGTGACTGCAAAAGTATCATATTACTATAATTAGTTAAAAGGTGTTACCTGTGTGCAATTAAAGCATCATAATAAAAAGTACACCTGTTTTTGGAAGAGCCCAGAATTTGTTAGAGAACATACCTAACCATCATAAAGACCAAGGAGCTATCAAAACAAAGCTCTGGAAAAGTATTTTTATTATGCAACCAACACATTTTTGCTTTTTTGTTCAATTAACCTTTTGTATCTCTATCAAAATATTTTTTTCACCTTCACATGTTAGACATATTGTGTAAATTAAATGATAAAAGTCCCAATTAAGTCCATTTCAGTGCCAGTTTGTACACACAGTACAAAATGTGGAACAGTTGAAGGGGTGGAATACTTATGCAAGGCACTGTAGTAAAGATAAAAGTGGTAGATAATAAAGCAATAACAAATGAGATCTTATCTCCTTTCTGCTCTTCTCAGTGTAAACAGTCGGTGTTGTTTTACTACCGCACAGTGTAATATCCTGCTGATGATGGTCCAGATAACGTTTATGTGAATACAAATGAAAACACATTTCCAATTTCTAATGCATTTCCTACTGTTCAGTTTCTTTCAGATTGAAAATAACAAAAATAAAATTAGCATTAAAAAAGATTTCATAAAGATAATAAATATCTAATTTTTGTGTCACCATGTTATTTGTTGTTAGAAATGCCACACATCATGACAGAAACCTTATCTTCTGTAGACATGTTTCAGAATGTTATTATGGATTAATTAAATGTTTAATTAAAACATACCCATGTATTTGCTTTAAAACTATTTATGAATTCTTATTTATGAGTCAAAAGTTTATCAGAGTTTGCTGTAAATGCGGATGTTATCCTGGACACAGCGACACACGAGGAACCACCTTTTTTAAATAATGTTTGATATCTTGTAACTATAGGCTTAGTCAAATGATCAGTATGTAAATTCTTGCTCATTCTTCATAGCAACATTCATTATACAGTCTCATCGTACACCTTGAAAATGATACAAACTGTTCTACAAATCAATGAAGATGCACGGTATAAAATAACAATATTGTAATACGAATCTGGTTTTAAATCTAGTGTGTTTTTTATACCATGCAAGGTATTTTGGTGTACAAATTATAGAACAGGATGTTTGACTTTCAATTCATGAAACAGCTTGCCGTGTTCTGTTCTTTTTTGGTTTCTGAGAGGAAGGAAGTTGGTTATTACTCTCAATGTGTCCAGGTGTCTTCCTGATCAGACAGGTATTTAGAGACAGAGATGTCAGAGTACCCTGACTTCTTCTTTCCAGTGAAAACAGAAACCCAACATTACCGGCATCACCATTTGCATTGCTAGTTGCTGTGGGAGAAATGAAGTGAGGAAACAAAAGGAAATGAGCTGTTCTAGACGGTCGTAAGTTTGGAACTCCTTGGAATGAACGTCATGCTTTGACAACAAATATTACATCATCATATAGTATATAATGTGTGCATATAAATAATATGTAGTATATATATTAATAAATGTATATAAATATGAAGAAGAGGGACGCAGGGAGTAACTGCAGAGTACTTCAGTATATTCTAGATATAGAATATAGATAAAAGTTGAGCATGGTCCACAAAGTTTGCAGAGAAATGGGAAGTTTTGGACAAAAAAAAAAAAAATGCTTCTGAGGCTGTCGGAGGTGAAACCAGTGGATGGTTGAAATGCTTGATGATGTAATAGCTGTTGTCAAAGCATGATGTTCTTTCCATGGGGCACCACCTTTTCTCACTTTGTTGCTCCCATAACAATAACTAGCAGTGCAAAAAGAAATAGAATAAACAACAATAAACAAAAAACAACATTGCATATTCTATCTAATGAAGGCTAGCTATTCATATTCGTACCATCAGAATAAAGGATTTTTCCTTTCCAGTGGTGAGATACTTCAACAGCGACGAACATAACATAAATGACATCTCTATTTGCACTGCTAGTTGTTGTTAAGGGAGCAATAAATTGTGGAAACAAGCTCATCGAGACACTCGTAATATTGGAATTCCATGGAGTGAACGTCATGTTTTCACAACAGCTATTACATCATCAAGCATTTCAGACATCCAGTAGTGTCACCTCCTACAGCCTCAGAATACTCTGCTTTACAAAGCTGGTGAAGGACTTTTGACCAAAACTTCCTGTTTCTATGGAAACTTTGTGTACTACACTTTAGTAAATGCAAATGTACTTGTTTGGTGAATCAATTACTGCAAAACTGGAAGTTACTGTATGCTGAGGTTGGACAGTGTTGGACAGTGTTATTATCAACTGTAAGACAAGTATGTGCTATGTGTGTGCCTAATTAGAGTAATCCAGTTAGGCCTCTTCCAGTTACTTCTAGATTTTTTTGCAGTAAAAACTGAATAATAATTAAATAATGAACATAGCTCAGCTGTTATTTAAGGGTATTTACTATATCCAAATTAGGTGAATGGTGTGCGACTTACAGCACTTTATATAAGCACTATATATAGTCTGGAACTCATAGACATCACCAGACGGTGGGTTTCTTGGTTTAATGGTATTTACATCCAAACTGGGTGAACAGTGTAGGAATTACAGCAACCCCCCTCCCCCACTCCAATCATGATCATACATTAAATTATTGAACTCATAGACATCACCAGACCCTGGGTTTCTGGTTTTTCGGGTTGGGTGGCGTTGATTGGGGTCACATATAGAAAGAGTTCATATTATTTATTTTAATCGTGGTAGACAGCTGAAATAATTGTAACTTTGTCAATGTCCAAATATCTATGTACCTGTATCTATCTATCTAACTGGGCCATCGTGGGATGCATGTGGTCAGCAACAATACTCAGATAAGCTTGATGTTGTTTTTCACACCATTCTGTGTAAACTCTAGAGACTGTTGTGTGTGCAAATCCCAGGAGAACAGCAGTTTGTTGTGAACATTAACTGAAGTTCTTGATCTGTATCTGCTTGATTGTGTGCATTGTGCTGCTGCCACAGGATTGGCTGATTGTATAATTGCATGAAAAACAGGTGCACAAATGTTCCTATTAAAGTGTCTGGTGTGTGTGTGTGTGTGAGTGTCTTCCCTGCCCCATTGTTTCAGTCCTGTCTGTAGCACAGTGGGAGAAGATGTCTTGGGAATGTAGTGGGTAGAGTTATTTTTATAGCTGCATGTGGATAGTTGAGAATTGATGGGAGCAAGGCAAGCTTTTATGCTTTATTTTTGTTGCTGTTGTTCTGTGTGTGTGTGGGGGGGGGGGGGGTATTTTTGTTTTTAAGTGCTTGGACACCTCCTAATACCAATTCAGCTGTAGGTAATTGGTAATAAACTACAGAAACAGAATAGTCTCCAGTCCATTTGACAATGAGGCTACAGTTACAGGACTGCACCATCTCCACATAGTCGTGCTAGATGGTGACTATGGTGACAACCTGCCAGAAGTCCACCAACAGTTCCTTTGTCTTGTTGATGTTAAGCTGCAGTTGGTTCTCCACAAGACACAGTCCCCCATCAGCCTCCTGTATTCTGATTCCTCACATTTGTGTATTAAAAAAGACTGGTTGGTGAAGGAATGACTGTTTATAGCTGCTGTAACATAAGTGATAACAGGAAATAACTTGTTTCATGAATGTTCCACAACATTAAATGTAATTATAAATGGTTAAAAATTACATGTTCAGTAATAAATTAAAAATTATAATCATTGGCAATCAATTGTTGTGGGATACGATGAACAAAACATGACATCTGTTATTGGGAAATAAATGATGGGGTGGTAATAGTAACTCCACTTCTCACTGGGCCGCATTACCTCACCTGGTTGATTATTTTCCCATGACAGCATGCTCCACAAGGATGGGTTACAGAATGGGCCTACCGGGCCCAGGCCCAGGGGCCCAAGGAGTGAGGGGGACCCATAAAATCTAAGAAATAGCTTACACATGAACTTTGAAAATGTCAGAAGAACGAAACCAGAAATCATTACACCTTCAAAGTGTGTGTTCATCACTTTAGTTTTCTGTAAAACTTTGGGAGCCGAATCCCGTTATTGTTGCTATTCAATATAGGGACCTTTTGTGTGTCTGTGCCCAGGGGCCGATTGTCTCATAATCGGTCCCTGATGCTACAGTGTGTTTTACTGCTTACTTAGAAAATGTCTACACTACTATAGACCGTAATGTTAGACTGACAGTTCACTATGTTCACAGAATTCCTGTTGGTAAACAGAATTATGGGATTTCCTTCATTAAAAAGAACATATGCAATGCAACCATACTTCATTCTTAGTCCCTATAGTGTATCAGAGTGCTATAAAGTACTCTTGATACAGCACAGCATTAACTATAAACTATTTTGGATATCCACATCATGTTATATGTACAATACTATACACCAGCACTGTAAAAGAAACACTATTCTTTACATCACTGTAAAAATGTGTTAAAATCTGGCTGTAATGAATGTTTCTGGGTATCCAACTGGGATATTAAATCCGCATTAAACACACCGAAGTCTGCTTTTTCACTGGGCAAATGCACCGTAGTCACTGTAAGTAATGATTACATTAAGAGGAAGGTTGATAAAGTAGCATTCTTAATTTGGCGCTTTGGGAAACAAAACAGTCAACAGATCCACACTCACTCTACGTATGACGTAGTCGCCAGCGTAAAATACGATTGGACGAACGCCTTGTATGACGTTCGAGAATGTTTACTACCTGACATTCCGCAACGTCTACAACTGCGAGGGCCGAATACCAAATAGACACAAAGTGCACTGCGTAGGGTGCAGAAGCTCCTTATTCCATGCCCTATGTAGCGCGCTTACAGAGCCATTCTGGAGCTATTCGGGATACAGGCGCTGTTGAGCCTATTTTGGTCAGTGCTGTGGAAGTGAAGTGAAGTTTGGTCGAAAGAAAGTCGATTAATTTGGAATTTGCGTTTGATGTAATGTTGAGTTTGCGATTAGAAAAGAGTCAGAAAGTCCATGTGAATTAGTTTTGTCGAGTCTGGAGTAGGTGAGTTGTGTTTAATAGCCATTTTATCTTTGGATTGTGAACAAAGGAAAAGTGCCAAACTGCTACTCAGGCCAGACGACTCAAAGCCTACTTGTAGATGAGCTAATGTTCAAGTGAAAAACTGTGGCTTGGAAAGCTAAATGTATTGTGTGATATTTTGCAGCTTATGAAAATAATTCGCGATGAAAGCCGAGGTGGCCACAGCTGTGAACTTTATCACCACATTATTGAGAGGAACAGGACTTCTGTCTGAAGAACAACTCCAGCACTTCAGCCATTCTCTGGAAGAGGCTTTAGGAGGTGAGAGCACACATGACATTGCACACCTGTGACTTCTGACCAAAACACATCAAATCTACTCTTAGTTCAATCCACTTAACTAGCTTATTTTTCATTTCCATTGAAATGGACTAATTCTGGTTCAAGGGTGAATCTCCGATGAATAATACCTGTACAATGAACCCTAATGATTCAACTAACCCCTTGCTATGGTATGAGAAAAGGGGAAAGCTTATTAGTGTGACATTAAATTAAAGTCACTGACGTGTAAAAAAGACATATTTAATTCACACCATCCAGCGTTATGCGTACGTGTCTGACGTGTGGCTTGAAAATGTTTACACTGTATGATTTTTGGCCTGATGTCTGTTGCAGAATAAAAAAAGATGTGGCTGATTTAGTTCCATTAACAGTCGATGACTAATGTCTGGCACTGTCAAATTTTTTAAAATTAAAATCTCAGAGTTTAAGCACTGCTACGATGCTCATCTACAAGCCACCAATAGAAGAACAGCATAAGATGACGTAAAACCTTAGGGGCAGGTTGCAGATCTGCCATTAGAGGATCTTCATCATATAATCTGACACGTTATCGCACTGTGTGTTATAGAATTCAGATAAGATTTTATTGGGATCGTCTCATACAGTAGACAAATCTTAAAAGACTGCTGCAGTGGAACAGTGTGAAAACAGGCTTTAGAGTTTAAATAGGACAGATTTGATCTCAAGAGCACTAGTATGCTGCCTTTCTCGAGAGCCTCATTCCAAGTGAATGATAGCAATGATATTTTAACAACAAATCTATCTTTAAAACAATATGCAAGTTTCACAAAAATTTTTAAACATTTTTTTTTTCTTTGATTTTAGAGCACTATGAGCACCACTGGTTCCCTGACGCGCCGTTTAGAGGTTCGGGATATCGCTGTATCCGGATCAATCACAGGATGGACCCGCTGGTAGGGAAGGCCGCCTACACCATCGGCCTTAGCAGGGAGCAGCTTTTCTCCCTCTTACCCAGTGAGCTTACAATGTGGGTCGACCCCTATGAAGTGTCCTATCGTATAGGAGAGGATGGGTCCATATGTGTTCTGTACGAGTCCACACCGCCACCAGAGACTCATCTGAAGTCTGTGGACAGCTGCAAAGAGAAACTGAGAATTGGTCACTCGAGCCCATCAAAATCCTTCACTGTGATGACTGTCTCCGGCTAATGTCTCTGCACATCTGGCTCACATTTGTTTTACATTTTATAATGATGATTTTTTTAATGACTGAGGAAATTGGATATATTTTGATTCAGTGCTTGATTTTAAATCCTGTAAAATTTTGTAAATGTTTTATACATTTCGATTAAAGATGATGCTTCAATTTTTTTTTCATAGTGTGTTTTATATTATATTTGCATAATACATTACATATACAGTAAGTGCACATTTTAGGTGCAACTGTAACCCATTTGTTGCTATACACAATTTCTAACTCCTCTCTTCCACATCCATCAGTGGAAAGGTCCATCATAGGACCACACTGATCCACTCATACCAGTGGCAGACACACTACCATGTCAGTGTTGCTGCTGTGAGAATGACCAGCCACCCAAATAATATCTGCTCAGATGTAGCATATGGTGGTCTGAATTAATGTTCATTGGTTCATAAAATATGAATTGTACAGGCACGACACTACATGTTACACCTTACATATTACTGAAGGTTATGAGATTCAAAAAATGTAGGTGTATGTAAAGTTTAATTCTCACAAGACCATGTACAGTCTCTGCTGAAAGTATTGGAACGGCAAGGCCAATTCTATTGCCTTTGGGTTTGAGATCAAAAGATGATTATGAGACTGTAGATCAGAATTTCAGCTTCTGATGTGTTAGATGTGTATGTAGATGTGTTAAACAACTTTGAACCTTTTGTTTGAACTCACCCATTTTGCAAGTGATCAAGTATATTGGAATATGGGATTGACAAGTGTTTCTTGTTGGTCAGGTGTGTCCTGTTAGATTGATTGCTTAAAAAAATTAATAGCTCTGAATGTCTACTCTTGGTTTGAGCCCTGGATTTCACCTGTGAGGACTGCATTTGTTGTTAAAAAGGATAAACCAACATGAAGACCAGAGAGTTGTCTATGGGGAAAAAAACAGGCCATTATGAAGCTGAGAAAAGAGAAACATTGATGAGAGCCATTGTACAAGTGTTGGGTATATCCAATGAAACAATTTGGAATGTCCTGAAAAAGAAAGAAACCACAGGTGTACTAATAACCAGACATGGAACAGGTCAGCCAAGGAAAATAACAGCAGTTGATGACAGAAACATTGTGAGAGTTGTGAAGAAAAACCCAAAAACAACAGTCAGTGACATCAACAACCTCCACAGGGCAGGGGTGAAGGTATCACAATCCACCGGTCGAGAGCATATACAGTGTGTGTGTGTGTGTGTGTGTGTGTATATATGTATATATAAAATCTAGTATTGCTTTCAGTTTTGAAGAAAGAATTGAGAATAAAACCATACATGTCCTAAATAAAAACTAAAAGTAGAATCAGTATGCTGGGCATGACACAGCAGTTTGCTCAGTGTGGTAAAAGTAGAATACATTTTTACACCACATTAAACTACATACAACTTTCACGCTTAAGACAGAGTATAATTTCATCTTTACACTGATATGTTGCATCATATTCAGTTCAGTTCAGTTCAATTTTATTTGTACAGCACTTTTAACAATGGACATTGCCACAAAGCAGCTTTACAGAAATAAATAGATTCAAATTAAATTAAACCAAAATAAATTGTAAATATGTGAATTTATCCCTAATGAGCAAGCCAGAGGCGACGGTGGCAAGAAAAAACTCCCTGAGGCGACATGAGGAAGAAACCTTGAGAGGAACCAGACTCAAAAGGGAACCCATCCTCATCTGGGTGATAATGGATAGTGCGATTATAAATAAATCCCTTCTATAACTGTGTACTATATGGACAAATAGTGCACTTATACAACCAGTAAATTCATCACAGTTTTCACAAGAAGAGTCCGATTTGTTAAACCTATCCGCTGTCCACTGATGGAGTCCTGAGTACAAAGCTGCTCGTGGCAACTGCAGTCCCAAGTCATCACAGTACAACTCCCCATATGAGATCCCCAAGCCATCTCCACGGCACCCAAGTGGCACCATCCCCAGCAATCCCACTGATCTTCAGGCCGTCCATATGGGGCCACCCCCAGCAGCAGCGAGCGATCTCAACCGATGAGAATGCCAACCAGAAGTAGGACATCAGAATGGATCGTGCAGGTCATATTATATTCAAACACAGGACAGTCTGGTGCCACAGCAGGTAGTGCTGTCACCTCACAGCTCCAGGGTCCCCGGTTTGATCCTGAGTTCAGGTTACTATCAGTGTGGAGTTTTGCATGTTCTCTCTGTGTCCATGTGGGTTTCCTCCGGGTTCTCTGGTTTCCTCTCATCTCCCAAAACACGCCAGTAGGTGGATAGGCTACTCTACGTTGTCCCCAGGTGTGAACGTGTGTGTGCATGGTGTCCTCTGATAGACTGATGATCCATCCAGGTGTATTTCCGCCTTCTGTCGAGTGTTCCTGACCGGGATAAGGCGGTTACTGAAGATGAATGACATTTAAACACTGACTCCAATATATACATAACTAAGGCTTTATCATACTTTAGTTGCGATCACAATTCTTTGCTTTTTTTTTAATGAATTAACTATAACTGATTGTGATATTAGTAAGCTTGGCTAAACTCAGCGTATTGACTGTTTTTATTGACTGTGGTGCGTTAAACCTCAGGCTCCCCAGTCACGTGTTTAGTTATTGGTTTGAAATAGTGAGTCGTTCATTTATTCAGAGTGTAACTGAGTTTGCATTAATTCTATGAAAATTCATTTTTACGAAAGAGCAGTATTATTTTGACTCAAAGATGTATATATGTAAAGGGGCTAATAATGTATTTTCTCTTGATTTAATAATATGAAGTACAGTAAAAATGGTTTATTAGTTGGCAAATTATGAAAAATAATCGTAATTTCAAAATATCGTGATTAATATTTAATGTATTATTTTAGAAACCTAAAACACTGACTAACCTACATTACATTATTTTACGCCCAAATTCAGACGCACGTTCTGATTGGTTGTTCACTTCTATTAAAAAAGGACCAATGAGCGTCATTAGGACGACCTCGCTGCCTTTTTTTTTTTTTTTTTTTTTTTTTTTTTTTTTTTTTTTTTTTTTTTTTTTTTTTTTTTTTTCATTATCCTGCTTACGCTCATTGGTCCTTTTTTTTTTTTTTTTAACCACAAGTGAGCAACCAATCAGATCACGCCTCTGAATTCCGTAGCCAATAGGCGCGAGCGGAGCGCGTGTCTTGATGACGCGGTGGGAGCCGCACTCTTGCCTCAGTGTGGAGGAGAGGAGTCCGGCGTCGCCTGGCTTCTCCACAGAAGTTTGCGCTTGGCCTAATCAGCTGTTAGTGGAAGATTTTTTTTTCACCGTAACAACTCAGAACACCGCGTAATCACCGCCGTGTTATGGAACTGGACAAAATGGACGAAAACGATTGGAAATACCACGGAGAAGGGAACAAGAGCCTTGTTGTTTCTCACGTCCAGGTAATTGTGACAGGCAGAGACTGGGCTAGCCTGGCTAATTAGCAAACACGCTTCAAGTAGAACAAAAACAAAGCTAGCGTTTAACTAAAGCAGGCGTTTGGATGAACCGAGCTGACTGAGACGTCAAACTAACAGGCAGCTGAAGCCTTTGTTTTGTTGAAAAGTCCCTGAAGGTGCAGTTTCTTAGCTTGGCTAAGTGGCTAAGGAGCGTTACAGTGTCATGCGCTAAGCTGCGCGAGATCCGGAGCACAGACTAGCATCTGTTCACTTCTCGAGGCTTTTCTGGACCGCACCTCTCTCTGTTTGCATTTCTGACATGTTGCTCAACAAATAGTTTCTGGTTCATTGAATCCTTTTAAAGTGACTCTGGCTAGCTAAATATTTAGCTGGTAACTAAGCAGTTAGTTATATGTAAGTTTAAACCATATGGTTGTAGTCTTGGTGTTCTCCATTAGTAGATAAGAGAGACACTGATGTCCTTCCTAAGCAAAGGTCGTATGTCAGTCGACTTTTTTCCAGTATGAACTTGACGCTTTTTGCGTGTTAACAACTCTTTTCAGATTGTTTGTTTGATTGTAGGTGTGTGGAGAGAAGCCCGTAATCCAGCAGTGTTCATCTGACCCAACTCGATTTACTGAAGAAACTCGAACAGCCAGATGAATCTCGTTTTATCGTCGAATAAATCAGCACATTTCTTGTTGTTCGCTGTTTTGACTGAAGTCCAGCCAGATGGATGTGAGATAGAGGAAGTGATCATTTCTAAATTTGGGCCTGTTCTGTTTGCAGATCCTCTAAATCCTTCTGCTCTGATTTCTTCCTCACTGTCATAATAAAACCTCCAGTCCTGGGCAAAGAAAATGAGATAAACCCAAAATGGCAAAATATTAAGCTTTTAATGGTCTTAACAATAAATAATTGGTCAGGAATATTAGCAAAAATTTAACTAATAGATAAAGGGAGTTAGTTTGGGAAGCTTTTCCCTTTGATTTCTTTAAATGTTTAAGCCTTGTGGTCCTTTATGGGCTGCATCAGCTGTGGATAACCAAATAATGACTAATCTTTTAAGCAAAAAACTTCCCAGAAATTTTTTTGGAAAATTTTGTACACTCAGACTTGTTAGTTTGAATTTTACATCAAACATTTTAATCATTATCATGACGTTACCTTTGCGTACAAGAAGACTGTATAAGTGAATTTCCCTGTTTTTTGTTTTTCCCCCAAACAAACAGTTCACTGCAGCAAAAGTAAACCAGCAAATGGAGGCGCAGGAGCTCTCAGGAGTGCATCTGTTTCATTCTTGCTCATTTTCTGCCCAATGATTTGTTGTTAAGACTTTACAAGCTTAATTTTTAATTTTTTTTATTTTTGTGCCCAGGAGTGTGTATCAGCTACAACTTATTCTCCTCCTTTTAAAGAAATCTCTCATTCTGCCCCGCTTTGGTTGTTTACTTTGAAACCACAGTTTGATACTGAGCTCGCAGGAGTAGACTTATTTACAAAGTTTGTTCCTTTGAAGACACTGTTTCCATCTCCTATTTTATAACAGAACGTTTCTGATAATGTTTTTGAAAATAGACAAAACACTGGATATGCTTGTGTGTCAATAACAAAAGAAATCAGATTGTGGCAGGAATTAAGTGTGCACTTAAGAGATAACTCCACCTTGAAACACGTTAAATATGTTTCTATTGGAATATTTGTGATGTGTTTAGTGATTTTGGTGCTAATTTCTTGATTGGTGCTGTATTTTATTTTGTTATTCCTGTAAGAAGTTAGTGGTTCTGAACTGGTGTCTCAGGGGAACATTGTTATTTCTAGCACCGTTACAGTGGAGTTTAATAGGAGGAAAAAAAATTACAGTAGTTTCAGACATGAGGGATAACGACCAGGTTTTTCTGCCAGCTCCTAAACACAGTAGAACAAGAGCTTCTTTTCTGATTCACCATTTTTAGTGATGTCCAATGTTGTATTAATGACAAATCTAACAGAGAATATAGCGGAGACAGGAAATGTTGGACTCGGTGTTCGAGAACGCAGTGCAGCGATACAATACGGTTTACGCCGAGTTACTGCAGAGATTCTGTTGGGTTAGTTAGTGAACGACGAGATGAGCGTGATGGCCTTGACGATGGTATTAGTATGAAAGTTGAAGCTTTGGAGTCGGATCTGTTTGAGCGGAGTGTACAGATGAGGAAGTGAGAGAGCTGGACAGACTTGAGGGCTAAAGCGCTGATGCATCGCTCTCTTTAGGTAGAGTTGATGTGAGGATAATGCAGGAAACCATTAGCCAAAATGAAACTAGAGCAACATGTCAAACTAAAAAGAAAGCTCATAATTTTATTCCAGACTAAATCTGGGATGCCACTGAAGATAACATGTTTATGGTAAAGACTGATATAC
>CM040994.1:13150961-13223389 GCA_022985145.1 Pangasius djambal
GAGCCAGACCTTCTCATCCAACTCATAAATGCTCAGCTGGATGAATGGGCAAAAAGTCCCACAGAAACACTCCAAAATCTTTTGGAAATCCCACCCAGAAGAGTGGAAGTTGTTATAGCTGCAAAGGGTGGACCAACTCCATATTAATGTCTATATATTTAGAATGCAATGTCATTAAAGTCCCTGTTGGTGTAATGGTCAGGTGTCCCAATACTTTTGTCCATATAGTGTATAATGTACACCTACAAGGTAGGTGTGTAATATGGTTGGGCAAAAGTAAGCAAAATGCTAAACAATAGACGAGGTGGAGGTAATGAGATAATGACTCGGTAGTTTTACATTTAGTCCTTTAGCAAACAGTCTTATCCAGAGTGACTTACAAAACATGCAAACAGCTGAAAGCACAGTGATACAAAGCATCTAGTGACCCTGCAAAGATTCAAAATTCATCTGAAAGACAAGAGATTAACAACAGATTGTGCAGGTGCTAGAGGGGTCTTAGTGATAAGAAAAAAGACCAATACAACCCTAAATGGTGTGTGTGGTCCTATATACTGCCTGAAGAGAAAGGTCTTTAAGGATTATCGGGCTGTTTGGCAGGAAGAGAGAGGCTCAGGGGAATGAAGCTAGGACACTGAAGCAGCTGAACCCTGTGTTATGAGCATGTTTAGATGCTGGAGTAGGCCAAAGTACCCTGATGTGGAAGAGTTAGAGCAAGGGTTCTCAGACTTTTTCAGCCAGGGACCCATTTAAATGGTTTGAAAAAAACAAAAGTCATGGACACACAATCCAACTATTCACACATTAGGCACATTATTTAAAAGTGTACAATACATATTTTGGCTGTTTCCTGGTTCCACAGAGATTCTTTTTTACATTTTTTATTTTTATTAAAATAGTCATTAGTATCCAGTTGATGATAAATAATAAATTGTATACTCGGTGCATACAAATAAACAGCTAATTTTACTGTATTAATAGAAATGTGGTGTTAATGTAACAGCAGTGTTGGTTGCTATGGGGTGCGACTCTGTGTGTGTTAAGGAACTGGAGATTGCAAACATGGAAAAACAAAGCTTTGTGTGAAAGTGATTGCATTTTAATCTCTCATCATTTGTACCTGTTTTAAATACACTTCAAATGCACCATTATTATTGGATTCATTTCCTTAATTGTGGGCTTTCATTTAGTGATCTATCACTCCACAACTCTGTCAATGAATGAACTTAGGTCAGGCTTTTATTATTCTGCCACGTAAAAATCGTGTCACACTTCCTCAGCAGACATTTGTAATAGTTGTCTTTTGGCTTAATAATTTACCTCATGACCCACAAACGAAATAGAAATACAAAGGTGGATGCCCATCTCTGGGTATCATTAAAGCCTCTCACACGAGTATAAATATACATCATGTTATTTCGGGAACAGAATCCAAAATATATCTTGAGGAGGAGAAGCTGCATGTGCTAATTTGGATTTCTTTTCTAGGAGCAAACAGAGAATGTATATTGCAATCAAGAACCTATTGGAAGAACCACAAAACAATTTGAAAATATTTAAGGTAAGTTTAATGGACCAAGTTATCGCTTAGAACACACCGAAATGTTTACCCAGGCATTTTCACACCAGTACACACCACCAGACCCTGGTGCCAGTCTCCTGTCACTGGTGGCATTTCCCAGTCTTAGGTGGTGAGTGGATTGCAGAAGATGATCTCAATTCAACAAAATAAACTATTATGTGTATCTGCCTGCTGTAGGTAACTTTTTTTTTTTTTTTTTTTTGGATAAAATGTGACAGTCACACAGTTATAAAATGGTAGTAATGAATTTCTCCTATCGTGACCTGTAACACAGTCATGAGACTGCGAATGTTTATAGTTGGTAAACCCAAATGAACAGCAAAGAAAGGTGTATTATGGGGCTTTACCATTGGACAGTGTGGCATCATGTAGCACAAAAACAAATCAATACACAACATTTTGCTGATGTTTCCATTGCCAGGTGACCTGTACGCTATCAGTGGTAGCTCACTGGTTAAGATGTTGGACTACTGTTTAAGGTTGTGAGTTCAAATCCCAGCACTGCCATGCTGCCACTGCTGGGCCTCTGAGCAAAGCCCTTAACCCTCAACTGCTCAGTTGTATAAATGAGAAATTGCTCTGGATAAGGGCATCTGCCAAATGCTAGAAATGTAAATGTCCATTGTTAAAAGCGCTATACAAATAAAATTGAATTGAATTAAATGAATAGAGTACAGGTCACCTGATAATGGAAGAGAGGTAGAATCTGATCCGATCTACCCTTGTTGCTAGGGACCCAAGAGTACCAAAAGGGGCACAGGTGGTTAAAAAAAAAAAAATAGACCATTGATTGGTCAGATGTCGTCATTACTCCATTTTGGATGTAATAAATTCCCCATAGCAAATAGAAATTTTTTTTATATAGAAAAGTTTCTGCAAATAAATCTCCAGGGCCTGTTTCAAGTAGTATTTTACTAATTACATAATAATTCCTGGATTAGATAAGTACCTGTGCTCCTCTACACACCTCCTCACAAGCTTCAGAGAACGCGTCCTACTTTATTACTGTAGCTGATCAGGACAGAGGTGCCAGCATTTATGACTTTTACAACTTGCTATGATGATGATGATGGGTGACACTTTTCTGCTTTTTTTTTTTTTTTTTTTTTTTTTTTTTTTTTTTTTTTTTTTTTTTTTTTTTTTTTTTTTTTTTTTTTTTTTTTTTTTTTTTTTTTAAACTAATGCAGCAGTCAGACCAAACACAAATACATTTTGCCTGGCGGAAAAGGTGATTTGCTTCTTGCTGACTTAGAGGCTGATGAATTCACAGGTCAGTCTTGTGAGCCAGTAGAAAAAGAGGACAGGACTGTGTGCTTTTTTTGGTTGGTAAACATAATGGAGGAGCTGCTAATTATTAAGTACCGGCCTGTTTCTTGGTGCACAATAGGAAAACGAAATTAGTCGTCTCATCCACTGACACACAATAGAGTTTTTGTGGTAATTTTTTATTTTTTCCCCCCCTTTCTCTTCTCTGCCTACTAGGACTTCATTGTTAGCGGTGTTTACACCTCTGACAGGGTATGGATAGTTCTGGATTAGGATTGATTGCAGCATGGCATGATATGGCTGAGTCGTAAAGTGCTATTGGTGCTACGTGCTACTTGACCGGGTAACTTGCCAGTTGGACTTGATGATGAGTTATTCTACAGTTTTGTGAAATGTTGCATCAGACAGGTGCAGAAATTAGCAGGTAGAACTTGATCTGATCGTATCTGCCAGTACATACACTGAAATAGTGTCGGGTAGCTCACTGCAAACTTGACTGCATTACTGCTTGTTTGACATTTGAGATCATGAGGAGATAGTGTGATGCGTTATCTAGAGGCTGCAGTGTCCATCTTCAAGAACAGCTTTGTGTATTATGTTCTAAAACCATAGTAGTTGAGTCGTTGAGAGAGTTTAGATGTTTAGAACATGGTCACATTACATTTCCCACTGATTGTTACTGCTTGTTTGTGAAGCTGGTGTTCCAAGCATTTGCATCCAAAAGGCCTGGGGTCTCATTTATCAAAGCGTGCATAAAACTAGTGCTAAATTTGTGTGCAAGACCCACCCATACGGTATTTATCACCCATACGGTATTTATCACGCGTACGTACGTGCAGCTGTATACAGTGGCCATTGATAAATCCCACACATTCTAAATTGATGTGCCCGTGCATGGCCATGCTCATTTGCATAAAGAAACGCCCTGCTGCTTGTTTCAGACGACATGGAACATGCCAAAAGGTCTAAGAAGATAAACTTCACCGACAATGAAGTAAGGATACCTTTGCATGAAGTTGAGCGAAACAAAAATGGTTTGTCATCTGTCTTTGTCATGTGTCTGCATCTTGTGAGCACTGAAATCAGTGATTACTCTCTGTTCTGCTGGTATGATAGACTGTACATGATCTAGAAGCTTTGAATGGTCAATTTACCTGCTATTACACTTTTCTACCACTAGACGTTCTTGCATACGTGTGGTCGGGAGTGTGCAGAAATATATGCACACCCTCACGCATAAGCAAAACTTGGAAAGATTCCTTTCAGTGCATAGAAGCTTGCATATGCACGGTTTACGCACAAAACTATGTGTACGCACAGTTGATAAATGAGGCCCCTGGTTCCTAGCTGACGAAACCAGCTGCATTGCTGACACTGGAATCTGGTGGTGGTGCCTTTCTGTAAATGACGACTCCAGCAACTCCAGCTAATGAGGGAGGAAAACACTTTGAACTTGCAATAGCTGTTTTACCTGTGCTGCTTGCATTGATGCCACTCTTTCCCATTGTTTCACCTTCTGGTACTCTTTTCGGCATTATTATTGGTGTTAAAGCACAAACATGCTCACATTTCTGCATTATCACTTGCTTATGCAAGAAGGAACAGTTGCTGCAGTAGGCCGTCTAGGCTACAGACTAAAATATCACCCATGTGCTGTTTAGATTATTGTATTTTGTAATGTTTCTGGCTATAAAACACAACTGTACCTGTATATCTTCACTTGTCTGCCCCCGTTGCCAGTGTAAAGGCCACTTTGATTAACATGAGAGCACGCTGGATGTGCTGTGGTCTGGTGTAAAATGGAGGAGTTCCAAATTGAACAAGGACACACAGATTTGCTGACACTGGGCTGTGGTACAGTGTATTTGGTAGATGAAGGCATGTACTGGGGCTGTCAATACAAATGTAGCTATTTGAATGTTATTAGAATTTACACATTCAAATACAGAACATTTGGAATTTCAATGTTTGTTTCACCTTTATTCACTTAACACTATAAAAATCTCACTTCAGTCTATAAAAACATCCCAAACTCTATTTTTTTGTTGCTTGATGTTGGAGGAAAAGGGCTCTGAATAAATGAATGTCTTTTTTTAATGTTAGTTCTGTCTTTGGCAGTAAAGACAAAGTTTTAGTAATATTCAAATGCTTTTGATTACTGCATCTTTTAAATGCATAAAATTCAAATGCATTGTTTTAGAAGAATTTGACAGCCTGTAGTCAAACCCAATTATTGTGATGTAGCCTAACTTGTGTCTGCACATTGGTGTATCTAACACCTGGTTAGAGTGAGTACATTTTTGTGTGCATCTTTTTAAATTCAGGGTGGAGAACTGATATACAGCTGCAAAGAAGATGCCAAGCAACAACCAGACTTAAATGAGCTCGTCCAGCACCTGTGGCCCTACTTCCACCACGGCAACGGCCACCAGTCCAGCAGAACTGTCCTCAGTGAGTTCATTCAGGTGATCTGCAGCGCTCTGCTGAGCAGTGGAGACTCCAATCGCTCCGGAGAACAGAGAAAGATGCAGCCTTCTGAGAGCAGAGTGCTCTGTGAAGCCAGTCCACTGCACAGAGATCTGCTACGCAACGGTGAGGAGAGCTTCTTACACTTATCATCTGTGCTGAATTTATCATCTACTGCAAAAGAAAGATTATTCATTCATTCCCCAGTTAAGAGATTTCTGAGCTTTTTTTTTTCTTTTTCTTTCCCCCCTCTTCTTCTTCTTCTTCTGGTCTATCTGCTTACTCAGCGTTACCCCAATCACAGAAGCTAAACTGACTTCTTTCCTGGTCACTTAGCCTTTCTGTGCCTGAACAATACCACACATATATTTAGAATTTTATTATTTTGTATGTGTAGCACCTGGGACAAGCTTTCAGCAGTCACTGTGGCTGAATTCGGGCAAACTTCCAAAAATCAGGTTTTGACAACAATTGGGATTTTCTGCCTATAATATACTTTTATGCCTCTACTTTAAGAAAATGAATACACTATATGTATACTATATACCTTTCTCGTTAAAACTCAAACACGTGCACAAAGGAAACATTTCACGCACACATCATATGGTCATATTGTAATCTGTTGCTAGCCTGTCACCAGACACTTGGGAGGAGAGAGAGCCCAGTAAGGTCACGTGAACATGCAAGATGCCACGTGTATCCTATGTTCATTTGATATATCGACTGTGCATCGATCTGTAAAAATGAAAGTGAAACGTGCAGATGATCCAGTACCAACATGAATAGTAGGGGCAGTACAGCATGATGTAACATGATGTTCACAACAGTGAACAATCCTGAGCTGTGTCTCAAATCAAATTCTTGCATACTATTCTAGATGGTGAGTTGTAGTACTAGCCATAATATTTCCCTGTTACGATCAGTGTTTGACTGAAACTCTCATGTAGCCTTCAAACCTACTGAAAATGTGTTCTGTGTGAGCATAGGTTTTATTTTGAGACACAGGTGATGATGATCACAAGGACAATGGAAAGTCGTTGATTAAAGAGAAACTAACGGCTTGTCCATGTATGTAACATTTCCGTGCTGCCGCTCAGACACATTTGGCATGAACTTAAACATTTTACAGGTCAGCACATCAAGTAAAAACACATCAAGTAAAAAGCAGACCGTAAATCACATGCTTTGTAATTAGTTTGGCATCAGGTAGCAGCATGGTTATATTTTCCAACTCCTAGTACCATTATACCAAAACTGAAATTAAACCATAGAAGTTGGAAAAATCCAGAAAAAATGCATGCATAAAAGCAACAAATAGAAATCAAACATGTACATCATCTGAATGTTGAATATGCATTTTGTAAACTGAATAAGTAATATGATGTATGAAATGCAGAGCATCTTTGATGAAGCATAAATAATACTAATAAAACACAGTCTGCTTGGAGCCAGAATGAGTTTAGTTTTTTCATCTGTATTACATAAATAAAACTCATGAAATAAAATGTAAATAGCATTAATGTTAAGGTTCCACTCTGTGATGAGTTTTCAGGCTTTATAGAATTATTGCCTAGGTGTTGCTTCAATAAGCAGTAGGTTTTATATCACCAAATGAAAGACAAAACTGGCACATTTGCATGTGTGAGGTCTGTTACACCTGTATATAACCTGTACATATTTCTTCTGTTTGGTGACCAATAAGAGAACTTTGGACACTTTTTTTTTTTTCCCCCTCCCCCTTTTTTCAATATTGAACCCAGTTAATCTTTGGGTCGTATTTGCAGGCAGTCCCGGTCTTCCCAAAGACTGCGTCCTTGCCAAAATCCTCCAAGCCCAGATGATGGACAACCTTGACATTGAAGGCCTCTACCCACTGTACAAGAGAGTGGAGCAGTATCTGGAGGAGTTTCCTAAAGAGAGGTGAGTTGTAAACCTTCACCATGCTCTGCTAGACTGTAATGCTGTTTTGTAAGCACTAGATGGTGTAAACACACAGGATGATCTATGAACAGTGTAAGGAGTTATGATTACCTTGGGGTGGTGTCATTAGTAAAAGCAATACTCTGAATCTAATGAACCAATACACTGATGATATTCTGTGTGGTTCAGGAACAGATTACAGATAGACGGTCCTTATGATGCGAGTTTCCTGGAGAAGGTGAAAACGTGTCCTCCTGAAGACGACGGCTCTATAGAATATGCAGTCGGAAAGGTAACGCTGTAAAATGTATTTGTTCTTTTAAGTTTCTGAAGGTAATTAAGAACACATACTGACTCCACCTTCTGAAAAAATATAGGTTCTTCAGTACAGAGTAGCAATGACTGCTAAGGATTGCTCCATCATGATCACATTCGCACCTTGTGGAGAAGATGAAAAGTGAGTATCATTCGCTCTGTGTGCGTTATTAGGGATTTTAAATGTGTGGTGGCCTGGAAAATCTCTTAACACTGTGTCTTGTTTTTGACTGCTTGCTAGAGTTCAGACATGGCAACATGTGACAGGTTTTTGCAGACAGCCACACAAATATTATCATCTACAGTGACTGGAAAACAGCTGGTCCTTTGCAAATATGACTAGCTGTTTCCCTCTGCCATAATGTGTTGCTCATCCCCGGAAACTACATGGCCTAATTTAAACAGCTTAGTCACTTTACCAGAAACGTCTCGTCTGCTCCTGACGTTACCATTAAGAGTAACACTTCGCATGGTTTATCTTCTAATACATAAGACATTTTTCCCAGTCAGAGTGCATTGTTCTGCCATTGTGTTGTTGCTCAGTGACTGATTTCCATGACCCTACAGCTGTCGGTGCTTTAAAGGTGCTTGCTCTGTTGTATTATATTCTCGTAATGCTAATTTACACCAACAGTAAATTCCACTAGGTTGGGCTTACGGTCATTAAAAACTCAATCGGAAATAGATCCGAATGATGATTTTAATATTTTGATAAATGTGATGTAGGCATCAGCCTTATGAAGTCTCATTTAAATATACAAACATTAAAACTAACAGGCACATGAAGTGAAATCTGGTGCTTCAATTATGATCTTTGGAAACAAAACATATATAAATATGGTTGTCATGGTGAAAAAAATTGCACCAAATTGTAGGCAAATGGAAAACAAGCAGCATTGTGTAAAGAGCCAGGAGCCACTAGGCTGCGCTGTGGTCATCTACGTATAACAAGGACACAGCGGGATTTTAGAGCCTGCTGAATTGAGCGGGTCTGAGGCTGACCTGAATGCTTTTAGAGGCGAGAACTGAATGTTCTGAATGAGAATAAAGTTGTTCTATATTTTTGTTCCTATATGAGTGACATCTCTGTCTTTATGGACAGAAATGTATATGTATAAATGAGATAATTAAGTCGCTCTGGATAAGGGCGTCTGCCAAATGCCAGATTTCTCTAAGCGGATAAAGTTAAGGTGGGCGTGGCTTGTTACTCTACCTGTACTTAAACTCTATTAATTGCTTTGTTTTTACAGACTACAGCCTCATTTAGAAATCCAGCCTACAAAATCTCGTTTCTCATTCTCCGTCTCCATCCTGGATTTGGACCCCAAACCGTATGAGAGCATCCCGAACCAGTATAAACTCGACTCCAAAATCGTCAACTATTACCTGAAGAGCACAAATGCCACACAGGAGCTGACTCCCTCCACCCTTTACACTGAGCGGCAGGAATGCACGCTGCTCTTCCACCCTGTATGAACCTCACTTTCCTCTCGTCCCTGCTCTACAAGCTGCTTCTCATGTGAACAGTGGCAAAGGCAAAACCTGAACATGGAATGCACCATCCGTGTGTAATATTCTCAGTTCTTATTCATTTGTCCTCCCCCATTAAGATGTGTGCCATGTCTCTGTAATGAGAATGTGACTGAACCTTTCAAGGAATGAAAGGCACAGAGAGAGAGGAAGGGCATGGTGGGTGGTCATGTGACCCACAACAGCATTCTAGTGCCAAAAGTGGCTTTCTTCACTTGTGTTTTTGCTCAGCATGGAGTGATAGTGTCTCTGTGTAGAGACTAAATTGATAGTTAACTAACAAAGATGGATACTTGATGTGACGTGAGACTACTACTTCATAACATTTAGGTCTGTGACCACTGACATTAACAGGATTTACAATATGGCTTGAAGGCTGAATGCATGTTGATGCATTTAGCTCAATGCCATCACATTTTGTACATTCAGTAAGTACTGTACCATAGTCACTTATTATTTATGTTGAGTAATCAAGCTTCTCAAATCACCTATGAGGTGGCTTGTGAAATTTTTTATTATTTTTTTTTGTTCCAGTTTTAACAAAAATGCACATGGCATGCTGATGACAGTGTTTAACCACTGCATGTGTTTGCTGCTTAATTTGCTCCTAATCTGTTGTTTTTACGAACATTTTTCCAGGTTTTTTCCTTTACTTTTTTTGGTGTAATCTCCATCCACCTTAAGTGTAGCACATGCACTTACCAAGAAAATAATTATCTGGTAATCTTGTGTGCTACAAATACAGTGGATGTAGACCAGTTTAAAAAAAAAAAGGGGGGGGGGGGGGTGAAGGAAGGAAGGAACTTATTCTTTTAGGTGCTGGAGAAATGCAGTTCGGGAGAATTGAGCTCTTGTCTGGTCCTACACCAGACTAGGCAGTGGTTAATGTAGGTTTTACATGTGGACCAAAGGCATTCAACACAAGTTGCACATAAGGGTATAGTGACTTTATGGCACTTTCCAAAACTTAGTGACCTAAAGGAGTTTGTTAAATTTTTAATGGCTTGTTCATTATTATAAAGTAGTTTAACGAGTTGCCTGTGGCTCAGTACATATGTCTGACCCATTTAATTACAGCAGAAAGCACAGCGTTTACTATAGCCAAATCTTTTATAGAGACAAACGTAAACTTTCCAAAAAGTTTACACTTCTTGTGTGTGACCACTTTAACTCGACACTATACATCACATTCAAGGACTCTGTGCACCTGTGGAGGGTCACATCAGCTTATAAATGCCATCCATGATCATCCACAGATGCATCATTGCTTTGGCCAGTGCTGTGTGTGTGGATTTTTTTTTTTTTTTTTTTTTTTTTTTTTTTTTTTTTTTAAATTAATTTTTTTTTAAATAATGACCTTCTAGCTCAGATGTGGTCTAGCAATTGCTGTGTCTAATGCTTTTTTTTTTTTTTTAAACCACTAAAATTCTGTTTCTCTTTTTTAGTTGAACTGAACGATTCCATGACTTGATTTGACTTTACTGCACATTTGCGCGTGTCGGTTCTCGAGGCCTTAAGCAACAGTTCAGAGGATTTTCATGGATTTAAACATGGACAGCCTTCAATATCGGCCAAACTCTTTACTGTTCCTCCTAATGTACCTCTGTAAGTGTACTTTGTGCTGCAGATTTTTAGTTCGGTAGTCATTACACGTGAAAGAGTAAAAATAGAACATTTTTGTAGTTTAAAGTGAAATCAGATGTCATTTGTTACTCTAATGCAAGAGAGAGAAATTTATTTAGGGAAGACTGAACGTTTCATTGTTACAAAGCAAAACAATTTGATCTACACTGCCAGTCAAAAGTTTGGACACATGGAGTTTGTTACAGTTTAATCATTATTAGTGCCACAGGAAAAAAAAGTAAGTTGAGGAAAAATATTAAAGACCTAAATCTTCAGTGTATCTAACAGGAGCACTGAATCAGCAAAGCGTATAGCGATATGGAGCATGCGCTAATATCAATTATCACAACAAATGTCATGTTCTACTACTTTTTTCCAGTTGGTTAATTTTTCCAATTTTACTGTTAATTCACTTACACCCATTCCTTCATTAGATTTAGAGTTAATTCTACAGGATTTAAAACCTGCCGATACACTGATTAATTAGAAGGTGAAAACTCTTGAGTGGCAGTGTACGTGTGTGTGGCTAAGGCCAAATCTCAAGTCTGTGACGTGTGGAAACAAATAGGTTAACTTGCAGGGGGCAAAACATTGACTGACTCACTACAAGGAACTAAAGGATGTGTACTTGCTAAACTGAAACCCAGGTTACTATTAATCCTCTCAAGAAATCACAATCACTGTGATACAGAAAGTAAGGACTAAACTATTCACTATTTCAAAAGACAAAGTGGATTTTGCGGTCACATTTTTCTATTTAAATTATTTATTTTTCTAGCTATTGTCTAATGATGTATATTTACATACGCTATGTGCACACGTGTACATGTGCTGACAGAATGTGACCAGATGGCATTAATACATTTCTTAATGGGTGATGATACAGTGGTGTTTATACTGAATAAAATTATAAAGAAAGTATACACATGCCTGAAGTGTTTGTGTTGCCTGATTGTTCAAAAACATACAGATTGTATTAAACTTTCGATTGTAGCTTCCACTCCAAACGCCGTCAGAAGACTCCGAAAGCATTCCGGTGCCAACTCCACCACGTTTTCCGTATCCAATTTTTGAGCTGTTAATAAAGACAGCAGGCTTTATCATTGAGGATTTTTACATTTTTTTTTTTTTTTAATATTTATAAATGGAAAAACAACAGATTGACAGTATTACATTAACATGGTGTCTCAGTACTACAGCACAATATCAAAGTATACATAAAAAAAAATTTCTACATATAAATGAAAATAACTATGTACAAAGCCAGGTTTAAAATATTCCTCCCATCACCTTTTTGGTAAGCAGCTGGGGTCAGAGATCAGGGTCAGAGATCAGGGTCGGCCATTATGCATCAAACAGTTCAGAGTAAAAGTGTCTGTGCTAGATTTGGAGAATCAGTGCCTAATCTTGAATCATCTCATGTGCACACCATAAAAGCACTGGTTCATGACCATTAAAATCAATTCACATGGATATCCAGGGCCCATGGGACAAGCAGATCATACGTTTGGGCTATTAGTTTTTTTTTTTTTTTTATTCATAGTTGCGGGGCAGACAAGTCGGGTAGAATTTTTTTCCTGTCTCTCGTTCAAAATAAAGTTTTTGTTCAGTAAATTAAAACAAAATGCCCTTCATAGTGGTGCGACCCACTTCGATGCTATAACCTTAGCACGCTATTTGTTCTGAATCAGGTTTTACTAGAAAACATGAAACTCAGTAAAACAAAGCACAGTGTAAAGCTGTCCTATAACTCGCGTTCTAGCCCAACATGATGTCACCTTGCAGTTAAACATGCTGAGAAACAAAGATGCCAGCCAGAATGGAAGAATGTATGTCTGATGTGAAGAGTAAACATCACAGCCTGGCTCTTTGTCAAGGGTGCAAACAAGCTGTGAAAACTTGGACCCTTTCTTGGCAAAAGTTAAAAACTACAGCCAAGTTGTCCCCTATGTGGGAAGTGACATACTCCTTTGTGTCTGTATTAATGCACTTAACTAGCTAACTAGCTCACCATACATCATGTTCGCTACCACTTTTGCACACTGAAGCCTTCACTTTCCTGGTGGGCTAAACAATGGATTTATCATGTGTCCACCCTTGAACTCCGTTTTCAAGGCTAAACTAACAGCATTACAGCGAGACGAACACATGTCGTTTAACTGTTCCTCTCAAAATGATTAATCTGTCGAATGTGTTGTCTCAGTAAATGGTATCCTCACCTTGCTCAGGCATTTTCATCAGTAGGTCAATCTTCGGCTTGACTGTTCCTTCTTTACTGATGGTAATGTTCCAGAAAATGCTCATTGTACACCTGAAGTAGAGAAATGCAGACACAAAATCTCACCAAGCAAGATCAAGCCAAATGGGTTACTTCCTTAAGTGCTGTAACAGATTTTTAGTTGTGTTGATATTTTCCTACACAATTGCCTGTCATGTCATTGGTTATGATATTATATTCCACAGTGACCACGTTTACCTGTATGAGCTCTCAATTTACTTTAACTGGAAAGGTGGTGCATTTGGGACTTTCATTATTGGTGGAAGCTACAGATCGGTCCTTCTTTCTGACCAAAACAACAAGCCTTAAAATGTCTTTATGCTGCATTCTGAATGGGACAGACTTTACCTCAGGGGTGTAAACTCTACCTAGAAACACTCCCTTTCTAGGTACAGAGATCTGGGTACATAGTGATACAGTTAACCAATGCTAGTTGAACATAGTGATACAATTAAACAATGCTAACAATGAAAAAAAAAGCATTGCATTCGGAATTGCCAAAGGTTAAAAAAGCTTACCCAGGAAGTTGTGGACTCTGGATCACCATGATCTCAGATCTGCTGCCCTCAGGAAGTTGAACCACATCTGGGTATTTCTCCTGCCAAACAAGTGAGAGCAAGTTCAGGGGTGTTTAGTGGTACACACACTACATATATTCGGAGAGTAAGTAACTGAGACCTGCACATTTACTGCTGAGGAACGTGATGATGCACAATGCATTACTGAGTAACTACACTCTTTCAGGCACTTCAGCAAAATGGTACATTTTACTAATACCTGAGGTAATTAAGCTAATGTTTTTTTTTTGTTGTTGCTTGTCAAATTTCAGTTCCTCTTCCCTGTACCAGCTCCCTGGGCTTTAAAGAAAAATACACAGAATTAAAAAACAGCAACCCTGACCAGGATAAAGCAGTTACTAAATATAAATGAATGAACGAGTATACTCCCATGATAACAACTTGGGTCCCACAGGTCCCCAAGCCCAATGCACACCTCTAGTTGCAAGTAGCATCAATCTATTACTGTCAGCCTTATTTTGTTGTTTTGTGACTGTGGACAGGCATGAGAAGGAACTAACCATTTCATGATGCTGGCAGAGTTTGGGTATGCTTGTCTCCTTACAGGAAAGCATAAATTCAAGTCAGTACAAAGTTCTTCTGACTGATCGCCTTTTATTTTATGATGAAACATTTCTATCCTGATGGGAGTAGTCACTTCCAGGATGACTCCACCCCCATCCACAGGGCACGAAGGCTCACTGAATGGTTAGATCAAGATGAAAATGATGTAAATCACATCCAGTGACCTGCACACTCACCACATTTAAACCCAGCTGAACACCTATAGCAGCATGTTAGCACTCTCATGCCTCCAGTCCAGTACCAGAAACTTGGAGAATCAGTGCCAAGGCACATTAAAGATGGATGGTTCATGGTGGCCCAACACCTTACTAAAGCCCTTTATGTTGGGGTGTCCTTGAATTTGTCACTCATCCATACTCATTAATATGTTTGAAAAATGATTTACTAGGATATGCCAATCTTTCTACTAGCCAGTTTAAACAGTCATACATCTTACGAAAAATGTTTTGATTTAAGTGCTGTTTGCTTTGTAGTGCACTTTTATCCTGCATTAAAGTGACATCTAGAAGAGAACATTCCCATTAAGGACTCAACCAGTAATAAATATCTATGATGTTATTACTAACCATGATTTTCCATGTAAAGTTTATGGTTTACTACTGTGTACTGGGCATTAATAATCCAAGTTAAATTTAAAAGGGTTTAGTGATGCAGATTTAAGTACTAGTTTACTGCACCAAAGAAAATAAAATGAGAGAAAGATTTACCAAACACTTTTCTATAATAGCATAAACTGTCTTTTATCATAGTTCATATACACACATAAGAACTCACTTCATTAAATTAAATGTAGCTTATATATATATTTAAAGCTAAATTTAGTGTAAAAATAGAGTTCATATATACACACACACAGTCAGGTCCGGAAGTATTTGGACAATGACAGAGTGTGACTTTACCTTTATACACCAACACAGTGGATTTGAAATAAAACAATCAAGATGTGATGGAAGTGTAGACTTTCAGCTTTATTTTAAGAGGCTCCACAAAAATATGGCATTTACCATTTAGGAATTACAGCCGTTTTCAGCAAAGTACCTCCATTTTCAGGGGCTCAAAGGTATTTGGACAAAGTGACATAATTGTAAATATAATTTTAATACTTGGATGAAAATCCTTTGCAGTCAATGACTGCCTGAAGTCTGGTGCCCATGTTCTCAAAACTCAAATTCTGAGTTTCCTCCCTGGAGATGCTTTGCCAGGCTTCACTGCAGCCACCTTCAGTTGCTGCTTGTTTGTGGGTCTTTCTTGTCTTTTTTGTGTGTGGAATGCCGCATTACTCTGCTGAAAGAGGCCACTGCCATTAGGGAATACTGTTGCCATGAAGGGGTGTACTTGGTCTGCAACAATATTTAGGTAGGTTGTACAAAGTTAAATCCACAGGAATGCTAGGAATGGTATACCCTAATGGAATTGGCCTCTTTCAGTGGGATAATGTGTCCTTCAACACTACAAAAATTGTTTAGGAATGGTTTGAGGGACATGACAAAGAGTTCAAGGTGTTAACTTGGCCTCCAAATTCCCCAGATCTCAATCCGATCGAGCATCTGTGGGATGTGCTGGACAAACACGTCCAATCCATGGAGGCCCAAACTCGCACCATACAGGACTTAAAGAATCTGTGGCTAATGTCTTGGTGCCAGATACCACAGCAACACCTTCAGAGGTCTTGTGGAGTTGATGCCTCGAGAGGTCAGAGCTGTTTTGGTGGCACAAGGGGGACCTATACAATTATGGCTGATCGGTGTGTGTCTCTATCTATCTATCTACACTCAAACACATTTATACACTATACTGTTTTAGCAAAATTTAGCAAATCTCATTGAGGCTGATTTTACTCCTTAGGGACCATGAGTGTATTCTGTGTTTTGTACGCAAAACCAGAACATAAAACCAGACAAAACATCCAATAACCACTTAAAAAAACAATGTCTTTCCATTCTCTAGTTATTATGTAAAGCCCACCACAGATAATCTATTCCCCAGTCTTCCTGTGCAGACATTCAGTCTTTAAAAAAAAATTTCCAAGAGTTTCTCAGACAGGAAAAAAAAAAAAAAAATCCTCACTGGTGGTCATTCCTGTCTGCACTGGTGCTGGAGGTATTTCCCTTACACAGCAGAGCCGTTTGATTTGTCCAATCTTGAATAATTTCATATATGTTAAAATTCACACATACTATCAGTGATGCTTTTTAAAGTACTTATCATAAAGGCTTTCTCCTTATGGCTGGGAATTGAATATTAGAATGATTTTGATTAAATGTAGTGAACAACAGATATCCTCTATGAGTAGATGCATGCAGAGATAAAATCGGAGCGTTCTAACCTTCCTGCTACTTACGACTTCCTATTTAAAACTTATTATTAAAAACCCACTGAAACAAACTGAAAATGACTTACTGTCTGGGAAATATAGTACAACAGCCTCTCTTTTTGTCCCTCTTGTGAAGTTAATAAGACAAAACAAATACAGCTGGACATGTTAGCAACTGCAAAGCCTTCTGTGCTGAAGATATTCCTGTGTTGGAAGTTACAGCTTTACTGTTACAAAGCACTGACACTGGAGACTCCTTCCAAAAAAGCTCCTCACATATCAACATTTACGCATGTTCTAAAATGTATTCGGGTGGAGCATCGCCTACACAAGTCCTTGTGTGCATTAATATAAACCTTGCAGCTGGAACAAAACAAAAAAAGAAAACAACACTTTCTGACCAATCAGAATTGAGCACTGAATAGTACTGTGGTATAATTACTTATAACCTAAATACTTCTTACATACTGTGTGTTAAACTTGGCCACTTCACTTTTGATCATTTTAGCCTCTTTGTATTTTGTATAAAGTAAGAATGTGATATATTGAGTGTCACAAGTTAGATGAATCCAATTCAAATTTCCATCTCCTCTCACCTGGCAAATAGTCTGATTTAGAATTCTGAACATCTATGTAATATTTGCTGGAGATTGTATAAACTGCTGATGGTTGTTCTCTAAATGGCATATACTGTACACACCAAATAACCTAAATATGTTCCAAATTCCTAACTGCAATTATCCCCCAATCTTTAAAAATAATAAATAGTTGAACAACAGTAACCTTCCATTGCACTAATGATGCTATTGGCCTGAGCTCATGCTTTCAAAAGCTTCCCACTTAAGCCATTAATTTAGGCATCACTACAAAACCTGGCCATTATTCACTAATCCTGGGAAAAGATGCCTTGTCCCCTCGGAAGATTTGTGTTAACAGTTATTAAAGTGTCAGAAAGGTATGAACATTCTGCAATACAATACAGTATTTCTCTTACTGTTCATCTCTCTCTTTGCCTGCAGTCATTTTATTACTCAAAAATACCTTTGCTCTATAGGTCTTAAAGGGTTTCAGTGATGATTAAAGACACATGCTTCAAACTACATATTTAAACTACTCATTTTTAAATGAATGATTTTGATAAGTAGGGATGGACTGTATTAACACATTTAAGTTCACAGTGGAAGTGGAGTAGCATCTGCATCTACTAGCACCCTACTGTTACAATTTTGCCTTTAAACGTTGGGAGACGGGGCCTAAGGGATAGTCACTTTCTAGGGGTTATAGTATCCAGAGAGACAACATAAAGTGACTTAATAAGGTGTTGGGCCGCCATGAGCCACTAGAACAACTTCAATCCGCATTGGCATGGATTCTGTAAGTCTCTGGAAATGTACTGGGAGGATGAACACCATTCTTCCAAAAGATTTTTCCTCAGGTGGTGTCTTGATGATGGTGTTGGAGAGTGCTGTCAGATACATCACTCCAAAATCTCCCATAGGTGTTCAATTAGGTTGCATTCTGGTAACTGTAAAGGCCATAGTATATGATTTACCTCACACCATTCAGTGAGCCCTCATGCCCTGTGGAAGCAGGTGGGGTCATCCTGGAAGAGACCACACCCATCAGGATAGAAATGTTTCAATATAGGATAAAGGCGATCAGTAAGAAGAAATTTGAACCCAAATAATGCCATCAAAATGTCCACCACAGCATAGCAACAGAGCCTTTATTTTCATTTAATTTGTCACAGATTACAGAACACGTGTGCACGTAACAGAATTCAGCTACAGTGTTATGTTTTGTCAGCCTTATATCTGTTGTGCAAATCTGAAAAAGCAAACAAAGCATGTCTTCCTTGATCAGCTAATAATATGCGGTAAGGAGAGAATGGTGTAAATCTTATTTTTCATAAAACTACCCCTTTAAGACAGAAGCCCTTAGTGAGTGCTTTAAATGGAAGATGCCCTAAGGTACCCTGCTCAAGTGAAGGAAAGAAATACAGCTCTCTCACTGAAAGCGCTGACGCCAGACATGCCACAACAGAGTACCTCAGTTTTCTGGCATAACATGAATTCTTCCATATAAAAAAATCCATACGAGACTCCACCAGCACTACCACAGTGGAAAAAGGCATCTTACATTTTATGCAAGTTGCTAATGCAATTAAAGAGACATATCATGATGACATAATCATAGTTTCTGATGCATAGCTTCTGACCAACATTTGGGGCTTAATTCTCTCAGAAAACTCTTAGCTTTATGAGGTTTGTGGTTGTATACAGACCATAGTAATAATCTTTTGGATGACAGATTCAGGAACAATAAAATACTGAACGGAAAAGGAAAATGTTGTTCAATGTTTCGTGTGCTGTTTTAAGGCAAAACCTTACAAGTAATAGCAGAGTAGAAGACTCCAACTTGCAATCTGACAGTTTATTTTAAAATAAAAAAAAAAAACAATACTAATGCACAATTATATCATCTATTTAAATTAAAGTTTCATGGACATGCAGTCTGAAAAAAGTGAAGTTGGGCAATAAAATATAGTTATATAGTTATAGAACTATATAGGTATACATGTTCTTTTCTTTGGAATCACAGTTTTATTAGGGATGCATCGATAGCGATACTGGTATTGGGTATCAACCGGATACCGTGCTCATACTTGTAAAAGATGCCCCAATACTGACAACTGATACAACTGCTACTATGTGACATAAGGTTAGTGTATGCTGTTGCTCTAATGAACAGATGACACAAAATGACACTGATCCGGATGTATTTTACAATTAATGATGCCTATCAAAGCAAAGCAGACTGCAAAGTGTGCTCTGTGAAAATATCAAGAGGAGGAACTACAGCATCTTCCTACAACACAAGGAAGCTTGTTCTTGATAATCAGCTACTACTGGTCATTGATAACAAGGGATTGCGATGCAGTGAAGACAATGAAACATACTTTACGTACAGGTGTGGTTTTCCCAAAGTGAACCAAAATTCAAAATTCATTTAAAATCAATTCATTAAAATTATAATGTACAAGCCTATGTGGACACACACACACACACACACACACACACACACTTTACACAGTCACTATGTAAACCTGGGAAGCATAAACAGAGCCGAATGAAATGTTCAGCGACGGCTCTGATTAATACCAAAGGCCAATTAAAAAAATTCACGTAAAAACTTCATTAAATTCAATTTTATTTTATTCTTTCACTTGCGCATGTGAGTGAAGCATAAACTCCAGAGAAACAGAAAACCACTGAAATCACAAAACCACACTTTTTACACACTGTACTCTTTATTTAAAATCTTAATCTACAAAGATGTCATGATTCTGCACAGCAAACTGTTAGTTTACACCACCATGGGGAAACAAAAAACATAAATATACCAGTTATTCACTGTTCCACTGACTTATGTCACGTTTTTAGGTGAACAGTTTTGTAATTACAGCTAGCAGATAGCTACAGACAAATCAGGCTATATAATTAGTAATTATACTACAGTAATAGGCTCAGGAGCAAGGTTACCTGCTTTATAACCAGTCTGATGTGACATGCCCTCTTCATGACAGTCTGGCAAAAAGGTTTCGGTCATTAGTAAACAGGAGACTTGGATTGGATTGGCTGAGAAAGGTCGGGGCTCTCGGTGGGGGATTTGGTAGCTCTCGAACTAGGCCCATTAATTATTAAACATTAAACAGTTAATATCTCACAAAACAAACAAACAAACAAAAAACACAGGAAATTGTTAATTGAACTATTCATAACTGAATACCTGAGTTGCCAAAACAGATTATATTTGAAGTGTGCTGTTGATCGTCGGCTGGCAATAGCTCTTATGGGAATGCAGCTGAGACATGACCAGTGTTGGTATCTGTATCAGCGACTACAGAAAAACATCTTGTACTCGGTCTGGGGGGGAAAAAAGGTATCGATGCATCCCTATTTGTGCTGTTCAGCTCTTACATCATAGCTTAAGAATGCACTAAATAAACTGTACTGTATGTGTACTGTACTGTAAAGATAGTCCCTTTCCTTCAAATCACCACAACAATGGACTTTAACAGAAGATACATGGTGGGGACTTTTTGCTTACATTACCTGTATGCTGTATCCCAGCATTGTCTTCTCCTGAAAATGCTTTCACATGTGTTTGGTATATGGTGGACAAAAAAACTTGAAATGGATCATCTTATACAAGTCTCTCTTGCGTAAAAGAACCAGCAGCTGTGCATACCTATTAGATTTGTCATAGGATGGGTTAACATCTGAACAGAAATAGCACACTTCATTGCCTCTACATCAAAAGATATGGTTAAACCAAGAGTGGTCCTGAAAGATAAAGATAAGCTTAGCTATAGAAAATGTGCTCTGGTCCTGCCCATTACCCAATAATGAGACTCTGAAGGAATCAGTTTAATTTGAACAAAAATCTATAGACATCCTCAATTTAATTAGGTCCCATAATCATGAAGTACAAAATCAAGAACCAAAAGGTTTGATATTATCTTTTAAGTCCTGAAAGTTTTATTCCTTCCATTTTTTTTTTTTTTTTTTTTTTTTTTTAAAGTTCACCTCTGTTAAAGTCAGTGGATAGTATATGATTTGGAAAGACAAACCTGTCTATATGAAGTCATCAAGTCCAGAACCACCCAAGACGCTTTCTACAGCTAGCCAAACAACCAAACTGAGCAAAATGAGTATAAGGGCTTTAGTCAGACAGATGACCTAGAACCTGGTCACTCTGTTGGAACTCCATAGGTTTATTTGGAGAATTCGCAAGAAGAGCAACCATCATCGAGCATTTACGGTAAAGCAGTCAAATAAAAAACCTCAGTAAAAGGCCCATGATGGCTCATTTGGAGTTTGCCAGGAGGACTTTTAAGCCACGAGAAACAAGATTCTATGGTCTGATGAAATCATGACTAAACTCTTTGGCCTGAATGGCAAGTGTTAATTCTGGAAGAAACCAGGCATTGCTCATCGCCTGGCAAATTCTATCCCTGTGGTGAAGCACAGTGGTGGCAACATCACGCTGTGGAGATGTTTTTACAGCAGAAGGCTCCAGGAGGCTTGTCCTGATGAACAGATCACATTCCTGAGAAAACTCAAGAGCAGTCAAGACCTCTGATTGAGGCAAAGGGTGACTTTCCAACAGGACAATGACCCAAAAGAGCCAATACAAAATGCAGAGACTTTGGGACAAGTCTGGGAATGTCCCTGAGTGACCCAGGAAGTTCCCGGACATAAACCCAATCTCTATAGAGACCTAAAAATAGCTCCTTCCATGACGGTCCCCTTTCAATCTGACAGACTTGCAGAGGTTCTGCAGAAAGGACTGGATGAATCCAGCTGTGCCAAGCTTATAGCATCACACCCAAGGGTCTAAATGTGTGTCAAAGTTTGTAAAATTTGTATCATGTTTTAAAAACCTATTAGTGTCGTTTAATTATGGAGTTTTTTGTAAACTATATCCATTTTAGAGTAAAGTAACAAAAGGAGGAAACAGTGATCTAAAAAAGTTAGTATGAATACTTTCTGAATGCACTGTACATAAAAATGTTTGGCCTTTAAGTAAATATTTAAGGGTCACATCTATGTTCCAACCATGCACACCATCATCCCATTTCTTCTTATAGAAAAAGAAACGAGTTTAACCTTTAAATTGAGTGTGGTAGTGGTTCAAATAAAAATCTCTCTGGACACCATCTTCAAGTTGGCAAGTTCTCCTTCCCTTGGTACCAGAGCAGTCAAACCCAGATTTCTAGGTTTCAAGTACTGAAAAATAGGTTTCAAATACTGAAAGGTGTTAAACCTATTAAAATGCATCATACTCTTGCTATATAGCAGGAACAAAACAAGGGTTTAATGCTTTGTACTGGATAATTGGAACTGAAATCTGAAAACACAAACCTCTATCTAGTTAGTTCACTACCTATAAAATGTGCTCTGGCTTGTCTTATCCAGCAGGATACCAGGCCAAAGTATTTGTTCCAATTCTGTAAAACATGACCTCATTTCTGTGATTAGCTCTCCTTATTTATGAGCTTAATTAGTCAAATCAGGCTTTGTGCTGAATAGTTGGAACTGAAATCTGTAGATAACCATATTTAGTCATGTCAGTTTAGTTTACAACGTGCCCTTGCTCTGTATCAGCATACACAACAAGGGCCAGAGGTATTTGTTCCAACCCTGTTTAACACCGCATAATTTATACCCATTAACAAAAAAATGAGTTTAATTGAGAAATTGCGTGTTGTGGTGGATGAATGGAGCAAATGCGCATAGCCATATCCTTCATCAAGTCATTACTCCAACCAGGGCCACAAAAAATATCTGTAACTGATTTATTTAAAAGAGGCTTGTATCTTTTATTTCATCACCGAAATGCTTACGTTTCCCTCAAAGGCAGCCTTCACAAATGATCATCGGTTGTTATTCCAAAGGTAGAGTACAGTACAGTACATGACCAAAACAGTCACACTACTGTCATCTGTGTAGTACAAATTCTTAAATTCACTTCTCAATAATCTCCAAAACCAACACTTATCCTGATCGGATTATTTTCGCCCTTTAAGAAAAGCAACTAATAAATATTTCAGTTTTACCTTCCCAGATTTTTATCCTCAAGATAATGAGATTCCATTATGTAATGATGATTTATAGAGTACCGTTGCTGTCTATTAAAAGGACCTCATCACAAAAATGGAACTTCAAAGATGTCTCTTCATGAGAGAGACACACACAGCCTCTGTCATCACTGAAATTATATGTCTCAAAAGCACTAACTCCTTGATCCTAGCACTCTTACGGTCTGTGATGGTCAGGCGCTTCGTGTGTTCTTAGATTTTATAAACAAGTTTCTCGGACTTTACTAGTACAAATACATTTGGCAAAATGTTTTAGGGAAAAAAAAAAAGATTATAAGACTATTTAAATAAGAAAAGACATAATACATTTTTTTTGCAAATTATAAAGGAAGAAAACTGAGGGATAAATCTTACTGTACTGCACACGTTATCCATAAACCAACAACCCAAAACAGCACTTACAGACTAGACATAACCACCCTCCATATGAAATTGGACACTGCCTGCTTATACTTTTGCCCACCCATGAAACGGGAGATGGGGTTGGACAAAAGTATCATGGGGAAGAACACTTTTTAGTGCACACTGAAAATCCACATCCAGGACACCTTCTTGGTTGTTCTTATCAGTTTATACAGAGCCTCTATGCCTGAGAGAATGCTGAACATGTACATTACAACCTATTTTCTACCCTAAGTGGATGTTCTAACATAAGAACTAATGACAAGCCATATGGCACCTCTTTTGTTCACAGCACCTCCATAGCCTAGTAATTACGGCACAGCAAATCACCGACCTCTTTCTTCCAAAAGAGGCAGTATCTTGTACCTGACCCCAAGACTGTGACTTTCAGATACTGAACTGAAGCTTCTTAGGCAAGTCCTGGCTTCGCTCAGAGTGCAGCCTCGTCTGTTTTAGACATTTATCAGCTCGGCAGCCGAGCAGACGCACACTGTCCTAGCGCTGCTGGCAAAGCCCACACAGCCTGGGAAAGGCGGAAATATTTGGCCTCGCAAAACTGCCTGCAAACCACTGGTAATGTACAAATGACTTGCTCATTTCTGCTCTCCTCTAACCATCAATAAAGCTGTTAAACCTTCATGAATCTGCACGCTTTTCTTTCAGAAGACCTAATTTAACTAGAATTAGCATTCCTCTTTCTGGATACAGTTTGAGTTTGTGATTTAGTACTTGAGATTATAAAAAAAAAAAAAAAGATATATGCTACCATGGTGCATGTGGAGAAAAGAAAAAGCAGTTAACTGTTTGCATTTGTTGGAAAAACAAGTTTAGTTCCAGCACTCCTACTGTCTGAGAAACTCAATAGTGTAAATATTGCTTTCTATCTGGGTTCAGAAGAAACCCATACGTACAGTCATGCAGGATGTCCTCACTCACTGCTGGATATTTTCTACCCTGCTCTCTTTTTGCCTCTTTGAAAGATTCTTTCCATCTGAGCCTTGTCATCCTAAAAAGCTTGTTAATCAAAATGCTTTCTCTGGTTCACTCTTTTTCTCCTCACTCTTCAGTTTTCTTTTTTCCCTTTGCCACAGACCCAGATCTTTTCGAACACTAACCACATGACACTTTGCCTAAGGCTTGCATCCAGTGTGTTGACATCGGAAAGGGGTGGGGGCGGCATCCCTAAGCATGTCTGAACTTCCTGCCTTGATTACTAATCACGAATCTGTGCTGCTTACTGTTCTTCTCACGAGCATAGAGTTTTATTTTGTAGTTCATCCTTGCAATGTTATATTCCAATGTTCCTCTCATGCTTTGTTTAAATGGTTTATTTATGGTGGTACAGGAAGCTTTTACACACTGGCAAGGGTGTACAAAATGGGAATATTTTGTTGCACATGGTTTTACTTGCTTTGCTCTTCTGCAGTGGGGAAGTTATGATTTGGTGCGTGCTTCAGAATATTCGACATTCACAGACACTTCCGCTCTAATACGGTGAAAATACAGACATTAAATACATCTATATACACAAAGATACAGAAAATTGAATAGTGTACTCGGACAGCTGTTTGTCAGGACCTTTTTAGGGTTATTGGGCTCAAAAATATTTGTGTTATGGTTGTTAAATCTAAACACAACACTTAAAAACAAGTAATTGGTACCTAACACATATGTAAATAATAGCTTTAGGGTAGCCTTACTGTTTTGCTATATGGTGCCACTATATTCACTGAGCTGTCTGACAGTCTGACAAGATAATACAGAAGCCCAAATACAATGGCGTAACTTGCTATTTATTTCCAGACTTGTTATTATAGAAGTGTGTGTGAAACTATAAATTAAAAGGGGTATATTAAGGGTAGTGGGGCCTAAGATCTTCGTTTCATTCCACAGACGTCCGTCATGAGACTATGGCTTTTACTTGCCGTGTCATTTTTCTGCTGGCTAAGCTACAGTGCTGCCAAAGATCAGAATCCGAATCATACTGTGGCTCGAGGAAGACGAAGGAGGGGGAAGAAAACGGCCCATCGAGACAGGGTGTCAGTAAATGGTGGATATAATGGAGGATCAGTTTTCATCGAGTCTTATAAAGGAGTAGAGGAACCAAAGCCGAACTACAATGTTATTCCAGGTCAGTGCATACTTAAGAGGGGTCTTAAAATTGACAGATGCAAAAGCGTACTGAATGGCTTTATTTTGGTACAAGTCTCTGTCTTCAACAATATAATTTGTTTTGCTGGAAACACTGTGGAATGCAAATCAGTTCTGTGAGTCTTTCAAAACAACTGAGATAACTCCAAGTTATCTTCCGAGTGATTCCTAATAGTTCTGATGTCTACAGATATAAAGAGTGCACAAAATCAAATAAATGACCATATGGGATGCACACGGTCCATTTTGCAAAACTATATATAGAAAAGCTAACAGAGATTTGAAGGCTTAGCTCAGCAATTATTAACATGATTTATATCATGGCTATAAACTTCATAGGTTTAGGTTCAAGTTATGCTTTCCACTGAGGATTTGTGGTATTTCCTGAAAGAAAAATCTTGGGAAGCCAGCTATTTGTTGACATGACCATATTGCCCATGGTGGTATCACATTGACCACATGATTATTGGCTGCATGTCCAACTTGAACAGCTACAGTGTAAGGACTGCAATTCTGGTCAACAGCAAGATAAGTTTATTTTACAATATCACATAGTTGGTCTCACATTACGCTTCACAAGAACTCAAAGCTAATTAAAAAAAAGCTCCTTGACTGATCTTGCATTAATAAGCACAAGGGAATAATTCATCCAGAGAGTTCTTCATTTGCCCTATTGTCTGGAGGTAGCAAGTTTCAATCCTGACTATTCCACAGCCATCTGTGACCAGGAGTCAAGGGAGCAAAAAAATTAGCCGTGCTCTCAGGGTGGGAGGGATGGCATTCCTCTATCCACTGTCAATCACAAAAACACTAGCCAATAGTAGGCATCTGTGAGCTCATGTATACGGAAGAGGGCAGATGGCACAGAAGGAGCAGTAGTTGAAAAAGGCTGCATTTGGTATCTTGGAGGAAGCATGTGTAGCATAGCCTTCACCCTCCAGGCCTGGTAGTTATCGTATGATAGGGAAGAGCTGGCTGGTGGCTGGGAATTAGGCACTGGGAATTAATAACTCATACTCTCATTCTTTGGAGTCACTCCGAAGAGGATTGGTTCTTCCTGATGTCATCTCAGAGAGTTTTTCCTCACCACCAGTGCCTCTGACTTACTCATTCTAAATCCATATCCGGATGTCTGTAAAGATGCTTCGTGACAACAGCAAAGATGCTTTATGCCAACTGTAAAAAGTGCTATATAAAAAAAATTTTTTTGAATTGAATTGGCAGGTGTCCAAACTGGGGAGTAAATGAGGAAAAAAACCCATAAACTGGAATGGGTTTTTCCAGTTTATGGGTTTAAACTGGAATACATAAACTGGAATACATACATACATGTTGAACAATGCTATTTTGTGTATTAAACCAACTCAATCATTCTTTTCCCCTAGGGAACACAGGACAATGTGTATTTCAGGGCATCACTATGTTTGATAAAACCGTATGGTCACCGAAGCCCTGTGTCACCTGCTTATGCTCCACTGGGAAAGTGGTGTGTGATGAAATGCAGTGTCCGGTTTTACAATGCCAACTCAAATTTAAGCCTATTGGAGAGTGCTGCCCAATCTGCATTCACTCCAGTGAGTAAAGTGTTTTGGTCCAACTTCAAACAGCAGCTTCTACTAAAAAAGTTATATGATAACATCAAACTTACAACCATTCAGCCTTCATACTCTTTGCTTTAACCTTTACTTGATTTTTTCTTCTCAATGCTTCCTACATCTATTAGGGCTGTCAAATCTACATTCAAATCTGTAATTTTTTTTAGATTTAGCCCATGAACAGCACTATACTATAGATACAAATCTCATAAACCAGTTGTTCTCAAAGTCGGGTCTGGGGAGTGGTGGAAATCGCAACCCACATTATCAAAGTTATTACATTTAGGGGTCCTAGAACCCAAACCTAATGTGTTCCACCCGTGGAGTAGAAAGCTCTAAAATATTATTTAACAAATTTAAATAATGTTGATAAAATAAATTCATTCTAAGGGGGTCTGGGGAATTTATTTTATAGTTTAATTTTGAGAACCACTGACATAAACCAAAAAAGGTGGAAAATGTGTTGGTTTATTAAACAAACAAAATCACAAGGTGGTATTGTAAATTCATTATAATGGGTCAGAACTGTTTTTTTTTTTTTTGTAGATTTCATTTAGCTGGATTTTACATTTGAATTGGGATCCATATGAAATATGCCATTTTTCAGCTCGTCTTCATACTATGTTTTTTCACACAGTTAGGGATAATCTCAAATACCTTTCAATTTACTAGGAATTGACTTACTTTACTGTATAGGTGTAGTGCACTATGTTCTCAATAGATGCGCATGCTGGAATTCGTTACATGTAACAAAAACATGATCTCCAGCTACATTCTTTTTTTATTTTGATCATTTTAATACTAAACAAATCAATTGTTTGGCTAGAAGCGTATTTTACAAAAAGTGATGTCAGCTCCTCCTGGGGACTTTGCTGATTCCTTTTCCACATCTTGCTCACACAAACATGCTCATCTACCCAACACTAGAGAGAGATCACAGAAAGAAAGTTCAGCTTTAGAAGCCAGGTTGTGGTGGGAGGTTTATAGTCTATAAATGAGAAACCAGAGAAAACGGTTTGATAGTTAAATTTCGTTTCTATCATGGTAGTGAAAAAAAAAGAAAAAAAACAACAACTTCAAATGTATTTGTCTTAATACATAACCTAAAAATAGGAAGTAGTATACTTTGTATTTAGTGTTGATTAAAACACCTATACAGGTAGTTTTGAAAACATAGTTTTTACCCGTTTAAAAAAAAAAAATTAACATACACGTGAAGAGTTTTTGAAAACATCCCTGTTCACCTGAACATGCAAAAATGTTTTGAAATCTCTCACATTTAGGTGGTGAAAGCTTTTCAGTCTATCTGTAGCTGTGAATGTCTGCATTGTCATGTGTAGTCTTGAGGAGTGACATGCAAGTAATAAATCCATTGTACTTCCGTGCACATGACAACAAAGTGACGTGACTCATGACCTGTTATGTCAAACGCCTCAAGAATGTTAAGACCAAAGTAAATTGTCTATGTTGGACCGTCAGATTATTATAAACAAGCATTACCACTGTATCAAAGTTTATTTGCCTGATTAAAAACTTAATGTACAATGAGACCGCTTTCTGTGAGTCAAAATCACGAGAGCAAGAGTGCTGATGTATTGCTACACAGCCATGCTGATATTCAGTACAGCAGCACAATCGCCAGTGTGATATGGCTTTTATACTACAGTTCTATAAACAAGACATTAATACTGAGTAACCCAACAGTCTGTTACAGAACATCCAAAGTCTTTCTGCCAGTACATTTTGCTGTGGGAACAACAAACTTTATAAAATCAAGATTAAATTTCTAGGAAATGATGGACTGTTTGAGCTCTGAAAATGCACATCTGACCATATAGCTTCTACAGTGCAGTGGCCAGATGTGTGTTTGAACACAGGCGTGGCAACATGTTTCACACCCCCCTTTGTAGCTGCACTTTAAAAGACTTATGCTAGACAAATAAATGCAGAACTTGAGATTTTAAGCCTTCTAGTCTGGATATTAATTTATTCAAAGGCAAAATATATCAAAAAATTGAATAGTACTCAAACAGTGAATTTATTCTGACTCTTGATGTATACTACAACAATCACAGCTTATGAAGCCTCTGAAAACTCTGGCGATTCCCCTGTTCCTAACGACCCAAGCTTCCCTAACGCTGCGTTTCTGCCTGATAAAAGCCAGAGAAAAGAGAAATACAAGGAGGAAGAGGAGAGGCACCTGAGGAAAGATGCTGAGCGTAAGAGGAGAAAGAAGCAAAAGAAGGAGACAGAAAAACTGAGGAAACAAATGGAGGAGCAAGAGCAGGAGGAGGGTATGAGGAAGTTGAGAGAGGAAGCAGCGAAGAGAGAAGCAGCAGAGGAAGAGAAGAGGATGGAGGAACAACAGCGTGTGGAGGAAGATAGGAAGAGGAGGAGGGAGAAGGAACAGAGGGAGATGCTGAGGGCTCTTGAGGAGGCAGCAGAGCGAGCACGGGCTGAACTGAGGGCAGAGGAAGATGAAGAGGAGGAGGAAGAGGAGACTGAGTGGTTAAGAGGGGACGTTTTCCAGATGCCACCGCAGTTGCCTACCCCTCCAGACTTCCCCCCACCGACCGCACCATCTGAGCCCAGCCACGCAGGAGAGGGAGATGATGCAGACGAGGAATCTGCACGGATTAGCTACGCACTCCCTCAGGGATGCACAATCTCTGATGTTATTGTCTCCTGTGAAAATGCCAAACTCACCAGTATTCCTCCTCTTTCCATCCCTGAGCTCAAGTCTCTCAATCTACAGGGTAAGGATGACAACACATCTGTACAAACAGTCTGGGCAATTATTATTATTGCTCTACAGTGTAGGATGTTAGTTCTTGTGCTTGTGCCCTTGGGTATCCTGCATGAATAGCAGAATTAAAATCTGTTACAAATGAGGTTTGATGTGGCCTCATGCAAAGCGTTGTTACTGTTACCATCACTAAGCTGATTATTTCCTAATAACAGCACATCCTGAAGTGTTTTATTCCTCTTACACCACAGCGATCTGCAAGCCATTGTAATTAAAATTTTTGATATATTTAAATACATCATACTATTTGTCTGTTTATAGCTACAGTTACAGCTGTTGTGAAACAAGTTAGTTCCTAACTAGTGATAAAGCTCATATCAGCTATAAACAGTCGTTCGGCTCGTCATATTACCGGTCATATTGAACCACTGGAAAATCCTCAGTCCTCAAGACTCTCCAGTGGTGGAGAAGTGCACTGGGCACTGGAGACTCCTTCCATAAATGTTAAATAAACATCTCCTTACAGAAATTGTCACCATATCAACAACTATATATTTTTCTTTGTTAAATAACACACGTATAAATCAGGTTATCATAATGGTTCAATTATGTAGGGTGTCCACTATACAGGTCCCTGTGAATGAGCTGTTACTATAGAAACGATAGTGTAGTAGAACAAGCACATTAATATAAACCATTGATTTGCCTTGCATAGGGTCCATTAAAATTGTTTTGGGGAATAAAATAATCTATCATGTTAATAAGAGCATTTTGTAGTGATTTAACACACCGTATTTTGTGAATCCGCAGGAAACGCAATCACTACCATTCCAGCGGAAGCATTTAACGGTGTACTGAATTTGGAGTGGATAGATTTTGGAAAAAATAAGATCTCATCATCTGGAATTGATCCACAAGCGTTTACCGTAAGGCCACAATTACATTAATTCATTTTGCAGATGCTTTTATCCAAAGCGACTTACAACTGAGCTGATAAGATGAGAGTTAAGGGCCTTTACATATAAGTGTATTAATAAAAATCGTGTGTTTTTATACAGTAGTGTATAATCACTTCCGTGACTTGAGAACTGACACTGCTTGACACAAACATTAGTGCTACAGTGTTTTTCTCCTCCCTGTGCTCAGACTGCTTTGAATGGCCAATTTAAATAAACAAAGAACAGAATTCCATGGCACATGATCAAGATAAATATCAGAAAGCCTGCTCCTACTTTCAGTTAAACTCTGTAGTTTGCGAAAAGCTCTATGAAGTAGTTCCATGAGGCTCGTCATATGAATAAATCGACTTTGTGACTGCAGCTTTATTTAACAAAGCCTTTTATAGTAGTGCAGTCACACAAATATCACACAAGTAGCCTATAAATAAGCTAATATTGTGTATAGCATTTTAAAGATAATGACATGTTTCATAATCTTGAACATACAGTATTGCTGTTTTCCCTCCACTACCAATCAGTTTGTATAATTTTACAGGCACAATATGAAACTAATCTCTTGATGGATTGAAACATTAGCATCAGCTGCTCCAGCTTGTCCATAGTTTCTTTACTTTAGTATTTAATCTGTAATCCGTGTACTTAAACTGGAAAACTTCACTAATAAATAGCTATAATAGCAGCAGTATACATTTTTTAAACATTTTAATGTCATTTGAAACTATGCTCATTTATTTAACATTGTTTTTACTTTCATTCACAGAAGCTTAAATTTTTAACCCGGTTATATATGGACGGAAATTTGCTTGAACACATTCCTCCAGGGCTTCCACATACGCTACAAGAATTAAAGCTCAATGAGAACAACCTCCAAGAGATGGATGAGGACAGCTTTGAAGGTAAACCATCCAGTTTTGAAGAGCAGCTTAACTGCTGTTGAATTTGACACATTTAAAAGCAATATGAATATTTTTGCCTAAAAGTTGTGTCATAACCCCTGGCAGGTCTGAGCAGTCTGGTTACTTTGGAGATGGAAGGGAACTTCCTGAGCGAAGCGAATGTAAATCCCAAACTCTTCGCCCCACTGAAACAGCTCACCTACCTACGGATGGGCAGGAACCACTTCCGCACCATCCCTCAAGGCCTACCAGAGTCTCTGCAGGTAATGTTACACGTGTCCAGATGGTGGCAGTCCATCTTTCAATCTTATCCACGCTGACGTAACAGATACCGTTCCACTGCTTACGCAAAACTTCACATGGATGTCTGACTTGCACTCATTCGTCTCGTCAAAGTAATTGCTTTATTCTGGTCAGCAATGCGGATGATCCAGAGCCTATCCTGGGAAAACCCGGAGTGAGGCAGGAATACGGCCTGGATGGGACACTAGTCCATCGCAGGGCACCAAAGCACACACATTCTCACATTGTCACATTGTCACAGCATAGTCAATCCACCTACTGGTATGTTTTTAAAAAGTAGAAGAGAGGGGGATTATGGGATTATAAAGGATTATGGGTAGCACTGGTCATAGAGGTACATACAGGAGGCAACGTGCGCATAAATACTGACAACGTGCTGTGTGAATCTGTGGTGCTCTGCGTCAGAAAAATTGTGAGGAGGGAAGTACAACCAATAGTGTTGGGGTTAGGTCATGAACCATGCTTTTCCCTGAAACCCAGATGTACTTGTGCAGTTATTTGTGTTTCCATCAACCTACAATAATTATAAATAATGAGCTCAGTTGGCCAAATTCCACCTATTATAAACAAAAAAACTCCTTTATCCCCTATTAAAAGGTTTTTCTTTCCTTCTGATGAATACAATAAATAGAGCAATTGATTTCTGTTGCCACAGGCCACTTACAGCCAGGACCGCTCAGACTGAACACCAATATTTTCCTGGTGAAAAGGCCACTTAAATGCGGAAGGATGCAGTATTGTGTTTAAAAAAAAAAGAAATTCACTTCTGGAAGTGATTAATTTCAATTCTAGCAGAGTTCATAAAACCCAAGCCTCAGAAACATGAGCTGACAGAAAATAACAGGGCCGTCCATGCTCTAGAAACAAAACAACTAAGAAGGAGCAACTCTTATCATTTGGTAGCGGCTGTGCCGAGTTTGTGCTTTCTTCATCTCACAATCTTTATTTCTAAAGCCTGTATTGCATCGCCTCATCTGCATTTTGGTTTTTGTCTTACATTTTGGTTTGTTACACGTCACACTGCCCCCTACTGCACACCGTCATGTAACATGCAAGCATGATGGCAGACACCTTCTGTCTAAGCAGTGACAATGGTGCTTTTTAAAATACCGAAAGTATACATATCTGTGTGTTCTGTTTTATATGTTAGTGTGGCCTCCTGTTTTATTTTCTCTCCTCACTGTAAAAGCGTCAAAAGACTTTTCCAAAATCAGGTTGACAAAATGAGCAGGGTCTGTCATGTCACACTAAAAAGCAGCTAAGCTGCTATCTAAGCTGCGTTTCACTGAAGAAGGAAGACAGTTAGCTAGCTAGATCTATAAATAAAAAAAAAAAACAATCAGAAAATAACCTAATAATTCATACTTATTTATTTACTCTGTACCAATTTATCTACACTATTTACCAATTACAAAGATTAAGATAACAAGCTACAGTAGTTGCGTAAAAAACTGTTATGGATTAGTCTACTTAACTGACCAACTACTGCAGCTCTGAGACCTCTGTGAGTTTAAGTCTGAGATGTCAGTCATTACTGGTTTAATGATTGGCAGTTGGTTACGAGGTTACGCCCCTTCAAGAGGTCTCCCAATCACAACAAGTGAAGAGCACACTGTCCAGTAAACATTTAGATATTTCTTTTTATGCAAAACACACTCGGCCACACACTCACTCACTCCTAGTGGAGCTATGTGTCTGCGTGGGACCCAGAATGATGTATTAAAAGCCTGTTGTCCAGTGAGCATTAATCTTTGCTCCCATTAAAACACAGTGTATACCAGGATCCCATAAAAGCCATGTGTCAATCAAGTTTTATCACCAGGGCATCTATGGGATTCAGAGGAGACTTTCATGCAGACTGCACTGTCCACTGAAAACAGTTAACATTAAGTGAATGAACAGCGCAATACTGCACAGAGATTTTTTTTTTGACAATTTGATTCACTAAAATATTGAATTTCACCAAGAGTGATGAATAATACTGACACATTTCTACATTTAAAATAGAAACATTTCATGACTGCATTTTAATGAAATTTTAGGAGGCCAGGCTCCTCATGTAGTGTTAAAATAACTGCCTGTGCATATAAGAAAGTGTGCATGATGCTCATGTTCATACATACAATGACACAGAAATATAAAGCAAGCCTAAAAAATGACAATTCATAGTTTCATTTAAAGTTTATTAAGCCCACAAACTTGAGCCAGTAACAGATCACCCCTTTGAAACCACCAAAGACTACTGCAGTTGCCTTGTCCAAGTACTTTGCACACTTGCTTACGTGGCAAAATATATTTTAAATATCATTTGCTGCTTTGATCTTTTTTTTTTTAGGAGATGCATCTTGAAAACAATTTAATAGAGGAGATACCTGAGGGAGCTTTTAACCAAAGCAAAAGCCTCAACGTCATTGTGTTAAGACACAATAAAATAGATGAGTCAAGGATTGCACCCTTTGCCTGGATCAATCACAGGTATGCTCTTTTGTGAAAATAACGTACTACCAGCACATCATATTATATAATAAAATTAACTTTAGCAAATGTTTTTTTTTCTGCAGAATATAGAAATATACCGTGGCATTTTGTATACATTAGTTTCTTTTCAAAAATGCTTAACACATTGCTTTTCTTATGCACAATATCTTTAAAGGAATCTGGAATCAATAGATCTCTCGCACAACAAACTCCATTTGGTCCCATCATTCCTGCCAAAGTCCTTGGCTCACCTGGTGTTGGTCGGCAATCAGATCGAACGCATTCCAGGATATGTGTTTGCACACATGGAGCCTGGCCTTGAGTATCTGTACCTCTCCTACAACAAGCTGGATGGCGAAGGGGTGGAACCAGAGTCTTTCTTTGGCACACTCAACACTATGACTGAGCTGTGTCTAGACCACAACCAACTGACCAGCATTCCCATTGGTATCAATGAGATGACGTCCTTACATTTCCTCAGGCTTAACAACAACAACATAAGGTAGTTACAGTCACAAACAGTTGATAGGGTATTGCTACAACAAATTGTTACAGAACACTGGTCTGGTATCGAGCTAATGTATTTTCCAGACAAAAAAATAAGTCATTAGACCCATTCCTCTATAATCTGCTTAGAGTAAAATTTTAATTGCACATAATGGTTTCACGATCTCTTGTAAATCACACTTCAGAGACAAACAAGTCATTCCACAGCAGTGTTTAATGCTGAAAGAAAGAAATTCACTATATTAGCACCAAAATAACAGCGGTATTCCTATACATAAGCTTTCTGTGACTGCTAGAGGAGAAGAAACACTATAACACTAAAGGTCATATTACAGTTAGGCTAATGAAAAAAAATACCAGTAAAGTTCATAAATATCTGGACATTGACAACATTATTGTTATTTTACCTGGTTATCACAGTATAATGAACTTTCAGCTTTTAATTGAAAACACCCCCCCAACCTTTTTTTAAAGGAACCAAAAGTAATCAGACAAAATAACATTCATAAACTAAACTGTCCTTTTTAATACTTGGTTGCAAATTCTTCGCAGTCAGTGACTGCCTGAAGTCTGGAATTCATAGACATCACTGTCATTCCAGTCTGCCGGTCCTTTACTGCAGCTGTCTTCAGTTCCTTCATGTTCTTGGGGGTTTTTGCCTTCAGGTTTTGCCTTCAGCAAGTGAAATGCAAGCCCAATTGGATTCAGGTCAGGTGATTGACTTGGCCATTGCAGACCTTATCACTTCTTTGGCTTAAAAAAGTCTTGGGTTGCTTTAAAGTATGCTTGGGGTCATTGCCCATCTGCACTGTGAAGCACCATGCGGAGAACTTTGATGCATTTGGCTGAATCGGAACAGATAATATAGTCCTATACATTTCAGAATTCATCCTGCTGCTTTTGTCAGCAGTCACATCAATAAATACAAGGGAACCAGTTGCACTGGCAGCCATACATGCCCATATCATAAGATGAGATGGTATGCTTCAGATCATGAGCAGTTCGTTCCCTTCTCCATACTCTTATCTATCCCATCATTCTGGTATAAGTTGATCTTTGACTCATCTGTCCATAGGATGTTGTTCCAGAACTGTATGGGCATTTTTAAAAAATTTTTTTTTGCTTTAGTCTGGTCTTCCTGATTTTCAGGCTTACTAACGGCTTGTGGTAAACCCTCTGTATTTACTCTGGTGTAGACTTCTTTTCAGTGTTGACTTTGACACAGATACGCCTACCCCTGTAGAAGGTGTTCTTCATCTGGCCAACTGTTGTGAAGGGATTTTTCTTCATGAGAGAAAGAATTCTTCTGCCATCCACCACAGTGGTTTTCTATGGTCTGCTGAGCCTTCTGATGTTCCTGAGCTCAGCAGTGCATTCTTTCTTTTTAAGAATGTACCAAATAGTTGATTTGGCCACACCTAAATTTTTTTTGCTGTGATGGGCTTGTTTTGATTTTTCAGCCTAATGATGGCTTACTTCACTGGCAAGTGCATCACAAGTGCTGTAATTCCTACACTGTTCACCCGATTCGGATGCAAATACCCTCAAATTAAAGCTGAAAGTCTTTGAAGTCATATTCATTATTTAATTTCAATTCCAATATAATGTGATAGACAGCTGAAATAACAATACCTTTGTCAATGCCCAAATATTTATGGACCTGAAGGTATATTTGGCACTTTACTGAAGAGAAAAGCCTGAAGGCCACAGCATATGATTTAGATAATTTTCATCTTCAACAACCATTCAGTCAGATCTCGTGCCCTGTGGAGGGGGCCGGCGTCATCCTGAAAGACACTACTCCCATCAGGATAGAAATGTTTCTGCAAAAAGGCTAAAGGTGATCAGTCAGAAGATTGTTTTACTGATTTGCAGTGAGCGAACCTAAACCATGCCAGCAAACCACTGGATTTCCTTTCATTTGTCATCAGTCTCTACAGGGCTACATCCAGTCACATCAGCAAAATCATTGTTGGGTGTTTCTATGATGTTGACTCGTCTGATTGGTTAAATGCAAGATGGAAATGTGCCAGGTTTCACCACACTGTAACAATCAAGCACTGCTAAAATTCAAGCTCTCGCTGAAATGAATAGCATGTGGTGTGTTGATGTTGCAAGTGGACATGTACTGTTAAAAAGAAACACATGACCTGTATTCCTGTCAACAAAAACCTTATATATAAATATACAGAAATGTACACAAGACTACTGAGTGTTTCTAACATTTTCAACGTTCTAACCAACAGGCACATTGGAGAGGACAGTATCTGCGACCCCTTGAATGATGAGGATTCACACATAGTAGCCTTGCGCCTTGAGAATAATCTGCTTGATCCACGGAAAATTCCTCCAACTGCCTTCTCATGTGTTCGGTCTTATTCTAGTGTTGTTTTGAGGCCTCAAAGAATTAAATAATCTCGTAATGAAATCTTAAGCATGTTAATCTTTCTTAACACAGTGCCTTGTGCCCAAACAAAGCTGAGAGAGGCAATGTAATGTAAATTTCTCCAAACTCTCCATCCTGTTCTTAGCGTTTTGCATGAAGGTCACTGTTCAATATGTTGAGCGTTTTATAAGACAAGGGCCTTTATTCATTAGCTATGTGAAATAAGGCATGGTTACTTGCTGGTATGTAGAGCATGTCAGCAGATGTCTGTGGTTATGGGGACCTATTTAGACTTTTAGTCTTTCTATGAATGCTAAAAGGAAACATTTTACTTTCCAATTACTCAGTCAGGGAAAACGGCAGATCTGAAGATCCAAAGCTATGTAAGGATATGATTCTGTTCACACCAGTATTTCATTATTTCAGCATGTCGCATACATTTCCAGAGAACATAAAGAAAAAGGTATAGTTTTTCAATCAACCTACCAACCATGGGTTTTACAATAAGTTTAATTGTACAGCCGCACATTACCATGAAGAACAAACCAAAAGATGATTACTACTGAATTAAAAAGATGTACTTGTGTCCTAATATATTTTCACAGTATTCACAAGAGCTCTGGGGCCTGAGTACATTCTTTCAGTTTCTGTGCATATAAACCACTCTCTACCATTCAAGATTACATTTACCCCTTTGTCTGGATATGTATTTAATAAAGTATTTAATAAAGTAAAGCCTGATTTTACCCGCTACATCACATGCATGAATTTTTTCTGGGTGACTGTGCGTCCAGATGTTTGGTTCTACAATGGAAACATTAGATGAGATGTAATTTATTCTAATCAACAACTGTAACTATGGAAAAAGATTGGAAATTTGGACACATTTCAAATGATTCATGTGCGTGTTCCCATTTGTTTCTTTTACATTTGCTAGAACATTCGAGTAATACGTAAGTAGTAAGTAGATGTTTTTAAACTGCTTATTATTTTAGATGGAAAGATACCACTGTTAGATAAGAATGTGTTTGGAGGAATTCCCTAATTGTGTCTGTGAATGTTAACCATGCATCACAAACCATATAGTACAATATTAATGTGCCTTTTTACAGCATTCTTGCAGGCAAAACTAGAAACTGGCTAAATAAATTAAAGAACATGCTTAGTTAAAAAGATGTAATAATGAGTTATATCTCTAACCGAGTCAACTGACATGGCACCACCTAGGCATGAGACAGCCTAAGAGTGATGGCCATTGCTGGAATGGCAAATGAAATATCTTAGAATTTTTATATTAAATGGCCAGGAAAATGGCTAGAACATGAAAGATGTACAGTGATTTTCTATTATATTTAATACAATATGTTGAAGCTGTAAAATTTCAAAAGAGCAAGAAGCTAATTGCGGAAAGATAGTTCATAAGGAACAATTAAGATGTCTTACGAGAGATTTTTACACCATGTATTCTAAGGAGCGTTTCAAAGTTAGACCAAAAACCCAATTTCAGGGAAAAAATGTTTTTAAAAAACATGTCAAGAAAATTCAATGTTCTGCAGTTAAATAATGGACCACCAATATCTGCATCAATCCAAGCATACAGCTAAACAGAGGCAGTCGTGGCCTAAGGGTAGAGAGTTGGACTTGTAACCCGACGGTGAACCTGAAGCTCGTGGGTTCGAGTCTCGAGTGCATAGTTTGCGCTGTCTTGGCATTCAATGTGGACAGCAAAGAAAGAATTTCATTGTACAGGGAAACTTGTTTTTCCTCACTGTGCACATGGCAATAAACGCTTTGAATCTTGAACCAGGTAGGTGGGGGTAGGGGGAGTGTAGGTGGGAGTGGAGGTGGAGGGAGTGAATGACCAGCGCGCTCCTCCACCCTCAATACCACGACTGAGGTGAGACCCTTGAGCAAGGCACCGAACCCCCAACTGCTCCCTGGGCGCCGCAGCAAAAAAGGCTGCCCACTGCTCCGGGTGTGTGTTCACGGTGTGTGTGTGTGTGTTCACTACTGTGTGTGCACTTGGATGGGTTAAATGCAGAGCACAAATTCCGAGTATGGGCCACCATACTTGGCCACAAGTCACTTCAGTTCAGGGTTAACTGTCTTGTTTTAGATCCCGACAGCGGTTCTCTGGCTATCCTTGTAATCTGATTAAAATTTCAGAAGCCAAGAGTCACCACTGCCCATACCTATATTATTCAGTCGCGTGTGATGAGTCCTGATGATGTTGGCAGTACAAGTCACCCTTTTCCATCGCTATATGGTAAAACTGAAAGGTCTTTAAAAGAATCAAGAATCAGTAAAGGCATTTCAACAGCAAAAGGTTTTCTGTGCAGAACCTGATGAACCCATCTGGAGAAGTTAAACAGTCTGCTAGGCAAGGGAAACAGACCTCTCGCTTTTAGGAGAGGTTTTGACATTTGAGTACAAACTTGAATTGTTTGCAAGGCACATGGATTGTGGTTAACTTGATGAGTTTCCCATGCTGAAACAGTACAAAGAAAGGACATGAAGATACAAAAGATGATGACGAAAGTCACGCTAATGATAAAACAATCATTTGCGTGCCTATTTCAGGGATTCGATCAGAAAGACGCTATGCCCCGCACAGCATAAGGGTCAAACTTTCAAGTCTCTATCTTCTCTTCGTGTTGCCACACATGCACAGTCTCAATTGTTGAGAACATGGTGATGCATGACTCATCTGACCAGATCACATTTTCCACATCTCTGTAGACCAATGTCTATGGTTTTTTGCACCACTGAATTCTCAAATCATTGTAATGATGGGTTTACTGCAACTCTACCATAACATCCCTCTCCATATAGTTGTTGATGAACTGTTCTTTGATGGTCTGTACACATCTTACTTTAACATTCTTCCTCACCTCAAGAAGTTCCTCATGTATTTCATTACATTTTGCACTAATGCACAAGCATCATGGTCACTGAATGTGTGCTTTTGACCCCAATTTCCAACCCTGTTTACTGTCTTTCCCAAAGGTCTAAACTCAGATGTTACTTTAGACACTGTTCTTATTGAAACACAGTAAATTGTGTTGTCTGTGACTGAAGCTCCTGCCACTAGTGCCCCAATAATTGAACTGTATAATAAACACACACAGATCTTTTCCAGATCTTGCCATCTATACTGTGGCATTTTAAGCATGCAACAGAGCATGGTATGATGTCAGCTGCATATCATCACACAGTATACCTGTGTGGAAGCATCTGCACTCCTTTTTCCAAGCTTTTCCTTTAATTTTTCACCTGGTAGTTTGTTCTATACATAACCGTGACCAGGATAAAGGGGTTACTGAGGATGAATGAATGAAATATGGAAGGTGAGAGTTGAATACTGAACTGCTTTCTTCTGAAGGGTTGCATGAACAGATATGTGCACGATCTGAAAGTTTGTGTAAAAAAAAAAAAAAATGTAATGTGCAAAACTTCAAAATGTGGGCGGGTATAAAGTAGAGATTTTTTTTTTCCCTTTTGAAATGTAGTAAGGAAACATCTTAAGTGAAAGAACTTACGGAGAACATTATACTTGATGTAAGTGTAAAAATGACACACCATCATGCACGTGGGTACGCAAAAGTGTCTCAGTGTAGCTGTGGAAGGATTATCAGAGTGTGTCTAACTCCTGAGTCAGCATCTGATCTTTATTACAGTTACGACCTGGTCTATGTAGTGAATGTGTAGTATGAAAAGGTCTAGGTGCCCGCTATTACAATACCAATGCTTATTCTTTGATTATTATTAAGATTAAGATTAAACAAGGTATGATTCAGTTTTATCTGTAGAGTTATGAACAGTTACAACAGATGTGAAAAATGCTTGGTCTGCAGAAAAGCACCACAAATAGTGGCACAGTGCTATGTAATCAGAATGATATTTACCTTTCCTAAGATTGTTTTGCTCAAGTCACAATTGTTAACAGGAATATAAATTGAGCCATGTAATAAAAAAAAAAAAAAGATTATTAGACAAAAATTGATTTGCGTATTGAAATAAATTGTGCTGCGGAGGCAAAAGACAGCACCAGCCATACAGTTTACCAGGTATATAGTGATTGTATGTTACAAAATTCCCCAAACTACTGCAGCCATGTCATACATCAAAACGATCGGCTCAGTGAGGAGAACTGCATTATGGGGGATGAAGGTACCCCCCACTCAATTTGCAGAATTATATGTGCATTATGGGTATTTTAGTGATGTCACGTGCACATCATGTGCATGTTGACCTCCAAAATAAGTGGACTCTCAAAACGCTCCGCTCATTATGGGTATTCTAATGACGTCACGTGCACACAAATGAACTGCCATAAAGCCTATTATATTAAAGACTCGAGTTAAATGCAATAATTACACCTACATATAGGTCATACACACAGATATAGGTCAAATTAGCTATGCTTCAACAAACGCTTACACACATGTATCGCCCCCTATTGTGCAGCTGCATGTAGCTGTCGAATTTTGCACGGGCAAGCACTACTCACATTTTCTACAGAAAATGTAAACTCTAGTTTGAGTTACCGTAGTCCTCCTGTTAGCTCTGGCCATTCTCTCATTCACAAGGCTTTTTTTTTTGTTTTGTTTTTGACACAATTTCACAACATTCCTGAAAATCCCAAGAGCTCAGCTTCTGAAACACTCAAAGCAGCCTGTCTGGCACCAACAACCATGCCACGGTCACCGAGATCACATTTTTCCCCATTCTGAAGTTTGATGTGTACGTTAACTAAACCGGTATCTCTGATTTTATGCACTGTGCTGCTGCCTCATGATTGGCTGAATGGATAATTGCATGAATATCCAGGGGTCCAAGTGAGTAGCTTCTTTTATGTTTAAATGAACTAGTATTGCTGTTTGGTAACTGCTACTATTTAAGAGGGAAAAAAAACAGCCATGTGAGGTTAGGGGGGAAAAAATCTACTCGATGGAGAAAAATTTCCATCATATACAAGTACCCCGGCCAAACCTACCCATACTTGGCACTGTGAGCACGCCATAAATACAGCCCTAAGTAAATTTGTGCTGTTGTAAGCACATTGTAATGTATTCCCTGGAAACTGTTATACAAGACTTTAGCCATACCATATATTTATAATCATTCCATCTGACATTTAGGTGTTATTACCACTTCAAATTATGGCAGTTTAACTAATTAACTGGTTTGAAGTTTTATTAGATGTTATAGTTATTTTGTTCTTCTTGGTCATTTCATTTATTAAGTGCATATGGAATTATTAGGGTAGAATAATTTTATATTATGATTATACAACTTATTCCAATTAACAACTAGTTACAATAACTACAGACCATGTCTGTTTAACGTATTTAGTGGTTTAAAAATGTATAATGGATATTTTGCTTTAATGTAAAATATACATTATAAAACAACATATTTTGGCAAATATCAGGGTATTATATAAATAGACAAAATATTTTGAAACAGTAATGACTGTTGGCTGGTTACTAGTTTTACTGAACTTTGTGAGATCTTTCTCACAACAATGATTTAAAAAAAAAAAAAAGAAAAAAAAGAAAAGAAAAAAAAAAAGAAGAAGTAAAAGCATTTAAATTTTAAAATGCCAAAAAGACGCCCACTCAGAGTGTGCAGGACCGCCAGGACCTACCCCAATACCCTTTATAAGGACTATAATAACAGCTTGAACATAAAAGTTTACAGTTTTGGCCGGGTTTCAAGCAGTGATGAGAAACATATGACCAGCAATATTGTGTGTTCAGCAGCAGTTAAGACTTGACTGACACTGTGATCAGTGTGTGATGTCTTTTCACGCATAGCTCCTCTGGTCTTTTTATGTCCATTCAGGAACTCTTTTCAGTGTATTCTTTTTTTTTCCTCTTGAACATTTGTGCAGAAGTCTGGGATCATCATACATTTTAATGTTGCTCCTGCAGGATTCTGGAGCGTAACAAGGATAACACTTATTTCTCAGGTATGGCTTTTCTTTTACATAAAGCACTGATTTATTGATACTGAACTGATTCTGAACTGAGTTGTGACTAACATTGTTGAATGTTTCCGTGAGTGAACTTGTATTGATATTTTACATCAACATGAATATTCTAATAACTACAATAAACAGAGACATAGTGAATTTTATACACATATCCATTTATACAACTCTATTTAATGCCTGTTGAAGAGAAAACCTTAATCTGGGAAGTGTTTGTAGCCAATAGCTCACAGGCTTAACTTAAAGTAGTATTTTTAATAAGAAGAGTAATTAATTCATTGGAAATATTTTTTTAAGAGTGAGAATTGTATTAGGAATCAGTTGCAATATGCTTAATTGTATTTCTTTTGGTCACAACTCCATATCATTTTGTCAGAAACCATATCATTAATGTCTGTTCTTGATATTCTCTGCAGAACCTAAATGTTTTTAGATATTCTTGATTTTCCTAGGAGCTGACAGATCACATTAATCCTTTGCTGAGCACATTTTATTTACTTTTATATCATGTAATGGTCTCAAAACACATTTAATACTGTTAAATAATATGTTTTTTTCTGCTTGTACTTAATCTTGACACTTCTATTTTAATTATTCTTTTATTATAAACATAAATGGTCTGGCAGTAAACTTGTATTGAACATGAAGCTGCAGCAACAATTTGGGTGATGCTCATGGAAGGAAGATGAGCATCTTCCTTCAAAAAAAAAAGACACCCAAAAAAAAAAAAAAAAAAAAAAAAAAAAAAAAAAAAAAAAAAAAAAAAAAAAAAAAAAAAACCCTCCCAACAGAGTTTTGGACTGATGGTATTCCTAGTTTGTGACCTAGTGAGCCAGTATCAGAATGTATTTTTGATAGACTTCATAGCACTATTGTACGTCGCTCTGGATAAGGGCGTCTGCCAAATACCATAAATGTAAATGTAAGATGAGACGGGGAGCAAAATAATATTTTCAAACTAGCAAATTTCACAGAATATAAGTGTTTCCTGCCCCCTAGCTGGTGCTGCAGCTTATACAGCAAAGTGACATTTTAATTTTTATATTCCTCTACATTTTGGTATGTGCAATTTATAAGCCCTTTTTTTTTTTTTTTTATAAACAGTGAAACTGTTTTTTATTTTTTATTTATTTTTTTCTTCTATCTAATTATTCTATTAAAACACCTATAGAAGAAAAACATTAGTTGTAATCTTTAATGCCTGGTACATTATCACAACTACTACGACTACGTTAACACAACTATTACAACAATACACTTAGCAGAAGAGATTTCCTATAGTGTGATCAAATGAACAATCTGTACTAATACATGCCTTTTCTCATTCACAGGCCCTAAACATCCTGACCTAATCTCCACAATGAGAGTGATTTTGTTGTTCACCTTACTTTTCCTGTGCCACGGAAAACCATACAAGCCAATAAACATCATGGAGTTGATGAAGATTCATGACATCATGCAACAAGACAATGAGATTGATGATGATGATGATGATGACGACGATGACGATGATAATGACATTGAAGACAACTTTATTACAGACTGCCCTTTTGGCTGCCAGTGTTTCAGAAGGGTAGTTCAGTGTTCAGATCTAGGTAATAGATGCTTTTTTTCTGGAATGTCTGGGTGTAAACATCCCACAGGGAATTCCTAATTAGCATAATGATGGACAACACTCTTGTGTTTGTTTTTAATAGGTTTGACATCAGTGCCACGTAACATTCCTGCAGACACGCTAATGATCGACCTGCAAAACAACGATATCACTGAAATCAAGGAGGACGACTTTAAAAAACTGAGTCATCTCTATGTAAGATAAATGACTGATGTTCACACAGTCACTATTACTAATGGTTGCATGATGTTATCATAGTTCCTGTATGAGTTTAGAGGTGATCAAGAAATCAGAACATGCCAAATGCATGATCTACATGTGTATTAAGTAAACACTAACGTCTGATCTGCAGTGTTTTATCCAACACTAAAGCTACATTCTGTTAAGTAGCCATAAGTCATATGCATTTCTTCTGTTCTTATTACTACAGGCCTTGTTTCTGGTTAATAACCAGATTTCAAAGATTCATCCAAAGGCTTTCCAGAACACGGGGAAACTCCGTCTACTCTACTTGTCATATAATCTCCTGACACAAATACCTGAAAATCTGCCAAAGAACATCTTGGAGCTAAGAATCCATGACAATAAGATCAACAGAATCCAAAAGGATGCATTTAAAGGGATGCAATTCTTGCATGTTCTAGGTATGGATTTGTGTCTTCTGAAATGATAGAAGTATGGTATGTAAGAAATATTCTTATAATATCTAAGAAAATGCATATTATGCAAGACCTGCTCTGGGGTACTAGTTAGTTATCAGTATTAACCCTATTAGTTCAAGGGAAACTGTAAATTAAGTAAGCACAAGACAATGGTTATTCATTAGCTTTCATCCTCTAACAAGGAAATCCTAGCAGGCAGCAAGAAAAAAAACAGAATTTTACCAAAAGACAAAGGCCGAAGACTAGTGTTACAACTAATTAATAATAAGCAGATCCTCCAGTTTTTACTGACCAAAGAGACCACAGCCCCACCTAACTGTTTTTTTTTTTACTGGCTCACAAGGTTCACAAGGTAAAAGTTCACCTAGACAAAGTTGGTGGAAATCAAAAGTAACTTAAAGTCATCTTTCGGTTAATTGCCTTTTACGTCAGGCAAATTTTATTCACCTTTTGCTGAAAAAGCAAAAATCACAATCCTCATGTGCTTCTCATCTTGCTGTAGCAAGGGGTCAAAAATTATAAATGTGGCTAAACTGGAGATGTTGGCACCAAAGGACACAGGAAGCGCTGCAGCTGATTAAAAATAAATAAATAAATAAATAAATAAATAAATAAATAGAACTTGAAAATTTTGTATTTTGAGCAATTTTTGAATTTGTATGTGTTTTATTCTACGTTTTATTAAGTTTATCAATCAACATTTGCCCATCACATTTGACATTTGTGGCTGACAAACTAACTAAGCAAATCGCAAAAGAGATTTTTTTCAAAATTACTAAAGACATAGCACATAATTCTTTAGCAAACATAGTTTGTGTATGCTGCTTTAAATTCCTGCATCCCTGCTGCCACATCCCAGCCTGTTTTTGGGAGGTGGGAAGAAACAGGAGCACTCGGAAGAAAACCCATGCAGAGACAGGGAGAACATGCAGAATTCGGCACACAGAGGACTGAACCAGGGACCCTTGAGGTGTGGGGCAGTAAAGCTGCCCATTGTATGACCATCCCACCCACAACAATGCTTAGCTGAAGCTAACTCGGCATGTAAGATTAATAACTCAAAATGTAGACTCTTAGGAAAAGACACAAATGTAATGCCAGCAGAGATAGGAGAAGGAAATCCTCTTCCTGACTGGGAACTTTGAGCTGTCTTTGTTAAACTCAATGCAAGGTATAATAAATAAATTTTTCCTAAAACAGTCTAAATATGAAAGCAATTAATTTGATATATGTTGTGATTCTGTGTTTTGTCCATTGAGACAAAACACCCCAATTCGATCATTTCAAAACAATTTCCGGGTTCCAAGCCATGCTCACAACTTATACGCACTGATAAAGCTCAACGCAGGTTCAATGCATCATGTGTTACAAACTAGTCTCAAGCCAAACCACAACCTGGAAGCACGTTTTAATTTAACAGTTTTAAACAGGCATATATACGTGCAGCTTCATATACAGTATGTATAATGAGTTAAATGTTCAGGATCTCTCACATTTCAGTACATTGTTCCTCCAGAAATGAGCGCTAACCCTATTGCCAACAGTGGGATTGAACTAGGAGCTTTTAATGATATGGCGACGCTTTACCTGAGAATTGCAGAGGCAAGGCTCACAGCAATACCGAAAGGTAACGTCTTTCACAACTGCATGGTTACACGATTTTAACAAATGAAAACTTTTTTTTAATTATTATTTTGAGCACTGAAATAACTGTACTACTGTATAATCGTAATATGAATTTTAACATACTAAACATTAACAGTACTTAATATGTTAAAATGCTATGTACTTAATGTTACAATGTTTTAACTAAATGTTTAAAAACATACTGAGCTGTAAATTTTGGTTTCAGGAAACTCCAAGGGTGGATCCAAAACGCTAGTGTTTATACTGAAATTTGTTTTAACAAATATGAGTCATTTAGAAACCGTAAATAATCATGTGGTTTAGGAAAGAATGTAGATACTGCAGAGGAGGAGGAGAAGAGCACTGTGTTAAACTGACAAATGCTACCGAGAAAAAAAACAAAAAAAAACACAACTGATCATATACCTTTTAAGATTTTGGCATGTCTTAAAATGGCTGTCTTTTAGAAGGAACAATAGCTAGAGACAAATGGCATTTAGGACATGGTACAAACAATCTGATAAAAATCTTTTGATAATTATTAAGCTCTTCAAAAGCTGAATATGGTTTTTTTAGTGCAGGAAGGAAGAATCTGCTCTCAGTAATTTTAAGAAACGTTTATTTGGGCTACTCGTTACACTTTATTTATGTTCACAGATCTGCCCTCCTCTCTCAGTGAGCTTCACTTGGACTATAATAAGATTGCTAAAGTTGAAGTGGAAGACTTTATCCGATACAAACATTTGCTGAGGTAAACACATAACGTTACGGTCATAGCATCTGCCTATTTATGAAGACATTTATGAAGATGTTATATTTGTCTCTATGTTCTGTAGGTTGGGGTTGGGTTTCAACCAGATCAAATTTGTGGAGAATGGGAGCTTAGCATATATTCCTAAAATCAGAGAAATTCATTTGGATAACAACAGGCTGAAAAATATTCCCCCAGGTTTGAACACGCTTAAGTATTTACAGGTAAGCAAAGGTAATTTTGCACACCCACACACACACACCCACACGAGAATACTTTCAATATGTTAACAGTTAACAGTCATATCATGCATCAGAACAAGCTGGTTTGAGTATATTCCTGGGATTGTCATGTACAGTCGTCTTAGAGTTTACACAGAATGGTGTGAAACAAAGGGCAAGTCAGCAGCAGTTTTGGAGGCAGAAACACCTTGAGGTCAGAGGAGAATAACCAGACTGGTTTGAGCTGACAGGTAGGCAGTAACTCAAATAACCACCCTTTACAACTGAGGTGAGCAGAAAAGCATCTCAGCATGCACAAGATGCCAAACCTTGAGGTGGATGGGCTACAAAAGCAGAAGACCACATCGGGTTCCACTGGCTACAGTGGGCACAGACTCACAGATGAAGACTGGAAAAACAAAAATATCACTGTCCGTTCCATTTAAGTAATCACGATAACGACAGTGTGTGTCGATTACCCTGATAACCAATTATCAGAATAGTCATATTACTATCGTCTAATCATATTACATGCCATGCAATTTTATCCATTTATCTATTCCAATTCATCGCAATTGAATTTGTATAGTGCTTTCAAGAAAAAACATTGTCACGAAGAAGCCTTGCTGAAATCTTGATGTAGATCTAGATCCCTAGTGACAATCGAGAGGTAAGGAAAACCCTGTGATGGTATGAGGAACAAAACTTAAGAGGAAGCAGACTGTCCTCTTCTGGGTGCCGCCGGATAGTGCGACTTGATCATTACAGAATACGGTCATATAGAACAAAGGCAAACACACTGTAATGTACGTATGTGTTGAAAGGCGATGTTTGAGATGATCATATTGTGAACAGGATGAGCATAGGATACTCTTTATCTGACTATAGCTGATAAAACATTTGAACATATTTGCATACCAAAGATAAATTGTGGTTTATCACAAATCCTACAACACTTAGATTCCAGCGTTCCAAAAGTGCTTATATTTAGTATAACTGCACTGGGACGTTTCACTGTGTGTGTCACTCCGCTCATGTGTGTACACCACATACAATTCCACTTCCTAGTTCGAAATAGTTACTACAGTAGTGTTAGGACATGGCAAACGATACTTTTCAGGAATATAACTTTTGACTTAAAATAAGAAAGATGAAAAGGAAGAAGGGACGCCAATTTTACCTGAAGCACCTTTGACGGGAAATTAATGCGAACTAGCTAGCCAGGCTAGCTGACGTGCTACATGAAACATGTGGCCATATTGTGTCTGAAATGTCACTTACTCGATATTAATTTCTTGTCAATAGAACTGTTGTGTAAAAGCAATATCACACTCGTAGTCATGTGGTTATACTGAATATCGGCACAACTGTAATTAGCTACAGCATTCGCCCTGCAGGCTCGTGCCTGTGGCCGAATCACAGCTGTGCTTTTATTCAGTATAACCGTACTCTTGCTCGTGCGATATTGCTTAGTTAACAATATGTATATGAACCTATAAACAAAACTATGACCCGCTTTGGATTCCAGGGTATATGCAGCTATCAGCGAATTCAATTTTCACTATTTCTCAGTGACGCATACTGTATTTTAACGCTGACTTAAACTGATTTAATATTTTGTTGTACTTTTAATAATGTGGTGCTTTTAAAAGGGACCCTGTATAAAGTGTATAAATTTGATGAAAGTGACACAAAAGTCACACAATAGCACAACCACCAAACGTGACATCTCTGTTTAACATGTGCTATTAGGTGGTGTATCTCCATGCTAATAGCATTACCAGTGTGGGAGTGAATGACTTCTGCCCAACAAGAAGCAAGGTAAAGAAGTCTCTCTACTCAGGAATCAGCCTATTTGCCAATCCGGTGAAATACTGGCAGATCCAACCAGCCACCTTCCGCTGTGCATCTGGCCAGAGAGCTCTGCAACTCGGCAATTTTAGACGAAAGTGAGCGCGGGGTTCCACTGGAGGGCAGCAGCTCAACTTATATTTGATTATGTCTTTCATTTAATACTTGGGATGTTAATCCCTCAGTCAGGTTGCACCGTACATCCACATCCACTGATGAACTAGTAGTTTACTTGAAAAACACCCTGGGAAGATAATTATGTAACAAAATATTCACCAGGCATTTTTGCTGGAAACTGTTTAACCTTTTTTATTGGGACCACAGGTAATAGAGTAGCTACATTGGGTGCAATCATTGTTATATGTTTATACCTTCATGCAGAATCTGTTGGTTATCAGTGGTATTGCTGAACTAAAGTCAAATTTTTTTAAACTGTATAATCAGACATCGTTAGTAAACCTTAAATTGTTTCACTGTCATTATTATGGTAAATGAGCATAAAGTACTCGAGATACAATGCAGATCTCTAACGTAGACTAAGACTTGTAAACTATGAAATAAGCTACAGCCACAATTGTGTAGAACCTTTGTTGAAATGTAAAAAAGTGTTTTGTGAATAAACAGAAAGAAACAAATTGGTAAACCAAATGTTTCTGTCATCTACACCAATGGTATTCAGACTCAGATGAAAGAGGCATCTTCATAAACCCTGATTTATTTAGTCATTTTATGAAGAGGTAAAGCAAATGTATTAAGGGTGTGTCTCAGAGACGAGAGACTTCATTCTACTAAGCAATGTCATCAAAAAACTTGACAGAAGTTATTTTGTTTGTCCATCTACACACTATATAACAAAGAACAGTCACCAGAAACGAGAATGTGATCATTGAAGCTATTGTAGCTTATTCTGTAGATATCCCAGGTCAATGACGGTGCTCTAAATAGACCAGCTATGGATAGATCATGTTCTATCATTTATAGATAGTTTGACTCAGAAGCCCATGTAAAGTCTTATACATTGCTGTAAAGAGTCTGATGATACCAATCTTATCTCACTCACTCACTTTCAGTATGCACTTATCCCGCTCAGGTTCACGGTAGACCCAGAGGCTAACCCAGGAACATTGGGAGTGAGGTGAAAAATGAGTTGCCAATCCATTTCAGGGTAAACCTTGTGTTTAACAAAACCATATTCAATATGAAATTAGGAAATTAAGGCAACATGAACATTTTTTTCAGCCAAGAGTGATAATATAGACACGACTGCACACTAACATATGCACAAATGTGCAAGCAAAGTGATTGCCTAAGCCACCAGGGAAGTGTTTTAGAAAAGTATTGGTGATATATTCTTTCCTAAATACACGCCAACATAACACTATTCAGCTGGTCTTACAGCGACACAGCTGTTGGTTCAGGGTTTACTGCTACAGCATGTCATTAAAGAGCAAAGGGGAAGAGTGAATGAGAGCCACAGAGCCATACTGACATGTCCTTGCAGTGTATTATGGGTAATACAGACAGCAATTGAAACTCCACTATAAAAATTGGAAAATAACGTCTATCCAGATGACTTGTTAAAACAAATTCTACGTGTTCCAAAGTTCTGGATGTTTATTAAAACGGCTGCCATTCTACAAAGAACGTTTATTGGCAAGAATTACACATGAACGGTAAGAATTACAAACGAATTATACACATACGCGCTGGGTAACCTCAATTGTGCCTTCCTTCACTGGTCTTCAGTGACTACTTTATCCCGGTCAGGATTGTGATGGATCCAGAGCCTATCCCAGGAAGACTGGGTGTGAGGTGGGAATACACCCTGGATGGGACATCAGTCCATTGCAGGGGAACCACACACAAACACACACACACACATTCACATCTAGGCGCACTTTAGCACAGACTGTCCACCTACTGGCATGTTTTTTGGAGGTGGGAGTAAACTGTAGAACCCAGAGGAAACCCATGTGGACACAGGAGAACATGTAATTCCACACAAACGGTAACCGAGATCAACCAGGGACCCTGGAGCTGTGAGGCGGCAACACTACCCACTGATCAAATGTAAAATGTGTGTAATTAGTATGTATTTTTCACCTGATAAAGTGAATGAAGTATACATGTACTCACACGTAAAGCACACAGCTGGGCCTTATGGACCATTGCTGCACATCTGAAGCTACCTTGTCTGTAATTTGGGAAACAAATTGTAAGAATAGTTGGTCAGTGTTTCTTTTGGATCAGAGTCTAAACTGTGCATCTGGGTTTAAAGTACACAGTGTGCTCTGAATGGCTAGAATTTCAGCAAATCCTTATTTGTGATTCATGTTGGACATCCTAAGACCAGCAGATGGAGCTTCTGCTTCAGCTTTTCGCAGTAGACAGAACCTATATATCTCCCTGCATGATACAATACAAAAATAATAATGCTGACTAGAAGGTAATACTGTATTTCTGCAGAAGTTCATGTGGCCTTAATAGAAAGCAAACTATAATGTATTTTTAATCCAACTGTGATTAATATTCATGGGGGGAAGCTTCTGAGACAGATTTTTAAACCAAATGGGCACAATCTAACTAAATCTTTTCAATCAAAATGTCCTAAACTGGGCTGCTAAACACTGAACTGCTGTACAATATCAGTAATGTTCTCCAGCTAGAAATTACTGTTTTAAAGTATTAAACAGGAGTCATATTAGCAAACACTGAAAGTGACTCACATTTTATGTCCTAGTTTTTTCATGTAGTCACTATAAAAATATTAATAACATGGCATATAATACAATTATTAGCTAGTTTATTTCATTATAGACTTGATAGTCAGGCAAAATGCATAACCGTATCATTAAAGATGCAGTTAGTGTTTGTCATAAGAGCCAACTGTTGCTGAAAATAAATCCCAGCATTAGGAAAGCAGTGCTTTTACCAGATGTGAAATTTGAGCAGGACTTGATACAGATGTTACTATATCAAAATGTCTTTAGCATGCATGTCTTAGTTACATAATCCAAATATTCCATAAAAACTCAGCTCTCTGTTTCAAGGCCATTAACATTGCCAAATACAGGAAACATCAATCTGCCTTAAGCCGACTTGATTCAGAGCAACATTCAGATTGACTTCTGATATTTTAGGTGTTGAAAATGGAATGATTATATACTACACAAATTGGTTTGGCTCAGAAAGATACAAACTTGCATTTTAACACAAAAGGTTGCAAAGAATAACATTCTTGTGCAAAACAGTAATGTTATTACACTAAAATGAGGTCTACTTGGCATCTCTTATGCTGGTTCGAGAATGCTAATGCCATCTTCTACCAACAAAAATGCCTGGAGACTGCTAAAGATGAATTCCCCTTTTGTGATTGCAGTGGCGCAATGTGTGTACAGTATACAGTTGTATGCAAAAGTTTGGGCACCCCTGGCGAATCAGTTGATTTTGAAGTGAAAAGTAGTAAACAAACTCTGCAGCAAAGTATTTAAAAAAAAATCTGCAAATGTTAATGCACAGTTAATTTATACCTGATGAACTTAAAAAACAGAAAGCAATAAAATAGTATTTATGGCATGTGCAAAAGTTTGGACACCCTTCCAGTTGGAAAGTCCAACTATTTTCCATCCATTTTCTGTACCGCTTATCCTACTGGGTCGTGGGGAGCCTGGATCCTATCCCAGGGGACTTGGGGTACAAGGTGGGGGACACCCTGGACGGGGTGCCAACACATCTCAGGGCACAATCACACACACTCACTCACCCATTCACACACTCCGGACAATTTAGAGATGCCAATCAGCCTACAACGAATGTCTTTGGACTGGATGAGGAAGCTGGAGTACCCGAAGGAAACCCCTGAAGCACAGGGGGAACATGCCAACCCTGGAGGTGCGAGGCAACAGTGCTAACCACTAAGCTCCCCAACTACTATTTTAAGTTCATCGAATATAAAGTAACTGTGCATTAACGTTTCCTGAAAAGAAAAAAAAACCCATTATTTTTAAAAAGTTTGCTGCAAAAGTTGTGAGTGAGGAACTGAAGAAATATCAGACCACACAGACACACTCACCATAGGAATGATTCGAGAAATCATTCAAGTGAGAAAATCGAATGCTGCTTGCTGCATTGTTGCTTTGTCATTTGTCGCTGCTGCTGAAATCATGGCTCAGTTTCATGCATGAACAAATAAAAGGAATGGTTTCTTTTTGCTATTGTTTACATAGATTCCCCATGTTGTTGAATGCAATACCACGACCAGTGCAGATCATTTTTATCCACCTCTGAGGGATTCGTGTTGATATTGTGTTGCTAGTGCTGGGAAATTATAATCATTAAAACAACACAATTACAACTGGCTTTTAAAAATGCCTACCAAACCAAAGAAAATTGACAGCTACAGATATTGTTTGCTTAAAGTTAGACCTGTGATTGATCATGCATAGTTCAGAATCAACTTTGGCTAATGTCAATGACAGACTGCTGGCATCAGATTGTGAATGTTTCTGTCTTGGAATTGTTGGACTGAGCGCAGAATTTGACACTATTAAACGCTGATATTTTAATAGACATGCTTGAAATCACATTTGAGTTAGGTTAGACAGAAAAGCTCTTGCTTCTGTTAGATATCATTTGACAGATTGTTACCATTTGTAAACATAAACGGAGATTGTTCAGAGCCTTAAAAAGTACAATAATGCCGTACAAATTTCTGTTTTAGGCCCCTATTATTCTCTCTTTATTTCTCCTGGGACATGTATTCTGCCTTATCAGCCAGTGTTTTCTGTGGTTGAGTTCTTGGCTATATGCCACAGTTTTGATGAAAATAAACGTTTCAGGATAGAACTGTAAAAAAAAAGTTGCATACATGTTTTTTTTTTTTTTTTTTTTTTTTAATGAATCTGGACAGCCAAAGTAGCACAGCAGATTTTCTATAGCGCCCCCTATATATATGTTCTGAACGTCCTTTTGGGCACACCCAGCAACATGAGACCAAAAGGAGTATACAGAAATGGATAGAAAATAGTCAGCATTTTACTTCTGGATATTTCTGTGTACATGTACCAGTTTGAATAGCATGTTCTGTTTTCAATTCTCGTATTAACCGCATGAATAAAAGACATGTATCTCAGCCCAAAGCATGCCAAACAGCCCAAAGCATCCCAAACAGACACCTGTGTGCTTTTCTGAGGGATGCCAAATTATCCTTGTAAATGCAGCCTAATCCTTGTGAAAGTCCCACAGACAGCTGAAATCTCTCTGTGATCCTGTTTAAGTGTTCGCGCATTCTAAGGGCATGCCACCAAAAAAAAAAAAAAAAAAAAAAAAAAAAAAAAAAAAAAAAAAAAAAAAAAAAAAAAAAAAAAAAAAAAAAAAAAAAAAAAAAAAAAAAAAAAAAAAAAGGCAAAACACACAAAGCCTTCAAATTTATGTTCTTAAAACATTCATGATTAAATAATTTCATTATACTTTTACAAACAGATTCAAGGCTGCTGACAGGTGATCGTCTGAGTGCCAAAGCTGGAGGCCCTTTTTCCAAAACCATGGAATGTGTACACTTAAGAGTGTTAAAGAAAAAGCGTTTCCAATGCACCAATTTTCTTCTCATCATCACAATTTGGCCAGCTCTGAGAGCGCAGAGAGACATGAAGGGGTGGCGATGGAGGGGGAAGGGGGGGGGGGGGGGGGGGGGGGGGGGGGGGGGGGGGGGGGGGGGGTCACAGGCTGACAGAAACAGCAAGAGAAACTTTGCTCAGGAAACATATGGAACAAATCTGCAGGTTGGCCTGGGCCACTGCTGCCACGTCTCACATACCGGCGTCTTCGAGAGAGAGAGGAGAAAAAAAGAGAGAGAGAGAGAGAGAGAGAAACCTCACAACAGGTTTGGATTGTTTAAGCATTCTCATTCTGACAAACACCTGGAAGATAAATCCTTAAATAAACACAAAGTAAATCTGACATGAGTGCACAAATGTTTACTTTTAATGTTTGCTCTTTAATTTGCAGTTAGACACTAATTATCCTCAGATCTACAGAACATTCTACACGTTCATTTGAACACAAAAGATTGTTGGCCTTTTACCAAATATGTTAACAGCAGGCAGAATAATTTGAATTTACAAATCATATTTTGGAAGGGGCTTCTTGAGAAGAATCAATGCATATAAATAAATAAATTAAACTTCAGATCTTTCCTTTTAAACTGACATGAGAAAGCTGTACTCTGTTTAAACACAGAAATCTCTCCAGCTTGCTTTGATTAATGTTTTTCTGTTTGCCATTGGAGTGCTCTTCTCTTCAACAGAATGTGGAATATGCTGACATTCTGTCTTTTCAGTACTAAGAAACTTGCACTAAAGTAACTTAATTTAGCTAATATGGATATAACTAGGGTTGTGAGATTTTTCCCCTCTTGTGATTTACCATTTTTAAAAAAAACGTGATAATTGTCCAGAACTGATATCCCAAAAACAGACAGTAAAACAAGCATTTCTACCATTTCAGACATGGGAGGGCATAATAAAATTATCTGCTGCTGAAACTGCTTGCCAGTGTTTTTTCAATGCTTTTCCACTCAACATGGCATATCCACTGGAAATACTGCTGCTTTTTGTTTTTTGCACAAATGTTTTCCACTATAAAAAGGAGAAATAAACATCACCTATGAGAAATCCCTTAAAATGACAGTCAATTCCAGAATTATTGGCACCCTTGGTAAAGATGAATAAATTTCTGCACTGATTATAAAATACTACTATTGACTTATAAAGCATTGAATGGTCTCACGCCGCCACTTTGACCAAAAGGTGCAGGCTCTTTGTTGGTACCTCGAATAATGAAGACTACAGCAGGGGGCAGAGTTCCAAATAGTTTAAATTGGGACCCAACTATCACCTGTTCACTCAAGGTTTGCTGACGGTGGAGTGGCTGGCCACTTTATTTCCCAAGGCACCCTCGGGCTTCTGGCTCTCTGTCTAGTTATGCTAGTCCTGCCAGAGTCCCTGGTTGTACTCTGCACACAATGTGGATCTTCTTAAACCATTACAGGACAAGATCATACCTAATAATCTGTGTTTTTTCTCACTCTACCTCCCCCCTTCTCTCTCTCTCTGTGTTGAGCTATGTGGCAATTCTTTCTGATGTCCCACTTCTGCTTTGAGCTTTCATCACCTGAAAATCACTTGCTGCTGAGGATGGCCCCACATGGATAGCCTAAAGATCACCATGGGTTTAATGAGGATGGTACCACACAGACACCCTAAAGATGGCTGTGGATCTTCCTTGGATAGCTTAAGAACAATTAGCAATTGCTAAGAAAAGTTTACACTCAAGTCTAAATCATTGAACAGTTGATAACTTCAGTTTGATACAATAGACTTAAACTTAAAACACTAGCGACGCTCCTAAAACTATCCGGTGTCACCCAGAAGAGAATAGGTTTCCTTGTGAGTCTGGTTCCTCTCAAGGTTTCTTCCTCATGTTTTCTCAGGGAGTTTCTCCTTGCCTCAGTCGCCTCTGGCTTGCTCATTAGCAATAAATTTAAAATTTGTATTTAAATTTTATATCTGGATTTCTGTAAAGCTGCTTTGAGACAATGTCCATTGTCAAAAACAGCGTTGTGGTTCATTAATTTAATCTCACACTGAAAAAGAGAGAAATCAAACGTTTAATTGAAGAAAATGAAAACTCATGAAAACCGCGTGTAAATTATTTGCACCACTTTCTCATGAAAAAAGTGTAACTGAAGCATGCGCCCATTTATATTTTACTTTTTTAAACTCATCTGAGTGTGTAGGAGTTCTCAAGCAGTCACCCATTATGGGGAGAGAATACACAGGGAAAAAAAAAAAGAAAAAATTGTGTTCATAAAATATTCTAAAAACAATAGGTACACAACTGAAAACACCCATATCCACTGAAATAATTAAGAAGTTTAAAACACCCAGAGCTGTAATAAACCTGTCTGGAAGAGGATGCAGATGTATTTGGTCTCCATGCACAGTAATGAGGATGCTTAGAGATATAAAAATTTGCAGAAGATTACAGCATTTTGGGGTCACCAATTCAGCAATGCCTACAATTAGACACCACCTATTTATCTATTTAGAAGGCATGCCAGAAGAAAGCCTTTTCTTTCATCTAACCACAGATGTAAGCACCGGGAGTTTGTGAGATGCTACTGGAACTTTGACAGGAACCAAATATATGGTTTATATAGAGCAGACAAAAACAGAGCCTTTGGCAACACACACTCAATGTGGGTTTGGCATAAAAAGAGGAATGGTTATACAAACAATAACCTAATCCCCAATGTAAATCTGGTAGAGAATCTGTGATGTGTGGCTGTTTCTCCTCCAAAGACCTTCAGAAAACTTGTTATATGGCATCATGGATTCCATGAAGTACCAGGAAGTTTTAAATGAAAATCTGGGTCATGGTTGGATCCATCAGCAGGACAATGATCCAAAACATGCATCCAAATCTGCCCAGAAATGGCTCAATGACCACAGAATCAAGATTTTCACATGACCTCCCAGTCTCCTGACCTAATCCCATTGAAAATATTTGGGCTGATCTGAAGAGGAGAGTCCACAAGAGAGGATCGAGAGCCCTGGAGGATCTGGAGACATTCTATATTGAGGAGTGGTCTAAGATTCCTTGCTCTGTATTCTCCAAATTCATCAAGCATTACAGGAGAAGACTTACTGCTGATATGTTGGCAAAGGTTGCACAAAATACTAATAATTGTGATACATGGTTTTGTCATAATTCTTACAGCATGGTAGGTGTTTGGGCATGAACTGCTCATTTGTGGTCCAGCCACAACTTCTGTTGTGTCCAAGTCATGACTTTGATAGGGCCAATCCAAAATTTCTTTTCAAATATTCAAATGTGCATTTTATCCTTTGGATCATTGTCTTGCTGAATAATCCAATTCCATTTCACTTTCAGCTCACGTTCAGACTACCAGGATGTTCTGTTTAAGAATTTTCTGGTAGAGTAGAATTCATGATTCCTTAAAAATATGACAGCAAAGCATTTTTACGCCATTGCACTAGCTCCACAATGTTTACACCAGCCAAGATTGAAACCAAATGATCCACTGTTCAAAAGATCTGTCCATATGATATCCTGAAGTCTTGGAGGTGCTTTGTTGCAAATATGAAAGGCAAATTGCAGATTATTTTGGTTTACAGTGGCTTTAGGCTGGCACTGGTCAAAAATTTGCCCAGGAACCTTTTTTTATATAGTACCATGAATACAGACAAGGGATGTCTGTACATCTGCACATTCTTGTGGGATTTTTACCAAGGGTTCCCAGATGAGCTGTTGCTGAACCCTTGGAGAAATTTTGTCAGGCTGTCCATTCCTGGGAAGATTCAGCACTGCTACAAGTGTTCATCGTTTGGAGATAATGGAATTCACTGTGGTGTGGTAGACTCCCAAAACTTTAAAATGTCTTTGTAAATATTTCCAGACTGATGCACTTCAACAATTTTTCCCTCAACTCCTATGGATTGTGTTTTGATCTTGACATAGTGCGCTTGCAGAAATTGTGGTAATTAATTCACTCTGATGGTATGTTTCAACATGAGTCAGATTTCAACCCAGCAGGGTTGGCTCCAGCCAAAACTGACTGTGTTCAATTAGCTGAGTCTAGCTATCAATTGTGGTTGACTCTTTCTTGCATAACTAATAGGGCGCTGTAATGGACATGGCTGGAAGAGGGCACTAGTGTATGGTGCCCACACACACTGGGAGGAATGGTTACAAAAGTGGAAATTTCTCAAAGAATCACTGTTGGTGATGTACAGGATCGGCATAGTATGATACACGGGTATGGGTGCTGGATAAATTTGTTTATTAAATAAGCTTAAAATGTGTGTTTCCTGAGGTTTGTTTTGTTTTCTATATTGTTATGAGACGAATATGCAATCAAGGAGAGCCATGAAGGGGGCGAATACTGAAAAACCTCATGAGCAACTTAGTAATGTAATCCCCCCCCCTGTTAGTAGTGAACACAGGTGGCCCAAACCTTATCCAAGGACTGTTACTTAAAAAAAAATTAGTAGCCTTTAACACAACCACTTGAATAATAGTAAGAAGGTACACTATAGCATTAATATTTCCCTGACTCGCTGACAATGCCCCCTGTGCCCCTAAGCAAGGTCCATAAAGACATGTTTTTTTTGCAAGGTCAATGTGGAAGAACTCAAGTTGCCCGAGCCCTGACGTCAACCCCTCTCAACACCTTCAGGATGACTGCGCACCAGGACATCTGTGCCTCACTAATGCTCTTGTGGCTGAATGGGCAACTCTCCACAGCCACGCTCCAAAATCTAGTGGAACTCCTTCCCAGAAGAATGGAGGCTGTTAAAGCTGTCAGATATAAGCCAGGAGGAGAAGAAAGTGTTTTGTTAGGGTTTTTGAAACTATCAAATTTAGTACAAACATCATCTTCTTTTAATAGAATGGCTGCAAAAAAATAATTTAAGAATAATATGGGAGAAAGACTTGGATATGGAATTTGAAGAGGGTATGTGTGAAGCCATAGTTTCTCGTATGGGGGGGCCGATGAGGGATATTAGAAGCAAACTCATACAATACCAGATAATTAATCGATACTATTGGACACCAGTGAGACTTCATAACTTTTAATTCAATATTCAATTCAAATTTAATAAGGTTTAATTCAAAGTAATCAATGTTGGAAATGTGGTCGCTCTACTGGCACTTTTCTACACTTAATGTGGGATTGTCAATCCGTGGCTCCATTCTGGGCAAGAGTTATTCAGACCACTGAGGAGTGGATGGAGCAGCCTCTACATTGTTCTCCAAGAGTTCGTCTTCTTGGAGATATAACTGTTCTACGGAAGGAGATATCTAAAGCGCAGGTTGGGTTGGCTGCTGCTGGATGCATTATGGCTGCGAGATGTCTTTAAATATTCATTTTTTGTAGTTGTTGTGTTTATGTATTCAATGTATTCTATGTTTTGTGGGTAATACAAGTTTAAAATTAAAAAAAAAAAAAAAAAAAAAAAAAAGAATGGAGGCTGTTACAGCAGCAAAGAGGGGACCAACTCTATGTTAATGCCCATGTTTCTGGAATGGGCACATATGGGTATGATGGTCAGGTGTCCACATACTTTTGGCCATATAACGTTTATGCATAACCTCAAGAGTTTGGGGCAAGAAGGTCATTATGTCCCCACTTCCTTGTTTGTTTCCTTTTGGTAGCATGAATGTAAAAACTTGACAGACATTTAGTAGTAGTCACATTTTTAAATGTTACACTTATTAATTTTCCTAAAATTCCAGGCAGACATTAAATTGACTACATGAAAAATATAAAACAAAGTGATATTCCACAGAGGCATTTTAAGGTACTCAACAGAGTAAGACCCAGCCAACCCCCTTAAGACGATCATTTTTCCAAATGCTGATGATAGTTCTCTTGGCTTTAACAGAGAATGCAGTTAATGTAAGGGAAGCAATGTCATTTTTTTCAATAGTAAAAGGCTAAACAATATTTTGGACATTCCTTTACCAGTTACTCAGATGTCAAATTTCTCTGAACTAGCTGTGGAAGTCCATAAGCACTGACCTGACTGGGATTTCTGAGAGTATTGGGACCACCTTTTGTAGTCCTCCTGTCTAAATTACTATCTAAAAGGGGTAAAGGTTCCGAGCTAGTGAACAGGTTTTTATGGGGTTCCAATCCCATGACCACCAGCTGATGCTTTGGGGAGGGGGAAAAAAAAAAAAAAAGACTATTAACCCTCAACTTAATTTTTTGTTGGATAAAAGCAAATTTTAGTTGCCCAAAAAAAGATATCAATTTGGTATCAACATTTTGAAACAAGTTTGGCACATCTTCATGGAGGATTGCACATCTACGAAAGGTGGCACTCAACATTCTTGGCCTCCTTCAAATTGCAGATTTTGACTAACATTTACTATCGATTAGATGGTTACGTAATTGTGCCCATCACTATTTCCCACAACCCCCTATTTTCACAGGTTATACAGGTTATGGGAAACAGACACGGGTACTCAGATAATTCGATAATCTAACTCTACATTAATTACAGAAAGTGATTAGAACAGTAAAGTACTGAATACTGTACTATCACCAAAATCTAACTGTGACCCCAACCTTACTAAATAACACTTGCTTTGTTTAGGCTAGAAACTTTAGCCTCGCCTCAACTCAAGAAATGATAAAAAAGCAGATAAGACTTGACTGAGGTCACTGAACAGATGGAACCCAAAGCTTCCAGAATAATTTCCACAGCAAAGAGGCAGAGCTTAATATCTTCATACAGCATACAGGACTGCTGGGCAGTGAAAAAGTGAGGCCTGCTTTCAAGCCAAATCTCAGATGAAATTTCCCATTTCCCTTAAGTAACATAGTTCATGCTGAGCGGATTCTTTACTTCATCTCTGTCAAGCTTTCATCATCAGCACGACACCTCTCAGGAAGAACACAGGTATGATATGGCTTCCTATGTTCCACTGAACATGAGAGTAAAAAAAATTGACAGTGCTTGAGAAATTAGACAATTAGAAATGAAAGAAAATCAAGCAACATCTATTTAGGGTGGGAACAGTTCGATGATGGTTATTTGGACAGTGGGCTAACAAAATTATTCATGCAGAGTGATTTTCTACATTTTCTACAGCTTTTAAAATTAAATTTTTCTTTTTGGGAAAAAAAACAGAATGTTTTATCAGGGACAAGTTCCTGGCCTAGATTATCTAAAGATTACTAAACCTTAAACATTGAGTTGGACCAAATAATTCCAAATTAAATTAAATAACAAAGGCATTATAAGATAAAATGGCTCATGAGACAGGTTGTTGGCAGTCTACAGACTGTTTTTTTTTCTTTTGGATTTATTATGTTTATTGATTCAAAGATTTTAGTTGTATAGTGTCCACTGCACATTGTTAGACATTAGGGATATAAGTGACAGAAGCTCAAGCCCTCTTTTTCCACAAACTGTACTTTTATAGCTCTTTCTATAACATTCGGGGTAAAAAGCGTCACATGGCCTTTGTCAAATTTCAGTTTATAATTGCTTATGCAGTAAAGAGAAAAACAGAGACAGAGATAAACTAAGACTGGTCTCAATTTTGAAGTTTTTTTGAAATTTTGCTATGGAATTAACCACACTGCAACACTGATAGCTCATTACATTAGAAAATGGATTAGTCAGGAATATAATATACTTAATTAGACATTAAGTAGACCTCCATCCAAACGTTATATTTTATAACTAAACTGCAACTTCCAAGCATTAATGAATGCACTAACTCGAGTCATCGAGTTCAGCTACAAGAGCTACAGAATACAAACAGCTGTGACAGTGGCTCCCAGGCTTGGAACAGAAATAGTATATAAATTCTTTTCAGTTAAGGCAGTGAATAGGATTACAGTGATCGCTCATTAATCTTTTGTTCATATGCTTCTTCCAAACAGATAAGAAAAAACAAATCCAATAATGGGTATTCCCAGTACATGGTCAATATTTTCACTGATTTTGCTCAAAGCATTGTGCCAAGATTATGAAACCAGTTATGCAGACTATGAGACAGAAGAAGAACCATTGCCAGAGATTCCTTCATTTGTTGTGCCTCAAGAAACAGACTCTTACTTATTTCGCTCAAATGAATGTGCCAAGGAATGTTACTGTCCCCCCTCTTATCCCTTTGCGATGTACTGTGACCATCGTGAACTTAAAGTAATCCCTGATGTCCCAAGCCACATCCGCCACTTATACGTTCAGTTCAACAACATCGAAGCCATTACGGCCAAACCTTTCACCAATGCTACATCTTTGAGAGAAATCAACCTCAGCCACAATAACCTGAGAAAAGTAGGGAAGGAGGCCTTCAGTAAACTTCAACACCTCACACAGCTTCACCTTGAGCACAACAAACTAGACGAATTTCCACCCTCTTTGCCCAAAGCTCTTCAGATACTCCACCTGGGCTTCAACAAAATCTCAAAGATACCATCCAACACTATACAAGGCCTAATAAATATTACAGTGCTTGACCTGTGTAGCAACCGACTTACAGATGATGGTATTAAAGGAAAGGCCCTGTCTGGCTTTAAAAGCCTCATGCAAGTCAACATGTGCAACAACAAACTCAAGACTATGCCGCCTGATCTCCCAGCAACGCTGCTGCAGCTATCACTGGAGAACAACTCCATCACATCTATACCTGAGGGATACTTTAGGAAGACCCCAAATATCATGTCTCTTCGGGTGTCCCGTAACAAAATTAAAACAATTCCTTACAAAGCCTTTAACCTGTCACAACTCATGGAACTCAACCTGGGATATAACCAACTCTCCCAAACCTTTTTTGTTCCCAAGAACTTGGAGCATCTGTATCTCAACCACAATGACTACACAGGTATGTCAAAATGTGTAAGCAAATATAACTTTAGATGGATTTAATACTGGTTACATTACTCTTTAATTGTTTTTATGTGGTGTCTAGTTAGATACAGCCAAGCTAGCTCACCCGATGGTCTTTAGGAGCTGGACAGAAAACCATAGTCCAACTAAACACCAGAACCAGTAAGAAAACCAGTAACCTTTTGCGTTCCAACAAGTGAGACTATTTTGCGGGAAACCTGTATCTATATTTTTTCTTCCTTGAATATCTTGTCCTAATCTAACAACTATTTAACAAGAAGATGGATGTTTCAGAAAGACAACAACCCCAAATATACAACCAAAATAATTCAAGAAGGCCTTGCATGGCCTAGCCAATCTTTTAATTTTAAAATATATGGAGGATATTTGAAATTGCGAGCCCATTAGAGGGATTCTCTTAACCTAGGGGAATTGAAGATGTTTTGGCAAGAGGGATGGGCCAGAAATGAACCACAATGCTGCAAAAAGCTAATTACTTCTTAGCATAAACTTCTCGAAGCTGTAATTGCCAAAAACAGCTTTGCAACAATTTTGTACTAATTTGGTTAATTTGTGGTCTGAATATTGTTTCCCCATCATTATTAATTTTGAAATATCTTTTACTTATTTTATGTTTATGATTATTATATGTATATTAAATAACACAAAAAAAAATTCCCCTGACTGTAGGTTTAATATAATGTCATTGGTATACAGGACTGATGTATCCAATAACCTGTTTTCTAATTACAGAACTTAACGTCACTCTAATGTGCCCACTGCTGGATCACGACAGTCCCAATATGCTAACCTACATTCGCCTTGATCACAATAAGCTGAGAGGACCTGTGGACTACTATGCCTATACTTGTTTCCCAAGGATGATGATGATTTATTATGGTGAACAACAGACAGCTAGCTAATATGAACCACTAAAAAACATGACACCATTGATGGGGTGCAAAATTTCAGCCACCATATAATTTCTCCTAAAAATAGCCAAGACTCTTGGTTTTTGGTTAAAAGAGTAAAAATGCCAAAAATGTTTTAGGCATTTGATGAAACAACCCTATGAAAAGCATAATTAAATCATAAAGAAATGGGGAAACAGATGCTGATTAACCAGCCAAGAAGATTCACTCCAGAGCATCACTTGCTTGGACACATCTGTTGATAGGTTTGTACTATTTTCCCCTATTTGACAAAGAAGACAATAACAGTTTATAATAACACATGCAGTGAATTATGCAGTGACCAAGCATAGTGTTTATCTTCTCACCCAGCTTCATGAGGTGATTCACCCAGGAGGCTTTTCTTAAAGTTCTCAAACAGTCCGAGCTCCTCCTGCTTCTCTTAAGTTGTAAATGAAAACTACTTGCTGGAATAACTAAACGTACATTTTAATTAATAAATGTATATACATGCATTAACTTCACTGTTGATATTTGGCATAGAAACATAAGCATAAGCATAAGCATAAACATAAACCTTTATCTATATGTCTTAAGGATATTTTTCATTATGACACATGCCAAACAAAATGGCAGATACAGTAAAAGTGGCCCTGTGGGTGGGAGGTATGGGAGCACTCACTAACACTTCAGTACACAAATTCTTCTTCGTCCTTCTTTCTTCATTTTTTATTTGGAGGATTCTTCAACAAAAGGCTTGATAAGTCGTAAGCCAAGACTCAAACATGCATTAACTACTAATGCTAGCTATCTTTTACATCCTTGGTGCATAAATGGGGTTAACGGTTTGCTGAATTTAGCATAAATATATTGTATCAGCAGCTCTTTTAGCTCTTTTACAGTTCATTCATGTCAGTGAAAATCTTTGCATGTAAACAAATTTAAAGTGGAAAAAGTGGAAAATGTAAACTAATAAATATGAATTATGATAATTGCATAAAAATGTCCCATGATTTTTTTGGATGGGGAAAGACATTGTGTGATATAAATTGAAATCAGCATTTGTTAAAGCTGTAGATGACACATTTATATGCATTATGACGCATTATTCCACTCTTTATCTGTTTGAAGGTTAACCAGTCACAAAAACGCAGTCCCCTCCAAAAGTATTGGAACGGCAGGGCCAATTCTTTTGTTTTTTTTCTATACACTGACGATGTTTGGGTTTGAGATCAAAAGATGAATGAGAGATGATAGATCAGAATTTCAGCTTTCATTTCCTGATATTTACATCCAGATGTGTTAAACAACTTAGAACATGCCATTTTTGGTGGCAGACCGCCCAATTTTTAGGTGAGCAAAAGTATAGGAACAGACAGTCTTAAAACAAATTAAACACTTACTATTTGGTTGCATATTCCTCGTAAATACTTTTTATAATACAATATACAATATCATCAATACAATATACAATATCATTAACCTTAAATGTTCATGTAATAACTGTGCAAGGACAATATATATTAGCACTTGCCTACATACATGATTTGTCATAGTATCATCCCTGTATGAAGACTGTAACAGCTATGCATGAGATGATACACTACATATCCCGATAAAGGCTTCACAAGACAATACTGACAAGATATTGACATGATATTAACACAAATAAAATATTTACATTTTAATAAATTTATTTGTAAGGACAAAAAAAATTGAACCACTGCAATATCAATACATTGTACTGTAAGAGATGTAGATCAGGATTTATAGCATAAGGTGTAATTGTCCCCTATTTTTAACATTTTTAATCTTTTCGGTGCCATAAATGTATTTCATGGCGATTTTATTAATATGGAAAGACTGTTTGATGGAAGATTGTGACAAATTCGTGTCATCACCGCTTCTACTGCTGTCTGATATCCACCTGAAATGCACAAGCGCGTCACTTACCAATTTAACTGTACACATCAGGAAAACAACTGTCATTTTATTTGGCATATTTCCTCATCCCATCGAAATTAGTTTCTGGTTACACTACAGTGTAACTTTTTCAGACATGAATGCGACTTACATCAAGTGCAGCACACAGGTGCTGATTTTACCCTGCATTTCAGACTGCTATCAAGCCGGCCACAGGGAGACCTTATATACGGCCACGTGTATAAGGCAGTTTACGGTAACTACCTTCAGATGGCGATGTTCAGCAGTAGTGTACTACGGCCATTTTGGTGTTATTTTTTCCAGGTTTACATGGACCAAATGAAACGAGGCTGCGGGCCTTGTGTCTGACACATGTGCCATAATGCCTCCTTCTGATTAGCTTAACTTTTTGGACTATTAAGTAAGCATGCACTGAGACAAACTTCACGCTCTGTACACTGAAAAAATGTAAAAGAGCTTTTCTTGCTCTTATCCTTCAGTGGTTTATAAAGGTAACTATTGAAAATAAAAAAAATACCACTATGGTATAAAATGAACATTTTTCTCTGTGTACATCTTCTCCTTTGTCTCCGTATGCATTCCTGCTCTTAACATAATTTTACCCTTACCAGCCAAAACCTGATGCTTACAACTTCAAGAGACTTCAGCTTCAAATAATAAAACTTAAATAGTATTTGATTTTTTAGGTAATACAATAAATGTGTGCTAGCAAAAACCATGGAACAAAAATTATGAGTGAACTATAAGAACGTTTATTTGACAATGTTTATGAATAATATTGCATCAGTAATAAAACAATAACAAGCTAAATAAAAAGCTGTGGTACCAGACTACACGATCAATTTAGTCATAATCCATCCCCTGTAACTAAAGTAATATTCATGCCTATGCAGTAAGGATGTCATAAAAGGGTATCTCTAAAGTCTCTTAAAAAGACTGCCAGCCCAGAAACAAGCTAAAAAAAAAAATCTGACCCTATGTCTGATTGCTTGGATTGGCTCTAATGACGACAAGTCAGATATTTTTCAGGCCTAACAGCTGGATTTAGATCAGCTAGGTAAACAATAAAAAAGCAAACTACAGCAACATAACTGTTCTACAACTTGACTGAAACTAGGATTGCACAATAGGCACAAAATATCCCACTGTGATTATATCGCTACTAGGACAACTATAAGTTGTTTCAACAGATATGCACATCGGAGCAAATAATAAAGTGTTTTATTCTATTCATCATAAAAACAGCTTACACTACGTGAGGTGTAATAAATATTTAATAAGCCAACACATCTTCCTCTGAAAAAGTAGCTTCCTCTGTATCTCAAATCAGGAGGGACTACGAGGATTTAAAGAAAAAAAAAAAAAAGTCTTCTCCTAAGCAGTTTTCGCTACCATGCTACCATACTAGCTTGAGAAAAACAATAGTTTTGTTCAGCAGCAAACAGAAATTAGAAAATCCCCCAAATATTTAATGTCTTGTGCATGGGAGCAGTTCGGTTTCCCGATTAGTTACAGGCAGCCTGCAAGTGAGTGGTAGAGCAAAATACAGTGTACAGAATCTGCTAAATGTGTGTAAAATACACCAGCACTAATACCACAGACACATCCATGCATCTGCTGCTTGCATCACCCTTCTGTGCTGGTCGGCAGAACTGGACAAAAACAAGAAGCAGTACACGTGCAAAAATCAGTGCGCCAACTGTGGAATATTTAACCGTGTAATCAGTATAATCATCAAGATAATCCCATATGTTCAGGTGGGTATCAATGTCTACAGGGTCTCAGTGTCTGAAAAACATGGAGTGAAAGGATGTAGCAAGGCTGTGGAGATTAGGTCTTCAGCCACCATTAAAACTGAGAAATAAGGGTGCGGACTGCCAACAGATACTAGCTGCTTGTGTAAAGAGAAAACTCTGCCGAGAGAGATATGCATTTGTATACATATAAAAGGCTGTGTTGAGATCAGATTCATCAGTTACTCTGCAGACTAACTCGCCTTTTTTTTTTTTTTGCATCAAGACCCCAAGACTCTGAGAAGTTTTTATTTTAGATAAAAGAATTCCACGACACAACTGGGAAGTTCATAGCTGCAGATATGAGACTCTGCTCGGTAGTGGAGATGCAGGATACAACAACACGACTGGGGCTACAGAGAGCTGCGAGAGCTTTGACAGCACAGCTACCTAGCAATAAAATAATAAAATCCCCCGTGCTTCAAACATGTCCCCCTGGGAGTCACACCTCGGAGTTAAAGCTTTCACACGTATGTTTTTGGCTTGCTATAAGCTGCCAAGAGTCTGAATGGATCACACCAACACTGTGTCATTACTAGGTTTCAATTACTGCACTTTTATGCTGAATGGTTTAATCACTTGAAAGTAAAACCTAAGCCACAATGCTTATTTTTGCTTTATAGAAAACATTGTATTGACATACCACCATATTGTACCGAATTAGAATTTTGTGTGCCATTACACCCCTAATCGCTACACACTGCGATCACTGTATGCCTTGCGATTTATTATAACAAACCTGAAACTTACACTCACTGTCCATTTTATTAGGAACACCTGTACTACTGCACATTCATGTAGTCAGGTAGCGCAACGCAAAAAAATCATGCAGATACAGGTCAAAAGCTTCAGTCAATGTTCACATCAAACAGAGTGTGGTCTCTGTGACTTTAATAGTGGCATGGTTTACAAAAGAATTGTGCGAAAAACAAAAAACATCCTGTGTGCGGAGGATCTGCAGGCTGAAACACCTTACTGATGAGAGAGATCAGAGGAGAATGACCAGACTGGTCTGCATTGACAGGAAGTCTATTGTGACTCAACTAAGTACTCTTTACAACTGTGGTGCAGATATGCAGCTCCTTAAGTATCTTTCACAGCTGTTCTTTTATTTATTTATTTATTTTTAGCAAACTAACTAACCACAATGACTGAGAAACACACTACAGAAAATTAGCACTGTAAAGACATTTTCCAGGACTTGGCACACTTCCCGGTATAGTAAATTTTTACAAGTCCTTATAATTGCTAACACACCTGTACCAGAGCTCAGTTTCAGTCCCCTTGAATGTTTATTTCTAGGGGCCCTCCTCCTCTCGTCCCGAGGTACACAGAGGGGGATTACAGTCATGTGTTCTCTATTAACCATGTTTTGTTTAAATGTCCTTTTTATTTTTTTTTTTTTTAAATAAAAAAAAAAAAAACAGACTATTCCCTCAGATTTTTCTTCACTTGACTCACTTTTTGTTACAAAAGTGCAAAGGATGACTACTTAATAATGTACCACTTTCTAAGTACACAAAATATGCCATTAAAGCAATAATGTTTATGTTGTGTGAGACAGCAATGATGAATAACGAGTCGGAAAGTTTATAAAATCCTTCGGTTGCTTCTCATTCTCACACTACAGTGCAAATCACTAAAACACTTCTCCAAATTCAATCATGATGAAGAAACAGAGAGCTATATGTTGTCTTATATTTAAGAAAGATAATAAATTAAAGACTTCCCATTAAAAAAACCTAAAACACTATACAGCACTACAGAAGTGACTAGAGATTTTATGGCTTTCAACTCTCGGGGTGATTAAATAGAGAACAGACCCTAACAGACCCCCCCCACAGTAATTCAGTCGGAGCAGACAGAATGCAAAGGGTTAAAGTCTGCTCCATAAACTCTTGCTTAAGAATCCCTTGGCAGCTCCACATGTAGCTTTAAATACTGATTTGACAGATCACGTTTTACTCTCAGACACTGAGAAAATAGCAACCTCTGCCTGCGCTGCTGTGTAACGCCTGTATCAGAGCAACAAGTACATCCCGGAGCCTGCACACACACGATGGGGACCAGAGCAGGAACGTCTATTTCTACCTTTGTATTCGCGTCATGGGTGATATTAATCTCAGGGATAGAGCAAAGCTCAAAAGAGATTCCACTGAATTTTGAAGAACCTGATTTGGACACATGGATGGAAAAGGTCATATTTTTACAACATATAGAGCTGTTTGCATGTCTACATGTCTACAAAGATCTATGTTGAAAACAATTAACAATATGTTATTACTAAATATTAATGTATTAGCTAACCTATTCATTATTTACTGTAATCTTTTAAGGATTAAAAGTTTTGTAAGTTTTAAATGATGGGTGTGAAGATGTGTTTAGTTTGGGCTCATTAACAGTAATTTTTGTATGTACATTTACATACAAAGAAAATGTTTGCATGTAATTTTTTTTTTTTTTGCATGTGCTTGCATTGTCAGCTAGGTAGTGTTCAGTCAGAACAAATGTAGTCTTTCAAAATATGTGAATGTTTACTCAAAGTTTGCAAAGTTTGCGTTTAAACTGGATATAATGGTTTACAATGCTGCATGCCACATCTGTGAAACTGTTTACTTTCTGTTGCACAGTCAAATTACTTCCTTGAGTCAGGAGTTTTGAAACCAGACTTTGTATCGTGTTAAAATAAACACTATTGATTGAGAACAGGCTCTAATCTAAATTCAGTTCCAACAATGGGATCCAGCAGTTGGCTGTTTGCTAGGTGGATTAAATGTGATTACTCAGCACCACACTGTCAAGTATCCTCAGGCTAAAGCACTCCCACCCACCTAGCGGCTCCATGTGAACCCAGGGGTTGGGGCTCAAAGCAGTAACACACACACACACACACCTGTCTCTTAGAGTCTTTTAAGTCCTGACAGGCTATAAAATCCAGGTTGAGTGCCAAGGCAAGCTGGAAAACCATTTATGAACGGGTTGTTCCATAAAAGAAGTGACATTATTAAATCAGAAGGCAATGAAAAGACCAACAATGTGGTACATTTTGTTACAATACAATAAGTACTGCTTGTGATCAATTCCATTTTTTTTTTTTTTTTTTT
>CM040994.1:13223489-13267211 GCA_022985145.1 Pangasius djambal
TGATTACTGCATTTTGGTCCAGCAAAGTGGCCTTGCTGAAAGATAGCATGTTTTTAAGATTGGAGTGAGCATGTGATCCTATTTGTCAACAGCAGATGTGTAAATGAGTAACAAGTCCTTGTTTCATCATGGTCCAGACCTTCCAACATGTCTGCTGTGTGTGTGTCTGACGGGATCGGTGTACTGCGAGGAAGTCGACCCCGATATGACATCAGTACCGGCTCTTCCTAAAGAGACAGCCTATCTATATGCTCGTTACAACAAGATAAAAAAGATTACTGCGAAAGACTTCGGAGATATTGGTGTGTTTTTTTTTTGTTTTGTTTTGTTTCTCTGTGTATTTCCTTCAATAATCCCTATTCAACACAGGAACTGTGAATATGGTGATAAAAATCAGAGAAAAAAAAATTAAGAAAATGGCTTACAGTGGGAAATTCACCATGCCTACTAACCAGATGTCTTACACCACTGGGATTTCTGCTGTGATAAAAGATCAAACTGCTGAGCAATGGAAGATATATGTTAGGGAAAAGTAGTACATGTTTATCTGTAGGATTAAACTTCCTGTCCTGCAAACAATAGACAAGATGTAGGTTACTCTAAGGCATCATACATGTCTCTAAAACAGCACAGCTATCAATACCATGTTATTGCAGCTATGTGACTCTTACTAATTGAAAGTTCAATATATTCGTCTATTTTTCAGTTACACTGAAAAGAATAGATCTGACTGGAAACTTAATTTCGGAGATTGAGGACGGAACCTTCATGAAGCTGACGTTGTTGGAGGAACTCTCCCTCGCTGAGAACCGGCTTGTGAAGCTGCCAATGTTACCAACCAAGCTCATGTCCTTTAACGCCAATCACAACCGCCTCAAGACCAAAGGAGTAAAAGTCAACGCTTTCAAGGTACCGTGAATTGTGTAATTGTGTGAGCCATGAATTGTGTAATGACTACCGCTGTTCCAGTGCAGCCTCTTGAAGAAGCAGACATGTGACATCTGTTTGAAACTTGGGGCATACAAACAACCTGCTGAACAGTCAAGTCTGTGTTCATCCGCTGTAAATACATTACTGCTCTTAATGAGACTGACAAAACGGAGCCAGGGACATTCTGATGTTTAACATGAGGAGAGACTTTTTTTTTTTTTTTTTTTTTTTTTTTTTTTTTTTAAAGTCAAGTTCTTTAACCTAAAGTCTGAACACTTGTTTGTGTTAAATGTTCCCTACAGAAATTATCCAATCTCAGAAATTTATATCTTGCCCACAATGAGTTGGAGGCAGTTCCAATAATTCCAGAGAGTGTGCGCGTTTTTCATATTCAGGTAAAACGTATTTGTCATTCTGGCATAAGTATATCGCATCACTTTCATAGCTCACAATGTTCAGCTCTAGTTAATTCAAAAATAACACCAAATGTGGCCAACTGCTTACTGTTTCAAGTATACCACGCTGTTATTTAAGCATATAATGCCTATTCTGTTGTCTTTCATGCAGAACAACAACATTACTGTTGTTACTGCCGACACCTTCTGCAAACGCAACGACAGCTACTACATCCGGCCCAACATTAATGAGATCAGGATGGATGGAAACCCGGTGATCCTTGCAAAGGACCCCAACATGTTCATCTGTCTGCAGGCCTTGCCAATCGGACGGTACCACTGAAAGCCCTTTAAAAAAAAAAAACCCACAAATCTATAAAAGTGCCTCAAACAAAAACAACTATGGACTGAAAGGTGTTTCATGTCCAGTTTACCACCTTGCAAAAGCAGGGTATGTGAATTGTTGATTACTATGTTATGTAAGTACTGAAATTCCCTCTTGAACTTTGTGGCTTAAATGTAATTGTTAAATGTAATATATATATAAAACAATTCTGTTGAAAGCTGCATAGTAATTTACGGTTTCCATAAAAACGAACACGTGCAGCATTTCAAAAATTATGTGAACTGCTTTCACTTCTACTGTTTAAGAAGTCTGCCAAGTTAATTAAGTTAAGCATTCATCCCATACGTACACGCGTCTACAAGGATGTAGTCACTCTATCTTGATAGAACTGAACTATTTATGTGATTGCTACCTATGTGAGAGTCAAGTAGGCTGTACAGTTATACATGATATTAAAATATTATGCTATATGTTTTCCCTAGTTATTTTAATAAATCTCGCTTTTTTTTTTCTTTTTTTTTTTTTAAACGTATGCCTCCAGGCTGTCTTGGCATCACTCATTATTGCACAAATGCTTTCCATGGGACAGAGAAAAGCCAGTTCAAGTAATCATATAAACTGTAAAAGCAAACTGAGGTTGAGCACACAAAGAGTTCTGGAAAATGTGGGTTAACATTATTCCATTCTGCTGGCCAATTTGGCAGCCATCACAGCACTATGCTCCAAGTAAATAATGGAATGGTTTCCATATTGCTTCTGCAACTTCACTTCCAATTTTTCATTGCCATCATGTCATGGAATTTTATACCTATTTTGAAATAAACCATACCCTTCGGCAATCTCTTAGCATAAAGAAGGCAGGATGAAATAGCCATTAAGCCTGGCAGAAGTTTGTAAAATTAGCAATATGATAAACTGTCTGAGAGAGAAAAAAGTATATAGGAAAGCCTCACAAGGGGAAGATTAATGTTAAGCTGTTCTCCATATTCCAGAGAAATATTTAGTGTACTCGTCTTAACTTATCATTATTCATCCCAGTTGCGGAACAGAACTGGGTCCACCAAACCCCTGAAGTAACTTCACTGTGTGGGAATCCAAACATGATCAAATGATGGCCTTTTCAAACAGAGCTAAACAGCTGTACTAATCAGCAGCACTGCCAGGGTTATTTTGTACTCTGCAGAATACAGAGATTCCTAAGGCAAGCTGAAGAGTCACATGTCTCAGAAATATAATATTGCTTTAAACTCAGTTAACACTGTGTAGTTATAGTCTGTGTGGGTTTAGAATTTTTACTTTACTTTTTTTACAATTTTTTATTTAAACCTTTTACTAAAATAAAGTAAGATATAAGTTGATGATAAAGGGGTTCTTAAACCTCTATACTGTTTCAGGTTATACTGCTCTATATTCTTGAGATTTCATTCTTCCTTGTCTTCTGAGAATTATTTTGTCACAATTAGGACGTAAAGTATCACAATCTGGATTATTTCCACAAAATTAACTAACAGCTTTTTAAAAGTCCTGTCCTTTTTCTTAAACAGTATTTTTTTTTATTGTTACTCTAACTGTAAGTAGTCCAGGCCTTGTAGAATCATCAGAAGGAAGTAGAAGGAGAAAAAAAAGCACTTAAAAGTATCTTTTGCAGATGCACAAATTACAGAAAAAAATACTTCACTTGTGTTCAGATTTGTATCATCATTTGAACCAACTTCTTTATACCCAGTCTCTCATCACCTGGTCAGCTAGACTCCTGCACCAGAGTAATTCCTCCTTATATGCATTGTTGCCTGCAACTGTAATTTAACATAAGATTAATACTGACAATTTTGTGAGCTTTGTAAGTTTTGCTTTTATTTGATGACTTTCATATTTGTGTGTTAACTTTGTGTGTTAAATCACGGTGTTTCAGCTTCACTGAAACTATGATGATCTAAACAACAGGTGCCTACAATGTTAACAAGAACATCCTGGCAGGCAGAGTGAAGTGTCAGTGTATGAGACGGCTCCATTGTAACAGCATAAATGATAAGACATTGGATAAACTGATATTTAACTGCAATGTGCAGGAGTGTTATGAGCAGCCACCTGCTGCACCTGTATGAGCTTACTTTATACCAGTGTGTCAAACTTTGAGTCTCTGTACTCAATTCCATGTCCACGTTGTACTGCACATCATAATAAACTGTCTATAAGAATAATGAAACATATTTCCTGTTAGTCAGCTAACTTATTTGTAGATATTTGTGCGTCTGAGTATCAATACAGTATAAAAATTTTCAAATTTGATTTTAAGCTTTTACTACTGACCTGAAAGAAACAAATCAAAAAACTTATTTGCCCAAATACGAATACAATATACTACATATTTGTATATAGTATATATGAACATTATATATTATATCTCAGACATATGACTGACATATGATCAGACATATGACTTATATTAGAAACAAACCAGGAAATCAATAAATAAAACCCATTTTTTAAATGTTCAGAATGTACTTTGGCAGTCATCAGTATACCTGGGTGCAGTGCCAAGTTGCCTTCTAGTTGCCTTCTCAAATTTTCTGTTGGAATAGTCAGTCTACCATAATACACTAACAAATTTATTATAAATGGGCTAACACAAAATTTATACCATCCACATTGCTTTACTATTTAAGTTGCAGCTCATGCTACATGGCAAAAAAATGACTTAAAATACAGTATGTAATGTGACTTATATATTATGTGTTATTTTACATATACTCAAAACAATTTTCCCCTTCTTTCTGAAAACAAGCCCATTTCACAGTCCCCCTATGCACACATCTTGGGTGAACCCCCTACCGAGGTAAGTGCGTTGCTGAAAGGAACAGAAATTCCCAGAGGAAGACAAATGTTCTTGTTCCTGGTGTGAAGCTCTGCACACCCCTAATACTACCTCCTTAGGGTTAATAAGTGGCCTCTGTATTGAGGAAGCACTGATGTTCTGGCCCATTTATTTTCCAACCCCCCCACCACAACCTACAAGTCATAAAGCTCAGAGAAGGGGTCTGGAAAAGCTCAGGCATGTACAGAAAGATATGGTCACATGACTATTCCCAAGTTTACCCCAGTGCCCCAAGTAGTATGCAGCATGGACAAACACAACTCCTGTTATTTGCATTAGCCACATCAGGGACCATCTTTAAAATTCCTGAACAAAAGCACAGTTTTCTTGGGAAAACAAAATATGTAGTGAATGTGTTCTGGAAATAATGGTGTACTTTTTCCTCCCAAGTTCAACAGCCTGTCTTTTTGTGCACTCCAAGCAAGACAGTACAGTACAGTCCAGACAAAATAAAAAACATTCAAAAATTCTTGTTAGCTCTCTTGCCTACAGCTCACTGAATCTCTGAATTTCTGTTTCAGACTAGAAAAAAAAAAACAGTCGCCTAAAACTTTTTACTATGAATCCTTAAATATTTTTAATAATCTCATAATGAGAAATATTAGATATATTTATTAAAATTCAAGATGGTTTCATATGATGTTAAAGTATCAGATTTTGGACTATGTTTAAGCGTTCTCAACGGCAACTACTAGCAGAATGTATCGATGTTTTAAGCTTTGTTATCCACTTACATTTTTTTAGATTTTAATTAGGGCTGCACATTATATCGAAAGTATCGAAATATCGCAAATGTAAATATCGCGATATGTATATTGCAAGGGCTAGCGATAACGGAATGATTTTAATAATTCAAAAAGTTACGAAAAATTCAAAGTTTTAGGGCGATGCAGACAGCGGAGATTGCTTTCTTTTCCTCAAAAGAACATGAAACATTTATGGTGGTTATGTCATTTTCAGTTTTTAAATATATAAATATATATAATTTAAATAGATTTTACACACTTATAGCATTATAGTACCACATATCGCATTATTTAACAAGTTATGGCATATCGCGTTTTTCTTCAATATCGTGCAGCCCTAATTTTAATCACTAACTGTAAAGTGATCTGGCTGACTTGGTTTGGGAAAGTGAAGTGATCCTGGGCCCTAAATGTTTCCTTACAAATACCTTCAAAGATACTGAATTTCGGTCTTCTAAAGCTTTGCTTAATAGGTATAGGCAGAAAACCTAACCATTTGCCCTATGTGTTAAAATCAGCTGTCTAATAAAGATCCTTAGTATTTAATGTAAATACGCCCATTACTCTACTACCACCAGCCAAAATTCCTCTTGCACAAAGCTTGCTTCTGTAGATCCAACAACTGTATGCATTCAAAAAGAAAAAAAAAAAAATCTTCCTAAGTACTACAGTAGAAATTTACCATGTTTACCATGGCCAAACATGTGCAGAATACTCAACCAACTCAATCATCTAACCAGGGGCCATTATGTGGGTTATTAAGAGGTTTTTCCATATAAACCTTACATAATAAACTACAATGTGGTTTATATAAATTGTGTGAAATTCAGTAGACATATAGAGGGCATACAAAATGTGGTGCTGACTACTCAAATTGAGACACTGCTGCAAAAACAGCTATAGTCTTATCCTGTCACTTTTAGCGCTAGGCACCTTGCTTGAATTTGCCAAAACTCTGTAGCTGGATTGTTCATTTAAGACTCTGGATTTTAAAACACCTGTATCAATAACTCAAAGTAAAACACTACTTCAAGAAAAACTTCCATTTTACAATTGATTCCAGCCAGGGAATACTACTGCCACCATCTTATTTTACTGCGAGTCTAAAAACCACATCATTTGGACCACAAAATATAGAACATTTCTAGCATTTCCATAAATGTTATAGACAAAGGTGAACTCTGACAGACAACCTTCCCTTTCTATAATTCAGTACTGAAGTCTCTTGGAAAATTTATGATTGTGGAAGTGAAGAACCAAAGATATTCTTGCATAGCCTTGAGCGTTTCTTTGTTAAACAACAAAAGGAGATTCCATATTCTTGCCTCAATAACCCGTGACCCTTTTATATGTTCATAGACTAAACATCTTACCATACAATCATTGGTCTAAGACATGGGGTCAAGAATCACTTGTCAGACTTCAAACTTAACAGTCTTTTGATTTGACTTTTTAACAGTTCTATGAGAGAACAAATGCGACAAATTTTCCTTTACATTACCCAAACTGTGTTACGGCTAAGAATATGCTAAACTAAATATTTTGAAAATCGAAAAACTCAGTGGATCATCCGAAAGACTATTTGACTGATAAATGATGGATGATGGAACATTGCTCAAGACAATAAATACTATGAAAGTAAGTAAAACTTTTATCTACAGTGTGGGTGCTTAGCTAGCAGTGGTGGTAGAAATGAATAGTGTAATGAATATTATTTAAAGGAATAAATTCACCACCGTATACTTCCTAACAAATGGCAACAGTAATGCCATAATGTCACTAGAGTGCAGCATATCTGACCATGACCTTGAGTCTAACGCAGGGATGTCCACAGTCCGGCTCTAGAGCCAGTGTGTTTCATGATGCTGCATGGGTTGAACTGGCACTATTCCAATTTGTTCAAAGATGTCTGCATGGGCTGAATTAGCATTATTCAATTTTATTCAGTAACGTTTGCATGGGTTAAATTAGCACCATTCTAATTTGCTCTATGATGTTAGTATGGCCTGAAATGCCACTATTCTAATTTGCTCTAAGATGGGTTGAATTATCACCATTTTCATTTGCTTCATAATGGTTGCATGGGTTGAATTAGCATTCTTTTCATTTGTCCTAAGCTGGGGTTGGCCATGAGGCCTGGCTTTGGTGTTATATGGAATATAAATGAATGGAAATTGTCAGTCCAGAGCTGTAACACATTCCACCAGAGCAACAACATTAACTTCCTGCACCGAGGTAGGTATTATTCTGCAACCAGCTATATGCCCAAAACTGTACCCTACTTACTGTATAGTACACTATTTTGGGAGTTTTGCCATAATGTAGTCATGTCTAACATGTTTAACTACAGGACAAGATGACCAGTGGACTGACCAAGATGTACAAGCTTTTCTCTACATCAATGCTGGCTCTTATCTACTTGGACTGAAAAGGGCTACCAGCAATTTTTTTTGCCATGTTACTGGACTGTACAATATGAAATGACCATGAAATAACCATCACACGGCTTCCCTTCTTTTTTTTAACACTGCTGTCCTGGCTCCTGCAGTCCAGAAGGAAGACAGAACAGGAACTCGATCAGTAAAGCCTGATTCATGCTTCCGACATCTTCAGAGCATCAGAAGGTACCTTGGATGGGGAGAAGCACAGCCTGTATAGCTTCCCAGCGATTGTCCAGTATAGAGGAGTGAACAGAAGGAAGAGTGTTCAAACTGGCGAGGGTTCTACCACCCTCTTCTTAACAAACATGTTTATTACAGTAGAGTGTTGGGTCGTAGTGAATCAGTTTAATTGGTTTTACTGACCGAATATCAGAGAGAAATGCTACAATCTATTCTACATGTTTCTGAACTGATAAATGAATGTGTATAGATTAATTCCATCCATTATTCCATCCAATTCAGTTTAAATCGAAATATGAGACAAGTTTAAGAATAGTCATACAAGTGTTCTGTTTTAAACTATATCTGTGCAAAAGTCGAAACTCTCAAATCATATTTTATTTTTTGTTACATTTCAATTTTTCTCCCTTGGCCTCCAGCCATAAATGGCTATAGCATTGTCAGTATTTAAACTCACGATCTCCCCACAATAGGAAATATGGTCTTCTGTTGTGCCACATGGGAGTTCTGTATAGTTCACAGTGCTGTGTAATCTTGAGGCCACAGCAAAAGGTGCCTTGAACACACCTTGTGATGTGCATGCGAACCCAATGTATCATAGCACTCCAAAAGCACCCTGGGTAAACTCATTTACAAGCCTTCAAATTAAGTTTTTTATATCTTACCTTAAAGTGTTGGAACGTGCAAGTTCTTTGCTTACATCTCTCTGAAAATAACCTCAAGGTTCTGAAGAACAGGAAAACGCTCTTTGACTCCTCTACACTGAAAAAAAAGATGATATACGTGACACAGAGCTCAACTAAATGTATGCTTTTTGGGACAACAGATCTTTTAAGAGAATTATCTCTTTAAATGTTGAAATTATGTCCAGCATTTAAAAATGTCCTTATGAACAAATTCAGCTACAGCACTACAAAGGCAAAGCCCTGTAAGACAGTCAGTTGGTGGTCTTGTATTTGATCTACATGGCTCTTGCACTGCCAGCTCATGTTGGCAAAGCCGGAGTTATTTTGAGACTTTCACAGTTACGCTGAGCCCAGAGCTGTGCGGCACAGGACACGACTTTCCATAAATGTGGAGACTCCAAGTCTGTGTTTAGAGAAATGCCATAAAGAACTGATGGAAAATTCTGCGTCTTTCAGGGATATGGAATAAAGGCCAAGATAACGAAAGACAAACCTGCACGTTTTAGAGAAAACATTTTCCATCGTACCAAAGTACAACACAGGTGAAGTAGTGTTAGCTAATGCTCTCATGTATATAAGTGGAGCTTTTTCATCTCCTGTAGTACATTCATAAGCACCAACTTAATTATATACATGAGCATCACCTTTTAAAATGGGTGGGAAGAGGTTCTCCCAGGGTTTCTAATAAAGATCAGACTGTCCAGCTCACAAACGACACTGCTCTTGTTTTATCTATTTATTTTCACTTATGCGTGTTTGAAAAATCTTTCACTTTATTTAAAATCCTAATTTACAGAGATGACGTGATTGTACAACCTGTAGCTGCACAGCAAAGTGTTTGCATGGTATGACACTCTAATTTAAACTAACTTAGGAAAACCGTGATCAGTGGTTTTTGATCAGTAATGAGGAACAGGTTAGTGTAATTAATTAGTAAACAGGAGGGTTCTCTTGGTGTGGCTGGGAGGGGCGTTTACGCTAGTCCTTGAACTAGACTTAGTAAATATTCCCTGCGTCTCAAGTCGCCTACTATCCGTCCTAAATAGTATCTGAGATTAGAATTAGTGTGTATCCCAAAGGTACCTGGATGGTCTACTATTTCGGGTAGATTTTTGAAGTGTGGAACCTAGGACACTTTTTCAGCTAATATTGCCCACAACTCCTTGTGCGAGGGAGGAGGAGTTTTGTGACGGTTTGCTTTGCCGAATTCAAGGACGCATTTTAGAGAGGTGTAGATTAAATGTCGAAAATTAAACCAAGGGAATGGTAAAATAAATTATATAGTATAAATTATATAAGGAATAATGAATGAAGAAAAGCTGAAATGCAACTAGGTGTTAGTATGTCCCCGTAATTGCATACTCTTGCAGGGATAAAGAGCAGGTAGAGAAGGTTATATGGAGGGATAGTTGTCAGTTATAGGATGTTAGATGGAAGGATAATGGGAAGGTAAAAGAGACTGAATGGAGGAATAGTGGGCAGATAGGGGGTGTTGGATGGAGGAATAGTGACAGTTTCATGCCTAGTAATAAAAGAGGCAAAAAAAAAGGCCAGAATTAAATAAATGCTTGCAGAAGTAACTATTTGGATGTAAGGGTTTTTTTTTGTCCTTCATGATTTCAGGTGTCCCTCGAGGGAAGGAGGGCACAGTCAAGAGTCTGCTGGAGAAGAGAGTGAGATTTATGCAGAACAAATGGGTAATGGGCTGCACCTGTTTCTCATTTACTCTGACCTATTTGTGTGTGTGTGTGTGTGTGTGTGTGTGTGTGTGTGTGTGTGTGTGTGGGGGGGGGGGGATACAAGCCATGGACAAATAGATAGATGTGCTTAACCGATTCCCCAGGCTGCACATCTCAGAGTCTCACGAGATAAAAAGCCTGTTCTCTGTTGTTTTACTTCAAATAAAAAGCTTTTAAATTCCACACAAAGCTTTTTCTTTACTAAATACAAACAGAGAATGAGTATATTATTGTTACTTTTAAATTACCACTAAGGTCTGATTATACTTTCATTCTAACAAAGCTCACATGTGGTTTGGGACGGTGAATATAGATACTAAATCACAAAGAAACACTGCAACAATATTACAGAATATTCTTTAGCTATGCAACAGCCTGCTTGCTGATCAACTAATTAGTGGTCCATATATGTTCTTCGGTTCTTGTGTACTTGCTTGGCATCATTATCCCTTGCTCATTTCCAACACCGAAGAACTGGGCCTAAAAATCTAATGCTTAAAAATGAGGTTGAATATTTGCTTATTTGATGCACTAACACCTAATATGGAGGTTTGTCAGAGGGAGCTAATACTACAACATATAGACACCAAGCAATGCTAATTTAGCTAATGACTGACTGTGATGATTTGGCTAGCTAGCACCCCCTTCAGGCCATTCAGGACTATCAACATTTTCCTCAGATATGTTGGTAAATTTCACTCAGCACTGGCTGTAAACTGTACTTATATTGTTCTCACTTTATCGGGAAACATCAACTCATGGATTTTGGTAGCAGAAAAAGTGGTAAATACCTCAAGATGGCCCCTTTAAAATGTACAGTATATATTAGCCTACATACAGTTGGGCCAGTTGTGTATTTGTTGCCTTGCAAAGTTATACAGAACAATTCCAATCTGTGGTCTTCTCTGTGTGTGCCTTCTGTTGTGCGTTTTTCTTCATTTTTTACTCATTTGGTTGACACTTTTACATTTCGCACAGTATAAAATTGCTCTGATGCTCAAGAATGGCAGGTTGTGATACTGTGACTATTTTTTTTGCTGGGTAGCCCAAAAAGACTTTCTACTTATAAATATAAACAAAAAACAGCGTATATTTATAAAAACTAAGATATGTTGGTTTTTTCCCCAAAACAAAAAGGAAAAACGGATTCAGACACCATAAATTAACAAAATTAGTACTTCGTTGCGAAGGTGTTTTCGGTTACAGCTTTCTAGATTCACTTTCACTTTCCCAAGGTTATGAGGGTCCCTCTGATGGATTCATAATTGAATAAATCCATAAATATTCAATGGGATTCAAGACAGGAGATTGTCTAGGCCATGCAAAGCCTGAGCTATTTTAGTGGCATGTTTCAGGTTGCTGTATGTATGTTTTTTTGAAACGTCCATCTTCTCCCCAGATTCAGTTTCTTGGCCAATGAAATTAAATTCTTCTCTAATATGCCAGGGTACATCAATCCATTTATGTTTTCTTTGATGACATGTAATTCCCCAGTATCATTGTGTCCATGTGTCCACCTCCGTGCTTCACTGTGGGTATATTACTTACATTCACATTTAAGGCATTTAGCAGACACCCTTGTCTAGAACTACTTGGGGAAGTGCTTTGAAGTCTATCAATAAACAGGGTCAGGGACTAAGAGTACTATCAGTCTGAAAGCCCTGTCATGGAGGTCAGTATAGTATGAAAAAATACAAGACAATTATTTTTTTAATGTTAATAACAAAGTGCTAATTTAAGTATTTTATGAAGAGATAGGTCTTTAGTTGATGTGTGAAGATAGTCAATGACTCAACTGTTTGGACAGCTAGGGGAAGTTCATTCCACCAGCTAGGCGCCAGAAGAGAGAAGAGCCATGATGCATGTCTTCCTTGTACCCTGAGAGATGGTGGGTCCAGCTGATCAGTGTCTCAAGATCAGAGTATGTGTGGTGCACAGCATGGGGCAGAGCAGGGTGTGAGAAATGTTTTAATGTAGAAGTTAGCTGGTCTGTTTTTGGCTTTGTAGGCAAGCAGCAGTGTTTTAAATCTGATGTGGGCAGCTACAGGGAGCCAGTGGAGGGAGTATAGCAATGGGGTAGTGTCAGAGAACTTGGGGAACTTAACAAAAAAAGTCATGCAGCTGCATTCTGGGTCAGTTGCAGGAGTCCAGTCTCAAAATGACAAGGGACTGAACAAGCACCTGAGTGGTCTCTGTGGATAGAAATGGATGAATCCTCATGATGTTTTAAAGGAGAAACTGACATGAGCGGGGCAATGTGAGGCAAGAAGAACAGCTGATTGCCTATGGTTACCCCAAGGTTGCATGCAGTGACAGAGTTGTCCAGGAAGATCACAAAATCTTGACATGGGGATGCATCTCCAGGGATGTGCAGCTCAGTTTTTTTTAATGAGCTGCCATCCCTGATGAGATGTCTTCCAGACATGCTGAGATCCCTGCAGAAACATGAATGTCTGAGGGAGGAAAGGAGAGAATAAGTTGAGTGTCATCAGCATAGCAGTGTTATGAACACCCATGTGAGGACAGGACCTCACCAAAAGAGGAGCACTCCAAGCAAGCGTTGTAGGACACCAGTGGAGAGTCTGAATGGAGCAGATGTGGATCCCCTTCCATGTCGTCTGATTGTCCCTCCAGGTAGGAAGCAAACCATTGCCATGCTGCGTCACAAATTCCAAGATTCATGAGGATGGAAAGTGAGTCTTGTGATTGATCAAACGCTGATCAAGGAGGATGAGGCCTGATGACAGTTTGGCTGATCTAGCAGCATGAAGCTTCTCAGGGATGGCCACAAGGGAGTTTGCCGTTTTGAAGCCAGAATGGATGGGATCTTGGAGGTTGTTCTGGGTGAGATATAGAAACAGTTGACTGTAGACAGTGCGTTCAAAATTTTCGAGAAAAAGAGAGAAGTGATACTGGTCAGTAGTTGCTGATATCTGAGGTATTTAAGTCCTCAGCACTTTTCAAGTGACTGCTAGCTTCTCTCTTTCCTTCCTTATCATTAGTCTGAGAGTGCATTGTGAAATCTGCCAAGTGTTGTTTAATATTATTGCCCCTGAGAACTATAGGAAGCTCCTTCACCGCCGCCACGATTGCTACTTGCGTGAAATCTTAGCAACCGATGCCATCATCTTTTATAATAACGAGGAGCAATCTGCATGAGAATTTTTTATTTTTATTTTTTACAGCATTTATATCTCAAACTTGATTTATTTTTTAGATAACCTTTACAGGGGCGGTATATACTTTTAATATAATGTCTGAATATTTCTTCCCCTATCACTTTCATATATTTTTTTTTTTTAACATATCTTTGTTTATGCCTATGAATACAAACTTTTTGGTTCTGGGTACAAAATCAAAAGACATTGTGTGTGTCAATTTGAAGTGGATATAAGCACTGGAAGTGTATTAAATAACAAAAAAAAGTGTCCAAATACTATTTCCCCTCACTGTTTAATACAATAGAAATGGTTCTGTATAATCACAGATACACTATCTGCACTTACACTTAACCTTTGTTTGCAGGAATTTATTAGATTTAATTCCAATTAGTTCCTAAGTAAAACAAGCTCTTGGAGGCTGCACAGTATTTTTAAACTAACCCAATTTGGCATAAAAAGTAATCCACAATGACCTGTCATTAACTGTGGAGCATGGGGCAATGTGCTTCCTGTCCCCATTGTGCCTCTACTGCTCCTCTACAGCACTGAAGTGTTATTAGCGCTTGCTGAAGTTCCCAGATTTGACCAGTGGGTGCAATAATAACTCTTTGGAGCTAAATGGGGCAGTAAGCACACTGCCCCACGAGTTGTGCAACATTTAGAAAGGCAAGCAAATCAATGGAACATCAGCTTATATCTGTCAAATAGCAACATTTTCTAAATTGTTGGTCAGTCAAAAGAGGCAATTAGTATTTTTGCCCCACCTGCCCCTATGGAGGGGATGCTAAAATCTGATATGATCTGATTATAAACACGGTAAAATCATATTAATGCAATGTTTAATTTAAAAATAACAGAATTTCAATGAATATATATTAAATGACATTTGTGTATATTTGGACTGGTCAGCTGGACATTATAGTAATCATTTGGATAGCACACACACATTATATGACATGTTCATATTTAAATTGCTTGAATAACCGAAATAACTGTGGCATGCTGAAATTATTAAACTAATTACTTCAGCTCTCTGAAAATCTCAAAATTAAAATTCAACCACTTGTGTTTGTGATCCCGACAGTTTTCAGAAACTGCTTCTGCTCAATTTTACATGGAACATATTCATTTTAAAACAGCCTTCCTTGAGACGTTTAAAAAAAAAAAAAAAAAAAAAAAAACACACACAGTCTGAACAGACGTATGTGCAAATCGATGTCTGAAAAGTTTTTCCACTTCCAAGTGCCAGGACAGAATCGCAGACCAGACAATATGATCCAGATGTGCATCCACAGACCATAAAGTTGGTCATACTTAAGACTAAATTTTTGCTTTCGGTTATGTCTCAACAGGTTAATACTTTGAAAATAATCAGTTTAATAATGGAAATGTTCAGCAAGAGTTATAAAATTTTTTTAAAAATTCTCTATTTGTTGTATATCAGTTATTCCAATAAATCAGCCGACGGAATCTACTGGCAGCATTTTACTGTTTTCAGACACGTACAAAACCTCAGACACGAGCTTTGACATTCTCATTTATAACTTGTGATGTGATTCAGATGCACCCTGAATTGACACCAAATGAGTTTTCACAGAGAATAATCACAAGGAATGTAATCAAGTGCAGAGCTGTTAAACGAGCCAACAGTAACGCAAGTACTGCAAGATTTCCACCAACTGTCCAAAAACAAGTGGAAGATATAGCTGTATAAGGAACATACACAGCAGCAAATAAGTACTGATACTCAGGAAGGCACATCAGTCACTGTAGTCAGTCAAACTGCAAATAACACAATCTTACACTCTGTAACAGTCAGTAAGTTTTCCACCATGGGAAAGTCTTCAGGACAGAGGACCACACACTTTCTGGTTTCTCGGTAACATGACAAGCAGCATTTTTTTTTGATTAACTTCAAGAGAGAGAAAAAAAAAAGGAGAGGCTACGAAGGGAACGATTGTTTACAGCTGCTATAAAGTAAGTGATAACAGGAACCAACTTGTCTTGGAAGATTATTGGAAAATAATCTTCGGGCACCAGACCACCTCGTTGTGGATTATTTGCTGTGGTTTTAAGTAAAATTGTCTTCCTTCTCTAATAATTCCCCACAGTATCAGTAGTTTCTTTCTGTTATGAAGCGGACAGACGGACACAAGTGCATGTTTTCTGGCTGTATTTAAACCAATATGGCAGAAAAACCAAATGCCTAGGCAGTCAGAAATGTGAGGCCTGCTAATGGTCAGGCAAAACACTAATCAAGAACGGAAGATAAAGGCTTGGAATCATCTCGGACACAATGCTGGAGTGAGATTTGCAAAGTATGTCTGGCAGTCCAGTGGGACTCGTGTAATTATTAGTAGTGTGATTGCAAACAGGTGAGTGTCATTAGTAATCAGGTGACTATGGTATAGGTGCTTGACTGGAGGTTGTGTGATGAGGTCACAGGCTGAGGAGCATGGGAGTTGTGGTCTGCAATTTTAGGAGTTGCAGACAAGGGAGTGTAAATCGTCCATCATTTTAAAAGATCTGGCTAATACATAAATATCACTGTTGTAAAGTATGTCAGGATTTACTATTTGTAGAGTCTCATAAATGGAATCTCTTTATAAACTGTTCTACAATTTAAGTATGTAACTGTGGTATAAACCCCTTGGCATACGGCCATTGTTCTGGATCTCCAAATGACAGGGAGCCCTAGTTGTTATCCGCTGTTCATAGAGACACAGTTAAATATGCAGCTAGTATTCTGTTTCACTCCTCCTAACCATCGGAACAATGACAATAACCTTGGTAACCTATACCAAAATGTTATGAGGAACCTTCAGACCTTAAGACTAACTGGGAAGGTGTTGGAAGATGAAAGCTACACTCACGCAACTGGGGTTGTTTAACAAAGCAGCATGACTCACACTGCATTCACATTAGCAAGCGACAGAGCAACGGGTTCTCAAGTCTCAATTCCCGCAACAGCAGCAAGCAGCACAACTTCCGCAAAACTGTATTTCATTTTCCGCTGCTGTTGTTTCTTAAACGTAACTTACTGTCGTGTAAGTGATATGGATATGTAAGATGTGTCAATTGGCTCATAGTTGGGGGGTAAATTCCAGGCCTGTCTCCAGTTTCTCTCTGAAATGTGCCCATGGTTAAACACCGAAGAACAGAGACCAACAAAACTGCAATGGGCAAACAAAATCGACTGATGAGCCACTCATCACTCTCAGAACGCAATCTTTAGCTTCACAGTGATTCGTTACATTTCAGCTGTGTCACATGTCTGCACCGTGTGAGCAATGAAATCAATTACTCTGTAAATTATGTTGATGTTGACAGTAATTGGGATGGGAGATCCTTATAACCAGTTTACCCACAATTACACTTTACTAACACTAGGGCTTGTGCATACGCACGGTCAGGAGAGTGTACGTAAATATGTGCACATTGTCACGCTCAAGAAAAACGTGATAAATCACATTTTTTGCATATAAATGTGTGTATGCATGGTTTATGCACAAAAATATTCGTACACGCGGTTGGTAAATGAGACCCCTGGACACCGCATGCAGCAATGGCGACAAACTACAAGCAACAAGAGCACGCTTGCTAGTGTGAACGCAGGGTAAGAGTCCCGTAGGCTAAGCCTAGCTCTTTACATCATGCAGTAAACAGTGATTTAACCTACCTTGACAGAAATCCACACAAGTCTTTAAACTCGGCTCCATCTGATATAATGTTGAGGTCGGTGACTTTTTTCAGGATGGTTTCACCGTCCTGCACAAACAACCGTGCCATTAATTCAAATGTACAGCTCTTCATAAGGTCTAGTTTAGTAATAACTAAATAAGTGTTTCTGAACTGATCATTCTTTCCCAGCTCCCAATACACCTAAACCACGCAATCATAACCAAAGAGGTAAAGAGAGGTGGGAGAGAGCAAAAACCGCTGAACCGTTAGAAAACATTTTTACATTAAATTAGTAAAAACACTGGTTTGTTATGACAAATACACACTTAGTAAGCATTGTATTTAGCGGCAATAAAAACAATAGTCAAAGTAACAATAATAATAATAATAATACAAATATCTGCCCTTCGCAAAAGTGCAGTGTATATTGGATGAATTTGTTAATTCACCTAACATCTCAGCAGGTGTGGTTTACCTCACCACACGCATAGCACTCAAACACTTACATATTTAACGCAGATGGGTTTAAATGGCAAAAAAATTATCATAATGAAATATCATCCACTAAACTACCTGTCTTTGGTGTATATCTACAACAAAACAAAACACTGACCTTTAATATGCTTTGCTATGAAAAATAATATAAAATAATATAACATGGTACATCAGTAATAAACTGTACCCTGCATGGCAGCCCTTAATGTAGACGGTGGTGTTTAACTGCCCTCTAGTGCTCAGAACAGTTATTCCACACAAGAGATGGAGGTTGAGGTTCTTTCCCAGCCACTTTTAGACAATGTGCCATATCAGCTATAATTACATACAAGAAAGTTCCTAGTAATAAACACTTTAAAGTTTTAGTAACTAATACACTAAGAGCTGGGACAATTCCTTTATTTATACCACTATTTGGCCTTATGAAAGCTGAAAACTTGCAGTGCCAGTGTAAGTCTAATGTGCCTTCACTGGGGCAGGGAACAAACTAGGGTGCTTCTCGTTTCATTGCCTGTGTCTACTCATTTCCTTTCTTTGTAACCTTGCTTCTTAGCTCCACACTGAAGACTGAATGCAAGAAAAAACAAAACAAAAGAAGGAATCGACTACAAACATATTTGCATCACTAATGCATCTCTCTATCTCTCTATCTCGCATCCTTGTATATGTTAAACAACCTGCATTCTTTTTCTTTTTTATTTATTCCTCAAAACTTCTTGGATTAGACTGCAAGAACATCTGAGTATGCTATGCCATGTTGGTTGTCTTGTGTGTTCATGTGGAGAGTTTGATGTAAAATGAGCTGCCATAACTGCCCCAGCACAGAAGTGTCCAAGTTTATCTGCAAAGGTCCGATATGGCTGCAGGGTTTTGTTCCAAATCAAGCAGATGCCACTTGCTTAATCAGCTGAACTTGGTCTTTAGCCTATTGGTTGTGGTTCCTACTTGACTGGAATAAAAACCTGCAGCAGATAAGACTGGACCTCTGTAAATAAATCTGTATTCAACTGTAGTCCAGCATGTTATCCCATTGTAATGGTTAACTTAATTCAATTTTAATTTTTCTAATTGTCTTGTACTTGTTTACAAAACATAGAGACATAAAGCAAAAAATTCAATATTAAATACATCAATAATCAGGATCTTTAAAGTTTTTCAATATTATAAATGTCATTCTGTGTTTAAAATGAAATCACTTTACCTGAATCTCAGTCAGAGCAAACTCAACTTGGAATGAAAGAAGCCAACAGCGACCAGTCAGTCTGTACTGCTGTACGGTTTTTGTATTGCCTGAGAAAAACAGGAATATAATGTGGTTTGAACCATTTGATCAACACATTGTAATCATAATAAATCAGCAATGTACAACAGAAAACCCTCCAAGTGATCAAACTTGTAAAGGCTGAATGTGCAGGCTGTTATGTGTAACATTATATCATTAAACAGTGATGCCATCACCCAGTTAATACAAATATACAAGGGGAGGTCTGCAAAAACCCATTGGAAGTTGCTGCATCTGAATTCAGTCTTATAAATAAATAAATAAATATATAAATAAAGCCAATCAAGATGAAAAAACAGGTTTTGAACAAATTTATACCTTGCCAGTAATATACTTTGAGATCTCTACTTCAGGAAAACATAAGTATATTTTAACAAAACAATGTGGAAATGATTTTATTTAGGGTAGTTTCTAACCCTGCCTTGGCTGTATGTGAAAATCATGTTGATAAGTAGCCAGTTTAACAAATGCAGCACTAAGTGCAGTCAGTCTGCCTACAGATACACTATATGGCCAGAGGTTTTTGGACACATGACCATCACACCCATATGTATCTCTTCCCCAAACTGTTCCCCAAAGAATGGTGCTCAAGAAGGCATCACACCACATTAAGAGCCAGGGGGAGGTAAACTTCTGAACAGGATGATTGGTGTAAATTGATATCATTTTGTTAAAAGATCTTATTTTTTTCCATTTAGTATTGCCCTTCAGAAGCTACACAAGATATTTACACGTTTCCCAGAAGACAAAATAATAGCAATTTACACCGATCATCTTGTTCAGAAGTTTACATCCCCCTGGCTCTTACTGTATCGTGTCGCCTTCTTGAGCATCAGTGAACGTTTGCACCTTTTGTATTAGTTGTGTACGAGTCCCTCAGTTGTCTTCAGAGTGAAAAGATGGATCTCAACATCATATAGCCACTGCTGGAAAGGGGTCAAATATGCAGAAGATGCTGGAAAAGTACAGAATGTGCAGGACCTGGAGGATTTTTCTGAAGAACAGTGGCCATTTTAAGTGCTCAGGACAAACAAAGGACTCAGGAACAAATATAAAAAAATATAAAAACAGTCGCTGATCATCCAGGTAACAACACGCAGTATTAAGAATCAAGCAAATGTAAACTTCTGAACTGGTTCATTTGTGTAAATTCAGTTATTCTTGTGTCTTGTGGACTATATGTAAACATCTGTTATGTGAAACAGCTTATTCAGGGCAGTATGGAATAAAAAACAAAATGCAATTCCAATGTTTGTTTTTTTTAATTATTATTAACATTTTGCAGATACTGCAAGGTGTATGTAAACTTATGACCTCAACTGTAGTCCCCCTTTGCTGTTATAGTAACCTCCACTCTTCTGGGAAGGCTTTCCACTAGATTTTGGAGCATGGCTGTGGGGATTTGTGTTCATTCAGACACAAGAGCATTAGTGAGGTCAGGCACTGATGTTGGGTGAGGAGGCCTGGAGTGCAGTCGGCTTTCCAATTCATTGCAAAGGTGTTCAGTGGGGTTGAGGTCAGGGCTCCGTGCAGGACACTCGAGTTCTTCCACAGCAACCTTGGCAAACCATGTCTTCATAGACCTCACTTTGTGCACAGGGTTCATTGTCATGCTGGAACAGGTTTGGGCCTCTTAGTTCCAATGAAGTGCAATCTTAATTCTACAGCATACAAAAACATCCTATACAATTATGTCCTTCAAGTTGTGTGGCAACAGTTTGGGGAAGAAGCACATACGTGTGAGGGGTGTGATGGCCAGGTGTCCACATACGTTTGGCCATATAGTACATATATATCTTGAAAAATGTCAAAGTTTGTCTATGTGGAGGGTTTTCGGAGACCGCCACAAATATTTACACTTCATAAGACACTGGTTATGGGACCAATCCTTTAATCATATACTCGAACACATTCTTACTTTTCTCCAGTGTCTTGACCCAGCACTCGGACAGAGATATCCCACTGATGTCTGTCTGTCTTCTGTGGTCCTTCTCCAGATCACTGATTTCAGTCATGAGCTTTGAAACATCTTTATTCATCACTCCATCTTCTCTGTCCTTTCGGATGGAGATGGTCTTTCTGTAAAAAAAAAAGAAGCAGTTTCCAGTTAAACTTAATATTTAGTTGTAATGGTATGTAAAGCTACAGGATTAGTTCTTTGCTACTCACAAGATATTTTGCAGGGTTTCTCTGTGCTGTCTTGAAATAGCTCGTAAACACTCCTCCTGCTCGGCTTCACACACCTCTATCTCTTGTTGCAGTACTTTTATTTCTTCTTCATAGTTGTGCTCCATGTTTTTCCCTTATTCCACTGGACACAACACCATAACTTAGCGTTACAATTTAGCATAGCTAGTTCACAGGCTTGTAATTAGTTAGCTACTTTAGCTTACTTGGTTTATTATGAAAAAACACTTTTATACTTGTATTTACACTTGTTTTAAACATTCTCTTTAAAACATATTTAGTTAACAATAACGAATATCCTCGAATAGTCTTAATGTTAGCAAGTTAATTTAAAATACTGACACTTTCTTTTTTGTTGCAAACTTACTTCGCATGAGAAAGCTAGTTTACTAACAGAACACCTCTTCGTGATGGATTATTTCGCTTTGACTATGTTCCATATTTAATATATAGTGGACTATATATGGCGTAAAAGCCACTATGTTTATTCTCTAAGTAGTCTACTAATAGAGGGAGGGAGGTGCAACTTGGAACGGATCCGAAGTCAAATCACAAAAAATCGCGCCAACGTCGACTAAACCAATCGCGTGAAGCTATCCTCGTGAACGTCATTCGTAAATAAAAAGAAACCGACCCGTTGCAGATTTAACCACTATATGCTTACAGAAAATATCACAAAGCAGCAAAGATGAATTGTTCAAAATACACACAAAAATAAAGTACAAACGTACTAAAAATATTTTAACGAGAAAGGCACATTAAATGTAGGAACTAAAACCTGGTACTTGTTTCTACTCCGGAACCGTTTAATGTGACACAGGTTAGTGAGCGACATGTGAGAAGTCAGACTGCAGTGTAAATCGCATTTAATAAACAAGTTCTCGTTTAATTTTTTTTTATTTATTCAGCAAACCGGAGCTATTTTATACTAAACAGATCGAATCGTAAGTGTGACTATTTTTAAAATATGGCGTTATCTTAATTGAAAGTTGTTAAGTAGTTGTTTACTAATAAAAAAAAAACAGATTTCTGTACAGTTTAATGTAAGCAGAATATTATGAATGAAAATAAGAGTTACTCAGATCACAGTAAGAGTAGATTTATATAACATTCTACATAGATCAATAATTAATTTGCATAGTAGTGGAAGACAGAAATTTCGTAGGATCTTGTATGGAAATATGCTTTAGAAATTATGCTTAAATCTGTAAAGTAGTTTATACCCACAACGTCGAAATGCACAACAGATCACATGTTCAACAAAAGTGAATAAGTATGAAATTCCTTGTTTCTGAAGACAAAGCTAATCAAGTGCACCTCACTAAACATTCCCTACTTGGCATATTGGGGATGACAGACACCATCTGTGTGGGAATATGTTATGATGTGTTATTACTCCTAATCTGGACAGTATTAAGCCAGTAATATAATGTCTCAAAACTGTATAGGATGAGTTTATGACATCTGAGGTGAGATGTTGTCAGTGCCTGTATTAAAGGAAAACTCCACCCTGAAACAAATTCAGTATGTGTAATCTGAAATATAATGTTGTGCTGTGTTTAGTTTGTTAATAATCTGTTGTTTGTTGCTGTATTTTTGTTATTCTGAGGACTATATCTGTGTAAAAGTTGAAGCTTTGGAAGCTGATCTGTTTGAGCTGAGTGTACAGATGAGGACGTGAGAGAGCTGCACAGACTAATGGACTAAAGCTCTGCTGCATTGCTGCAGAGGCTAAACTTGTTGGCACCATGGGTAATGTAGGAAACTATTAACCAAAGTAAAACCGGACCAACATGTCAATGAAAGATTTCAACTTCAAGTCAGTTTCATTACAGAATCATTCTTGGATGCCACTGATGATCACAGGTTAATTATAATATGCAAGTTTGTTCAGGGTGGATTTTTCTCCTTTAAATGGTTTCCATTAAGGTCAGGAAATTGTGTACATGACAACATTGTACAGTGATTCTCAATCAATATGCATCTGTAACACAATTCCCAGTCTTGATTACACACACATCGAAACCTAAGCATGATGTGGGGACGTTGGTGGTTTGGAGAGCTGTGGATAAAGTAACGTTTGCTTTCTGTCTAGAGCAGATGAGCGTTGAAGCATGAAGCGGCTGTACGTCGGTGGCTTGAGCCACACAATATCTCAGAAAGATCTCCGAGATCGATTCGGGAAGTTCGGGGAGGTGTCTGATGTGGAGATAATAACACGGAAGGATGAAAACGGTGAGAGTTTAAATGAAGCATTCTAGTGCATGACATGTATAATACATTGAAATGATTTTGAAAAAGCTCTTCAAGCAACTTTGTTTTGTTTGTGTCTTGGGATTTGTTGCAGGATCTCCTCTGAAGATCTTTGGTTACGTGAATATAAATATTTCTGATTCTGACTACAAAAGATGTACGTATGCTAAATTGAATAGATGCACTAAATGAAGATGTAGTTTGTGCATAGTTTTCCTTGTTAGCCCTAATATATTCGATCAACCATCACATGTTCGGTGTATGCAGTTTGCCTCCTTTTTTTTTTTTTGCCGTTAGAAGCTAGCAAGTAAAGCATGCTTATGGCTTGTAGTTTAGTGTCGGGCAAATTGACACTCTCCTCAGACTGTACCTCAAATAGACATGCTTATGTGGTTTCTGACACCAGAATGGTATAGCTATTGTATATAAAATGGACAATTGCAGAACTAAGAGTATTAGCAGGTATCTTAAAACCAGAATCACTTTCTTCCTCCACATAAGAGTCAGACTTGAGTAGGCTCAAATTTTATTGTATTTATATCTTTAATATTTTAAAATATCTTTTAATATTCTGCATAATCTGCAATGTTATGGGACATATTTTTACAGATGCTATTATTGAGACAATTGGTGTCTTTTGAGGCGTGTATGTGATAATGTAGACGTGCAGTGTTTACAGAGCTAAACAGAAGGCTGTAAGCTTTTCCCTACTTGTTAGCTACATTGACTTCAGAGCTCCAGTATAAAACTTAGGATGCTTCACACTTGGCTACCTAGATTAGATTTATTATTATTATCAGTAATAAATGGTGGTTTAACTCTGGCCATGAGGAGGTTGTTTGCCTTCGACGTTGTTTGGAAGACAAAAATCAAGAGAATTTTAGCTGCTTGTGCGACTTGACTGTATGCAGCCACAGGTACAGTTGTGGATGTTCCACAACATTAAATGTAACTCTAAACGTATAAAAAGCATGTCATTCATTAATAAATGAAAAATTGTAATCGTCCTCAAATCGCTGTCGTATAAGAGGAATAATACACATCAGGGCATGCTGTTATGTGGTAACAATAACTTTTCCTATGCAGTGGTTTGTTCTCTTTTATTCTTATTAATATTCTAACAAGACTTTTTTCAATTTGTCCTTAATTTTTTTTTTTTCTTGCTGACTTGTAATCGATTGGTTGGAAGATTTAAAAAAAAAAAAAAAAAAAAAAAAAAAAAGTGCTTGATGGCACTGAAAAGTTTAATATTATCAACTTGGGAAGTGCTGCTATAACCAAAAAAAAACACAAACACCAGCACTTTTTAAAAGCATCTGCCTTATGGGTGTATACTTACAGTCACTTCCCACAGGATTATGTGTGAAATGTGTGCTGGCGGTTGAGGAAAAACACCTATTGTGAAAGCAGTCTAAAGAATCAAAGACCGACACCATTTCGATCAGAGTCTGACTACATTTAGCCTAAGGAGACAATTTTGTATCATTTTTGGCACACTGTTCTTTTAGTTAAATTTCCAAATGCTGAAAAATGATAGTATTGGAAAATAGGTGACGTTTCCTTCTTTATATGCAGGCATCACAGTGTTGAACAAATCCAAATGGAAAGGTGGAACATTACAAATCGAACTGGCAAAGGAAAGCTTCTTACACAGGTAGGTTTTGTGATCATAGTTTAAATGTGTACACGCATACACGCATAATAATTTTCTTCTCTTTTCTCTGTGTGTTTGCGTTTTTATTTATGTACTTAATTGGTTGCTTATTTAGATATAAAATTTTTATTTCTTTAATTATGTTTTATTATGTATTTTTTGTATGTTTCGTGTCTTCTCCTTTTTTCTCTCCCTCTGCTGGGAGTGGCTTTAACAACTTCATATATATATATATATATATATATATATATATACACACACACACACACACACACACACACACACACCAATCAGCCATAACATTAAAACCACTGTCAAGTGACTAACATTTATTATCTCATTACAATGGCACCTGTCAAGAGGTGAGGTATATTAGGCAGCAAGTGAACAGTCAGTTCTCGAAGCTGATGTGCTGGAAGCAAGAAAAATGGACAAGTGTAAGGATCAGAGTGACTCTGATATGGCTAGATGACTGTGTCAGAGCATCTCCAAAACTGCAGGTCTTGTGGGGTGTTCCCGGTATGCAGTGGTTAGTACCTACCAAAAGTGGTCCAAGGAAGGACAACCGGTGAACTGGCGACAGGGTCATGGGTGCCCAAGGTTTATTGATGCACGTGGGGGAACAAAGGTTAGTCTGTCTAGTCCGATCCCACAGAAGAGTTACTGTAGCACAAATTGTTGAAAAAGTTAATGCTGGCTATGATAGAAAGCTGTTAGAACACACAGTGCATCACAGCATAGCCGCAGACCGGTCAGAGTGCCAATGCAGACCCCTGTCCACTGCCGAAAGCGCCTACAATGAGCACGTGAGCATCAGAACTGGACCATGGAGCAATGGAAGAAGGTGGCCTGGTCTGATGAATCACATTTTCTTTTACATCATGTGGACTGCCGGGTGCGTCTGTGACGTTTGCCTGGGGAAGAGATAGCACCAGGGTTCACTATAGGAAGAAGGCAATATGATGCTCTGGGCAATGTTCTGCTGGGAAACTGCTGGAAAATACTAACCACTGCATACCAGGAACACCCCACAAGACCTGCTGTTTTGGAGATGCTCTGACCAAGTCATCTAGCCATCACAATTTGGCCCCAAAGTATGGTTTAATGTATTGATATTGATGCTGAGTGATGGTTTAGCAGTAAAAGTAAACTGGAATCCTTCATGAAATCTGTCCCAGACTTGCAGAGGAGCGTCAGCAAGCAGCTGAGATGATTCAGACACCGAGGATTGATGCAAAAGAAAAAATCGTGGAGTCCCTCAAGGCAGCTGGTGTAGAGAACTTCCACATGAAAGCAGCTGTTCCAGGAACTGAGATCCCAGGACATAAGGTTCATCTTTGCAGTATGATTCCTCTGTCCAGACATAGATGCGAAAGATTGGCTCCATTAAGTTCCTCAGACGAGTCGTCTGATGAGTGTTGTGTGATGTTCTCCTCTTCTTTACTCTCTCAGCTTTTAGCTCCTACCTGCAACTTAGCTCCTAACACAAGCTAGTTCAAATGAGCCCAACTCACAAGCAGTTTACAGTGATCTGAAAAGTTAAGAGTCAGTCGGAATCAGGAAAACAGCTCACATGGCCTAACCAAAATAACTGAGAGATTCACTAAAATCCAAAACAACCAGTATGAGACCTGAAAATTCAAGTGGAATAAAATTTCACAATAAGTCCACATTTCTGTCATGTTCATAAATATAATTTTGATTGTTTCACTCATAGTCTGTTAACATATACTTTTTTGTTATTTGTGATAATGAAAGAAATTCTTGTTGTTTGATGATTTTAAAGTAAATTTCTGCTCTCAACTGTAGCTATATATAAGGAATAAAACCCTTGGGAGCATGTTGTTTTAGGAAAATACTCAAACACAGCGGAGTACTGTTCCCAACACAAAGTTGATTCTTTTCCTTTAACAGCACACACAGTCATGTTTTATTCCTTTTATACCACATCAATTGCATTTTTTTAAATTATACAATAACACACTTTGTACTTTCTATCAGTTTATACACGGTGTCTGAAAAGTCAGGAACCAATGAGGAACCAATAGTCTTTCGTCCAATGTTTGTTATTTTTCACCTGTAACGAAGAAATATATATAAAATGTGTAAATAAATGGAAAATCACGTACACTCACTGGTCACTTTAACAGGAACACCTGTACACCTTCTCATTCATCATGTGGCTAATATACATATGAATATGTAACATTGTGATATCTATATATCTTCTGCTTTTAGCAACTTTTTTATTATCTTTGTCCTTTCTCTAGAACTGGGTGGTGAGCAAATTTGGAAGAGTCCTTCCTGTCGTTCATCTGAAATGTCAAGGAAAAAACAAGATATCCTTTTCCATTTATGCTTGTTGCCAGGGCAACCACTACATTGTAGCCAATTGGAAACTTTCATTTTTCAGCAGAGACTTTTTCTCATAATTTAGCTTTGCTTACACAGTGTACGCAAAAAAGTAGTGATGTTAAAAACATCTATGGAAAAACTAGGGTTACAAAGATCTTTTTATTTCATGTGTACGTTCATAAGAGAAATAGATTTCCGTATATTTCATGTTTACATTTGTGTACCATTGTAGAAGAAACAGCTTTCAGCATTTCGTTAGATACTTGTCATAGTGGGTAACAGTGGAGTTGGTCACATGGTCCTGATTGTTGAGGGTAATTAAGTCATTAATTCAGTCATTTCATATACATCTTACCAGTTGATTTGTCTTAACTGATCTTTAAGTCCTCAAGTATGATCCATCGAAGCACTGCCATAATATCAAGAAACTTGAAACCGAGGATGGCTTCACTTCAGTGTCCAAACTGACGTGGCACATAGACGGCGGGGATGACGAGATCAGCAAGAGAAGACGAGGCGAGTTCCCGCCCCAGAAAAAGCGTCCCACGAAGACCAAAAAAAGTTTGGACCCAAGCAATATTCGATATTCATATTGTGAGAGGGGGCCGACGGTGCAGAATAGAGATAGTGCCCCATGTTTGCTGCAAAGTCATAAGCCTCCTGTGTGTGTGTTAGACAGCGATGCTGACTCGGAGGATGAACTCCGGATGCTAGTCGCACAAGAACTTTCACAAAACCATAAACCAGTCGGCACAGAGGATGAAGGAAACCTCGAGGTAGTGGGTGATGACTTTGTTCTGAAATCCAACATGTTCTGGGGTGGAGGGGAATCTGGCATCATTGCACAACTTGGTTTAAGACCTCCAGAGAACAATGAGGAATACGACTCGGCTGACACAGATGAAATATTGACTCAGAACAAAAATTCAGGCAAGGCTGAAGATCTAACTGAGACTGGAACAGGCAGTAATAAGTCTCCTGTGAAGTCCAAGAAGATTGCTGGGAAGAAGCCTGCAATCAGAAACAATCAGACACCTACTGAATCAGAGTCGGATAATGACACCGAATCATCGAGTGAAAGCACTGATTCTGATTACGAAGCCATGATGGGAAACTGCCACAGGATGGAGCTGTCACTAGCAGATTTGGAGGATCTTGTTAAAAATATGGAGGATGAAGAAAGCGACAGTGACGCAAAGGCAGGACCAAGCAAAATGCCCAAACTATCTCCTGTACATGAAACTGGGCCTCAGCGAGCTCAGTCAAAAAAGACCGACATAACCCCTGAGGATATTTTAGCATCTCTCTTCGGACCAGATGAGGACAAAGAGGTGAAAAAGAAAAAAGACAAAAAGTCGTGTCTTCCTGCTTTTGTTGGGACGAAGGACCTTTTTGGTAGCATTGCCATACCCACTGGACTTAAGAGAGCAGCTGAAAAAGTGAACTGTGAATTTGGTGAGGAACCTAAAAGACTAAAACCAGGCTTGAAAACACTGGATGATGAAGAGTCATCAAGTGCACAGGTACCTGCGCTAAACGAGAAAGACACCAAAGTCCACACGGATTGTTCCAGTGATGAAATGGAAATGACTCAAGAACCAAAGAAGCTCATTTCTAAACCAAGTTCTTCCCTAAAAGGAAATGACAGGCGACTTTCTGTGCCTAAACATCCAACCTCTTTACCCGAGACTAAACACTCACCCAGGAGCAATTCATCCAGTGATGAAGAGGAGGAAGAAAAAATCATCCCTTTAGAATCCAAAACCTCAAACACACATGAAAGATGTGCTTCTGATAGCTCTGGGTCCACTGAAGAATCAGAGACGAGCAGCGGTGAAGAGGAGGACAAAAGTAATAAACCAGAAGCAGCCTCAAAGCCTAGTTCTAAACAGATTAATGAAAACACTGCTTCGGGTCCAAAACCGCTTCAGCAGTCTGTTTTAGACCCGGTGAAGCAGCAGCAGGACAATCAGAAGCGGCTCGCTGCTTTGGAACAGAGGCAGAAAGAGTCCGAGCAACAGAAGAAGCTCATACAGGGTGCTCTCTCGAAAGTGGTGAGTAACCAATGTACACATTGGGCTTCATTTATCAAACTGGATATGAATGAATCTATACGGAAAATCATTCACAAGAACAAGAAATTTGGTATTCATGAAAATTTCGTTTCGAAAAACGTTTGTGTTTTATGAAAGCTCCTGAATTTGTGTAACATTACGTATAAGGAGACTCGCTCACGTGAACCTCGATTGATTAGTTTCAAATAGTATGATTGTTGATGAGTTACTACAATTTTATATATGGATTACGTTGTCCAGTTTAAATATCTTATTTATATATACAAGTTTAATGAACTTTTTTCTTTAAGCTCAGCCATTTTATATTCATGAACAATTACTAACAATAATGAGTAAAATACATCTTGTACACCATGCAAGATACTGAAGCTTTTATTAATCTGGCTGGGTTTGTTTCGCTGGATTGGTTTACAAAAGCATCTACACACAACTTTTCTAAAGGATTGATCATTGTGACTATATGTGTATAAAGAGCATGAATAAGCCTACATTGGCTTCGTTTACATGCAGAGAGGTTCATATTTACCTAAAAAAAAATGTCTGTAGTTTGGTGAAATGATCCATGAAACAGCATTATTCAGCATTACCATGACAAGTGTCCTTGCTGAATAGAAGGTGAAAAGAACTTATGTGAGACAGACAACCTGTTTTGGGTTTGTTGGTTTGTATATGAGTGTGTGTGTGTGTGTTTTTCCATACAGGACCAGTTGTGGATTTTGTGTCCATACAGGACCAGTTGTGGATGGAGCCCTCTTTTAAGAGTGGCTTTAATATCAAAATTTAAAGTTTTTTTTAAGAACTTTTTTTTTTATGAAGACATTATTGCCCTCCCAAGAGGGAAGGGGTGGCAGGTGAAAAAAGAAAAACTCCATTTAAATAAAACCACTGGTGACTGCCTAACTTTCATCATATAATGTTACAGGAGTAGTAGTCTCACAAGCCAGACTTCGGTGTGTGCTAAAGAGTCTGGTATGTTTGGTCAATAAGCACAGCCAAAACCTTTCACACACTGTCATGGCAGATGACCAACCACAGACCTTTTCTGCTAACCTGCAGTCAGTCTCTAAACACACATCTCATTCACTCACCACTAGGAGCTTCAAATAGAATGCTTTAATAACTTTTAAAGACTTATTTTTGTACTTTGAAGCACTCGGTGTGTTGTGGTGTTCAATGTTTTCCTGCTGACAACCAGCACAAGACACTTCATATGCACAGAAATGCTGAGAACCAATCAAATTGCAGCCTTCAACATTCTGAAGCTTGTGGCCAGAAAAGTGTACAGAAAATATCAGAAGCTCAGTATGCCATGGGTGGAGTGTCTGAGGCTGAGACATGTTAAATGACTTGTATTTATTTTGTACATATTAAAGGACTTACATTTTAATTTTTTTTCAAATAATGCCTTTAATTCTTTTTTTTTCTCAAGGATTTGCCGAATGCAAACAAAGGGAAACATATTGTATTTGATTCCGATGATGAAGTTAATAATGACAGTGAAAACACAACACCCCAAAAAGTGAGCCTTTTTGAGGAAGATTCTGATGAAGATGATGGACCAGGATCTGAGGAAAAACAAGACCTGAGAGAAAAGGTGAAAAAACAGAGATGCGCCAGATATTTTTTCAGCATTTTCTTGGTCATCCTTTAGTTTTATGATCCTGTTACTTCCTGCTTCTGTCTGGGTTGTGTAGGAGTTGAAAAGGGCAGGGGGCAGCAAACTGTTTGACAGCAGTGAGGATGAGGATGATGGCACTGAGGAAGATCGCTTCAAGATCAAGCCTCAGTTTGAAGGCAGAGCTGGACAGAAGGTCACTTTGAACACTCTGATTACCGTTCAGATGATTTGTATTGGTGTTCTACTGTACACTTGCTTACATGAGTGTTACTCCTTTAGCTCATGGAGATGCAGTCCAGATTTGGAACTGATCCAAGATTTCAGATGGATGTCAAGTTTCTCGAAAGTGATGATGAAGAACAGGAGCAAGGTCAGACAATCTTAATCTTGTAAACAAAAACAACTGTTACTGCGTAATCAACACCGCCAAGAGATGTGCGGCTAGGAGACAAGCTGACTGTTATGCTAGTGCTGGGATATGCTAACATATCTTGCACAGTCAGAGCTAATCATGTTGTGCAAGGACAAGTCTAAAAACAAGTGCTCTAGAACAAACCTCTATAATTTGGCAGAAATTTCATTAATAAATGTTGACCCAGTCCTCACTGAAAGAAAGTCTTTGTTTCTGGCTTAGGTCTGGCTTAGGTCTGGCTTAGGGCATTGATTGGACAGTGATTGCATTTCAGCGTGGCACTATTGCAACACACCGATGAAAGTGAAATGAAATGCAATGTGGATTACATATACCTCTGACACAACGTCAGCATTTAATTCTTAAAAATCAAAATCTGGTTTTGTACTGAATAGATAATGTGACATAAGAGCAGAGCAGTGAAAGCTTTGCTTTTCAGTGTGCTACCTTTTCTGCATGTCACTGCTGTTTGTGTATTGCAGTTCACATTTTTTTCACCACTGTGATTGCTTTTCAGTCAGGCACAGAATCTTCTCCATAGTAGTTCTCCCCTGTTGTATGGCAGCCGGTCTCTCTGCCAGTACATCTGTCATGTAACATCACAGGACAGTTGCACACACCTGGAGAAAGGAGTTAACCGTTCACATCATTCTGTTTTGGCTAGAGTTGCCTTGTTCAATCCAATAATCCAAGACTCGACTCTTGTTCATTATTTGCATAAATATTCATTTTTGCATAAATGTTCATTTTAGATATGGAACCCCTGCAAACACCAGGAGAACAGGAGCTTGTTGAAGAGAAGAAGAAAAATCTGTCCATCCTGCAAAGTGTCCTTAATGTCAGCATTCAGCCAAGTGACGCAAGTAAAGGGGCGACAAAAGGCAAAATCTTCAAGTACGTGTTCTGCTATTCAGGCTGAAAATAAGAGCAAAAGTGAAACTTTTTTCACTATTATATACTGACTGAGTCTCTCTGTCACACTGCAGGGACATTTCAGCTTTGCACTATGATCCCTCAAGTGAGACTCATGCAGCTTTTGAAACCAAGACGGACACACCAAAAAAAGAAAGGTCTGTTCACCACTGCTCATTTCAGAGTGTTTCTCTGTTGCTGCTCTGCTCATTACTCCTTGTTTACTACTTTCGCTTTTTCGTTTCCACACAGCAAAGCAGAAAGGCGAAAGAAACGTGAGGAGGCCAAGAAGCTTCCAGAAGTTTCTAAGGACATCTACTATGACGTGACTACAGATCTAAAAGAGGCATTTGGGACGGTGAAAGAAATCCAAAATGAAAAGAAGGAAGTTTCATGGGACCAAGATGATGATGATGATGAGAACGTGGAAGAAGCACCACAAGAAGACATGTCTGCGTTTTCATTTTCATCTAATCAAGAATCCGAGCCATCAAGCGGATTTCAATTCTCTTTCTTTGGAGATGACGCAGTAACAAAGACCCCTACAACAGGTGAGCGTTTTTATATCCGTTCTTCCATTCACTTAACCAAATACACCACTGCTGAAAAGTGTGGATTCTGATATGATGGCTGAACTGTAAATTCACATGTTTTAGCGTTATAAAAAAAAGAAATGCTTGTATGCAGAATGATGTGTAGCTGATTTCCAAATGGCTTAAAAAAAATCATATCAGCTCATATCTGAACTCGAGTTTAAGGCAGATGCTTTAAGAAGAAATGACCATACATAAATAAATATGTATATTATTTGTCATTTAATTTCAATGTAAGAAGGTATATCCAAAATAAAGCCCCTTTATACTAAATAAAGCATACTACATTTAGCTTTAGTGAATAAAGTAATAAATGTGTGATAAAATATGACTTCTAGTGATATAATGACACTATAATTTTTTCACGTTCTCAAACATAAGCACCCAGTATATTTAGTCTGAAAAGTCTATAAGGTCATCACTAATCAGGACAGTAAAAGTGTGACAATATGCCTGTCAGCAGAAAATTAGCATTTCCATCTCAGTCTCCAGAAGTGATTTCAGCATTTTATAACCAGGAGGATCTAAAAGCTCTTTTATTTTCACATAATCTATGAACACAAACCACTGTTAATTTTATTAACTAAAGCTAGTTGCTGTTTCCATGATGAAAATTAAATGATAACTAAATAAAAATTCACCATTGTACCCAAAATCTCTAAATAAAAATTAGACAAAAATGTCAATAATTGTTAATTGGACAAAGGTAAAGCTTTTTTCCTTATGTTCATGCACATACTTTGCGAAAGTGCGTATTAAAGTTTTATGCTTATAGTCCAAGCGTGTCTGGTAAGACAAATCATTCCAACTATAGTGAAAAAATGTTTTATCCCCTAAAAATTGTTGGATTAATATGATCACTTACTAGCTAGTTAAAGCTAATACCTGATGACTAAAGCCACTAATCAAGTCAAGTGGGTTTTTATTGTCATTCCTCTATATAGCTTGTATACATTGGAACGAAATGTCGTTTCTCCAGGACGATCGTGCAACGCATAACAGTACGCAAGACTAGATAAAGTGCAAATGCACAACAGTGTGAGACAGAGTGCAGGACAAAAAAAATACACAGGACAATAAATACACAGAACATGGGCTATAAACGGTGAATTATTTGGTAGTGTATCAGCAAAAAGTATATCTGTAGCAGCAGTAAGTACAGTGTTTCATAAAGTGTCTGATGCAGCTTTGTGTGGTGTGCAGTGCAATTAGTCATTGATTTAAAAAAATCATTTTACTGAAATTAGGCAGAAATTAATATCAGATGTATGGAAAGTAATGAAGGTGCTCACCTCCTTGTGAAAAAGAGACAGTTAATAATAGCTATATAATAGTTTCAGCCACTGTAGAGCTTTAATTTAGCTACTGTACATCAAAGGAGAAGCCAGTAATTTCAATGTGCATTTGTTAAAAATTTAAATATGGAACATTTTTGGAAACTTAAAAAGAACATTTTAAGGGGATTTTAGAAAAACAATATTTTTAATTGATTGAAGTTGTACAGTTTTAGTGACTAAAATTGACAAAAACTGATATTTGATTCAAATTTTAAGTTTTTACATGAACAACAGTAACATAACGGCCAAAATGCGACTACAACTATGATTTATTTTTGTCAAAAAAAAAAAAAAAACACAATTACAAGACTACAACCAAATCCTAATCAGGTGATAAAAATTTGCACTGAAGAATAGCTTAAGAAAAAAGTGTGAAAAGTACAGAAAAAGTGACAGCTGCTCATACACAGATTCATACATTCTAACAAATAATATTGAACAAAAAAAAAATATTTCCAAATATGATGCTTAACAGGCCAAACAGTTATGTTTCTTTTTTGTACTTAGTTTTTGTTTTTTTTTTTTGTTTTTTGTGCTTAGAGATTTTTTTCAGTTTTCCTGACTGAAGTGATAAAGCTGTGAAACTTGGTAGAAAGGTTCATGCTGTGAATTGATCGTATCACTCTTCTACTTCATGATTACCTGCATGTTGATGGTGTTGAATTTGTTGTGTTCAGAAGAATACAAAGTTGAGACTATAAAAGGGGCCAAAGTGGCTTGGCAAGTAGATCCTCGATTCCAGGACAGCAGTTCAGAGGAGGAGGAGGAGGATGTGGAGGAAGAGAAAGAAGAAAAGGAAGAGGCTGCCTTGGTCACTACAACTGAGTAAGAATCAGATCACAGCAACAACTGCAGCTGACTTTTCTCTTTTAGTATTTTTTCTCTTTTAATTCTATTGCTATGATTTTATTTGTACTAGACTGTCAGCCATTTTAAGAAATTGGATCGTAGGATCTGTACAAAAAGTTGTTTTTTTTTCCTCCCCTAATAAAAACATACATGTTGTTCATGTTATTCTCGGTGCATGAGGGACCATGTGTGTTAATCAAAATGCACTAATGTAGTTAGTGTTTATTAGTGCTAATGTTATTTCTCAGTTGTCCTACAGTGGGTTGTATGTCAAAAAGTAACATTTCATATGACAGGGCTGCCAATATCTACAATTTAGCCATCGTATTTACAATTTTGGACCCCAGGCTACAGCTATACGGGAGACGCCTGGAAACTGAAGTTTAATGCTTTTTCAAGCAGTGGTCAGCCCAAACGGAAAAAAAAAAAAAGCCAGTTCACTGAAGGGGACGTGAAAGATGTTAGCTGTTACTTTTTGTCACTTTGCGTCAACATAAACTACAACTAAAATTCAAATTCTAATATCTTGATCTTCGTAAACCTAGACTTGTGAGCCAACAGAAAACAAAATGGCACGACTCTTCATGAGCTGCTTACAAATGGTCACCCCTGACTTTTGCTACTAGGGTTTGTTATTTTTGGAAAAAAATTTTTGTTTGTTTGTTTGTTTTTTTCTCCTCCACCTGCTAGGATTTTCTTGTTAGCAGTGTTGGCACCTCTGATATAATTGTGTAATGACGGAATAAAGTTTATTAGTAGTAATGAAGTTTAATTTCACAATATTATCTGTCAAATATAGTTAGAGCTAGATTACTGTACGTAGTGAATCAGCTGTATGATGTAACTCGATACTTTTGTTTTTACAGACAGCCGGCCCCGAAGAAAAAGTTTTTCTTCTTCTTTGATGATGACATCCGGTTGAAGGGTAAAATACTGACTTTTTTCCGTAAATTAAACTATAGTTTCATTTTGCTTTTTTAGATGTTTGATGTTTGACTGTGTGTAAATGTCTGTCCTCAGAGGGACCCAGTATGTTCTGCAGACGTGAGAAACTGGAGGATCAGAGAGAAGCATGGGAGGAGAAGAGGAAAGAACTCCGAGAGGTAGGAGATTCTCGAAACTTCCTCTGTTGTCTGTGAAGCTTTTTATGTGGTGTTTTTTTTGTGCTTGGTATTAGAGCTTTTGGCACCAAAAAACTGGAACTGGGGCTTTTCTCTTGGTCACTGGTCCAGCACAAACAGTTACATTTGTATGGCTAGTGTTGTTCGCTGATTTGTTTCGAGTTTGTTTGTGCTGTCAACATTTTTATTTTTCAACCCGAATTGTCTAAATCCAAAGGATGTAGAACCACATACGTACATTTTATGGCACAAATGCACCGAGAACAGAATAACTTTTGCTTTTTCATAACATGAAGTGTAAAGATTAAAGATGTTTAGAGTTTTTTCCTTTTTCAACGCGTTACACAACAAAGCAAAAACAAAAAAAAATGTGACACTGCTTGTTCCTACATTGTATGGCTTTAGGAGTGAGCAGAAAAACATAGCTTTGTTTTGTGGTGTTCTTTGCCTCCCCCTCAACTGGAAATATTGGGCTGTGTTATCACGCTTACACCAGTTACCCAACAGCATTTAAAGAGGAATCTATCATAACTGAATGATATAAAACAGCAAGAATTGTCATTTTATTTATTTCTACTCATGAATGGACTCGAACAGGACAGTGGAACTTGTAAAGGTAGAATTGACTGCATCATTATTATGGCACCTAATGACATCATTGTTAGGTTTAATGTGTGAGAAATGCTAAGTAGAACCATGGTATGATGTCAAAGTCAACTTTATTGTCAATTCTGCTATATGTACAGGACACACAGAGGATTGAAATTCCGTTTCCCTCTGTGTGTCCTGTACATATAGCAGAATTGGCAATAAAGTTGACTTTGACTTTGACTTTTGACTTTGACATCATACCATGGTTCAGCTTAGCATTTCTCCCATATTAAACCTAACAATGATGTCATTAGGTGCCATAATAATGATGCAGTGAAGAGGATGAATACTGAATTTATCATTTTCACAGGATTACCGCAAGAAGCACAAAGATGCCAAAAGACGATTCAAGATGACAAAAAAAACCTGAACCACAACAAGACCACATTGCCTTACGTTGCTTAAATAAAGAGTTTTATTATCAAAGTTTTCTTATATCACAGAAACAATGACTATTCCCAGTTTTCTTTCACTGCTGTAATTTAATACCTCAACATTTTCAACATATTTGTGCCTGTGAATTAAAAACTGTGTAAATAAATTTGTTTTCACAAGGGCTGTGTCTCCTTCCAAAACTATACCATGTACATTTCACTATCTGATCAATGATCTGATGTGTGAAAGGTGCACTTAAAATAGTGCACAGCTGTTTTGGTGTGATACAACTTGACTGATGTGTACTGTTCTAAATTGGTCCATTATTATCATAAATATCATAAATACACTCACTGGCCACATAGTAACACCTGTACACCTGCATTTCATGCAATTATCCAATCAGTCAATCATGTGGCAGCAGCACAATGCATAAAATCATGCAGAAACAGGTCATCAGCTTCAGTTCATGTTCACATCAAACATCAGAATGAGGGAAAAAATGTGACTTTGACCGTGGCATGTATGTTGGTGCCAAACTGTAGATCTCCTGGGATTTTCATGCACAGCAGTCTCTAGAGTTTACACAGAATGGTGAGGAAAACAAAAAAAACATCCAGTGAGTGTCAGTTCTGTTGTGAGAGAGGTCAGAGGAGAATGGCTAGACTGGTTTGAGCTGACAGGAAGGCTACAGCAACTCAAATAACCACTCATTACAACCATGGTGAGCAGAAAAGCATCTCAGAACACAAAAGCAGAAGACATATTTCAGGTTTCACTCCTTAGACCAGCCCATCTGGCACCAACACCCATGCTATGGTCAAAGTCCCTGAAATTACTTTTATTTCCACATTCTGTTGCTTGATTTGAATATTAACTGAAGCTCTTGACCTTAATGTACATGACTTTATGTATTACACTGCTGCCATAGGATTTGCCATTAGGATAATCGCATAAATGTACAAGTGTTCTAATAAGTGAGTGAATATATAGTAAACCTATGAATCAAAGTGGCTATGCGTTATACCCCTAGTTTTCACCACTAGATGTCAGAGTTACTGTAGCATCTGTACATTGCCACCGCTCCCTCAGTTTACTCCATTACTTCCTTGATTCTTCAAAAAATTTATCAGCTTTGACGACCCCCAAACTTCAACCTTCTTCCATTTTAGTATAATACATGCATTGTTGAATAGGTTCTGGGTTGTGCATCGTGCAGAAAAGTCAGAACATAGTAACCATTATTAGACATGTTCAGTTCTGACTCCTGTCTCTAAGCCACTCTGCACTTGGCTGGAGTAAAGACTGTTCATGCTGTATCCCTGCATGAACATTTAGAACTGCTGTACCCACACTAACAATGTCAAACAACCGTGTGTGTAACAGATAGCTGTTTTGGCCTTGTCCTACTTTACACCAGCCTGCAATAGCCATTTGCCAAAGTGTGTGTGTGTGTGAGAATATATAACACCTTTATTGTTTGCTATCAGTTTGCCACTCAGCCTTATCAGTACATAGAGGCCATTTCCATTCACTAGTTTGTTCAAATGGCTTGTTCCATTTTAGTAAAAACTAAAAACTGGTACACACTAAAAGTGTAAGTATACAAAAAAGTATATACTTTTCCAACAAAAACCTGTATGTGCTTTCATTCAGTGAACCTGAAAATACTTTTAAAATTCATTTTGCCTGGGTCAGTTTAAAAAAAAAAAAAAAAAAGTTCTTCTCTTATTTACACTCCCACTGTACAAACATCTGCTTCTAGCAGGATCCCCAAGTATGCAAATGACATTTCGGGCATCTGTTAACATTATTAATTAAAATAATTAAAATGAATTGCATAGCTATAGAATTTAAAGATATGGTCCAGTATCGGTGGAAATTTTATTGAAAAGTAGTGAACAAGATGACTTATTTTAGTGAACACAGCCTCAGCATAAGGCTTTTGGAATTTTTGCCAGTTAATAATGCCAGTTTTCACCAGATGGATGGATGGATAAATAGATAGACAAACAGACAGACATACTATATTGATCGTGCGAGGGAAATTGTTAATAATCAGAGCAGAACCTAAAAACAAGTCTTCATTCGATCCAAAAATTTCTCTTTAAGCCAAATATAGTTGATCGGCTCAGATATGTTTGGTGTTTGAACTTTTGCACTGGATCTACATGGTTAATGTTGCTTACAAGTAAGGAATGTCTATAGCTACCAGTTCATAGCATGGGAAGTAATTTGACTGAATTAATTGATTCACACTGAATGTTAATTCACAACCCAGAAAACAAGCCATTCTTGTGTGAGACAATAAAACCACAAACTGCTATGTATACAAAACACAAAATCTGTTTGTTAACATAAATGTGACCAATTATTTATATTTTTAATAATCTCTCTCTTTCATACAGGGTGAAACATTAGCAATTTATCCACTAAATGACATTATTTGATTGGCCAAGACATGTTTAATGTCTGTTTCTTCTTCAGTTTTGCACTAAAGTTACAATGTAATGTAACTAACCTTAACCCTGACAAGAAGAAAAACTTAGCTTAGCTTGTCTTATAGCTTAGCATTGTATGAACTGCATGTCTAAATCAACTCACACTCACCTCAAATTCATTGAGTTGTTCAGTGTCTCAAACAGATTTGTTTATGTGGTTTATGACTCACTGTTATCTATAAAAACTGAAAATAAGTATGTCATAGAGCTTTAATAAAATAGAAGTAGCAGCCATACATATGTTTCATGTTACTTTATCAAACTGTTTACAGTATGCACAGTATATTACTGAGGCAAATGATGTCTTGGGATGTAAGTGTGTGATGATTTAGCCATGAGGTTTGGGCTAAATAATGCTAAAAGGCAGCTGTAAGCTTTGCTTACTTGTAAGCTACCCTCAAAGCTGTTCATTGTTTGTTAGCAACATTAGCTTCATAGCTGCAGTACAACACCGAAGGAGCAAAGTTCTGACATCTCACATGTTTTAGATGATCAATTTGTTGGTTATGTTTTTGGTCAGTTATTTGAATATCTTTGCTTTGCACTCAAGAACATATCTGCTTTTTCTGCTGTCAGTGAAGTGTGGCTGACTCTTCACGCTAAGGCTGTCATTCATGGTGTTACAGCATTGTTTATGTTCAGTACCGAGCTCATTGTTTGTGAGAATATGCACGTTTACGATATGTTCTGTTCTAGCCCTCCCCCCTCTGTCCTCCATAAACAGGAGGTTTCCTATCACACCGCAGAGGAGGAGGAACAGCTGCTCTCAGTTACACAACACTGACTCCACGTAACCTTCTGATGCCATTTTGTGTTAGTAAAAGCAGAGGTAATGTGTTCTCCAGTTACCACTTCCCAAGTAAAATATAAATCAAGTGAAAAAAAAAAAAAGCAGAAAAGGAGACATGCTGAATTTTGTGGTTTGTGGTGACCATTTTGAGACCATTTTCTCTTTAGTCTTTGTTTCTTCAAAATTTCCCCCACTCATTAACTCTTGGCAGCCACAGACATTGCTTTTTTTTTAAGTTAATGATCTGCTTTCTTTCATAATTATATGTCATGAAGAATGCTCTTATGGTAAAGTACCCATAAACATAAAAACATGATTTTTACATGGTTAACAACAATTAGATAGATGAACTTAAAACATTAATTAAAAATCTCTCAGAAAAGAGCTTTTCTTTTTTTGCCTGTTTTGCATGATTTTCAAATATAATTATTAAAATACTTCAAAAATCGTATTATTTTTAGATTAATGTGTCAATCCATTTAACATCTCATGCTCGAAACCTTTGTTGTTGTTATGCCCCACAACATTCACCCCCTATGAAATACGCGATATGGCCAAAAGTATGTGGACACCTGACCATCAGTGTTCCCCAAACCTCTGCCAGAAAGGTGGAAGAACAGAAAGTCTTTTCATAAGAGTAGAGGTTATTATAACAATAAATGGAGGACTAAATCTGGAATGGCATGTTCAACAAGCATATGGGTGTCCCATATGCCCAAAATGGCAAATATATTAAGCTTTTAATGGTCTTAACAACAAATCATTGGTCAGAAAATTAGCAAGAATGAAACAATTGCACTCCTGAGAGCTCCTGCGCCTCCATTTGCTTGTTTACTTTTGCTGCAGCGAACTGTTTGGGGAAAAGCTAGAAACAGGGAAATCGACTTATATAGTCTGTTTGTATGCAAAGGTAACGTCATGATAATGATTAAAAGGTTTGATGTAAAATTTAAACTAACACATATCTGTATAAAAATTTCCAAAAATATCTTCTGGGATGTTTTTTTTTTTCTTAAAAGATTAGTCATTATTTGGTTACCTGCCACAGCTGATGCAGCCCATCAAGGGCCACAAGGCTTAAACATTTAAAGAAATTAAAAGGAAAAGCTTCCCAAACTAACTCCATTTATCTATTTGTTTACTTCTTGCTCATTTCCTCACCAATGATTTGTTGTAAGACCACTAAAAGCGTAATATGTTGCCATTTTAGGCTTGGCCCATTTTTTTTATTTATTTACTTTTTTGCCCAGGAGTGTAATACAAATTCATAGACCCTCATGAGTAAAGGTGTAAAGATGTTCCTAGGCCATTTGCAGTCATTTATTGAACCTATTAATGTATGTATTATTCTGCACAGATTATTTTTTAATGGTTTAAAATGTTGCTTTTTGCATTAGTTGCCTTCATTTTTGGCACCCCAGCCTGTTCCTCACCCCAGTTCCTCTATTCGCCTCTTCTTTACTTTCTGCTTGCTGCCCAATCATTGACTTTAGGAATCATTTGAATGTGTTTGCAAGTGTGTACACATCTGGGCAACTACGTAGATGCATAATAATTCACCAGTGCTTCATAAAATTCCTTTCCAAGACAGAATACTCTCAACAAATACCAGATCCCAAGGACAGAGCTGGAGTGTGTGTGTGTGTGTGAGAGAGAGAGAGAGAGTCACATGATTCTGAGGGGAAGGCATGAATCGCACCAGAATAACAACCCATCCCCCACTGACACACAGACACACATGCTTGCAAGGAGTCCCAGAAAGCATGAATGCCTTTAATGTGTATACAGGCTTTATAAATAGGACTGAAAGCTGAGCAGCTGGGCTGATGTTAAAATATGTATAAGCATTGCTTATCCCATATGCACCAAGACACACTGAGGCATTATCTCAGCTGCAAACTATCCATCCATGCACACTGAAGCAACTGTGTTGACATCTGCTGCTATAGTTAAGCCTGACAAAAAAAAAGTGTTGCGCAACAGGTCTACAACCATGTGCCTATGCTGCTCTTAAGACAACAGTTCCTCTCGCATGCCTGTACTTTTCCACCCTTAAAGGGCCTCATTTTTTTTTTTCTACCCCCACCCTTTTCCATGAGCCCTCCCCGTTCAGTTCTGAATTCAGCAATAGCTGTGACCCTTGTACAAGTTTATATTCAAACTAAAGGATCGGATAACACAAGTGTCAGCATGATAGGGCTATGCTAATATGAGCACTGTTGTCAGTAGGGCTTTAGAAGGCGTTTTCCTCTCTGATTGGCTGGCTTTATCTTTGTAGGCATCTCATGTGTGTGTGTGTGTGTGTGTGTGTGTGTGTGTGTGGGCATGTTTTTACATCTTGCTGGGGACCAGATTTCCCCCACAAGGATAGGAATATCTGACAGTTTTGATCTTGTGAGGACATTTGGCTGGTGAAAAAAAATAAACTTTTAGGTTTAGGTGTATCCATAGCAATAATTTGCTGCATTAATAATTTTCTCAGTGGAAGGTCCTCGTAAGTATAAACCGCACTCTTCCACAGAGAATGTTATTTTTATATACTATGTAGTATCGTAGTATGAGGTTTGGGATGTAGCCTCTGTTTTTCTGCAATAACGCAAACCTCTTCCCCTTTAAAATTTTACTCCAAACTATGTGTTTCCTATTAAAAACTTGGCCCCAAAACCAAATGTGACATTTCCCAAAATCAGCAAGCACTCGGAAAGCTTTAACAGTCAGTGAAGGGGTGTGTGTGTGTGCTGCACTTGATGGATGTTACCTGAGCCAAACATAAGTTGTTTTTCTTGCTTTCATGAAAATAAAAATATTCTTTATTTATAGATTTACATATAAAAGTACATATGCCCCAAGAACAAGCAGGAACTGAAGACAGAGCATCACCAAGGATGAAACCCAGCGTCTGGTGATGTCTATGTGTTCCAGACTTCAGGCTGTAATTGACTGCAAAGGATTTGCAACCAAGTATTAAAAAAGTGAAAGTTTGATTTATGATTATTATTCTGTCCCATTACTTTTGGTCCCTTAACAAGTGGGAGGCACATATGCAAACTGTTGTAATTCCTACACCGTTCACCTGATTTGG
>CM040994.1:13267311-13282657 GCA_022985145.1 Pangasius djambal
TCATGAACCAATCCACGATCACTTATGAATTAACTATGAATCTATAAAACAAGCACTAAAGGTCTACACTATATACAATACACTATATGGCCACTGTGTATGACACCTGACCATCACACCCATTTGTTCTTGTTGAACATGCCATTCCAAAGCCATGGGCAAGCCATATGAAGTTGTTCCCCCTTTGTTGTTATAATAACCTCCACTCTTCTGAGAGGTCTTCACACTAGATTTTGGAGCGTGGCTGTGGGGATTTGTGCCCATTTATCCACAAGAGCATTAGTGAGGTCAGGCTTTGATGTAAAGTGAGAAGGGCTGGAGTGAGATCTGCGTTCCAGTTCATCTCAAAGGTGTTCAGTGGGGTTGAGGTCAGGGTTCTGTGCAGGCCACTCGACATCTTCCACACCAACCTTGGCAAACTATGTCTTCATGGATCTCGCTTTGTGCACAGGGGCATTGTCATGCTGAAGTGGATTTGGGCCTCTTAGTTGCAGTGAAAGGAAGTCTTAATGCTACAGCATACAAAGACATTCAAGACAATTGTGTGATTCCAACTTTGTGGCAACAGTTTGGGGAAAACTCACGTATGGGTGTGATGGTCAGGTGTCCACAAACCTTATAGTGTATTTGCCTCCTTCTGTCCAAAATATAAACTGAAGCAGCAGGCTAGAAGCCCTTGTCTGCCATCCATAAAGTTTAAATCTTTGAATCTGTTCAGTGACTCAGGTAAGTTGAGTCAATTGAGTGCAAATGTACAGCCAGATCATGCAGCCCAATACTACTATTCCAAATACTGAAACACTGGAAATCTTCAGCGCATACTGAATGAGATTGAAAAGGACTCACTGAACCTTATTGACTCACTCAAAAAGGTTTAGTCATGCACAAACTAAACAGATCTAGTCATTGTATTATTACAAAGATACTGGGTTTTAGAAACCACAGCCATGGATGAAGTTACACAGAATACAGCACAGACCAATTGGTGCCAATGAGCCAACCCAAAACACTAAAATAGTTCATTTCAGATCAGGCTGTGACCAAGTTTTCACAATTGCTTGTGACCATAGATCTGGAAGATGTATTTACACATTTCAGTTGCTGTGTAATACAGTTGATTTCTCTGCTTTCACATTAGTGGGTTGCTTTGAAACCCAGGGTTATACAATTGTGTGCTAGTTGCCTTAGAGCACCTGCAACACCAGGGGCTGTGCGTATTCCCTTATCTGGATGCTTGGCTGCTGGACAGCAGTCCCAACAGAAGGTGAGCAGTCAAACAAATGTGAGAAATCTTGCATGTGGAAACGCTACTGCAAAAACAGTCACATGACTCTTTCACGGACTGTTCAAACACATGAGGATTGACTTACATGCTCTGTGATTCTTCTTAATAGAAGACAGCGTCGTCATATTAATAATTCTATCTATTTGCTCTTGCAGATGAGACCAGATGAGACCAACCAGCTCCGCTGTCTAAAATAATGGAAATTGTGTAAATAATATAGCTATAGCTAATTGTTTGGTCATTTGAAGTATTTAGTAGATTTGAAGTTTGACTGGCAGTGGGTTGTTTGTGGTGTGTGTGCATGTTATGTGTCTGTAGCTGAGTGGTGGTGGAGTAGAAGAAATCAAGTGGCCTGCAGAGCCATGACCTCAACCCCACTGAACAAATCTGGAACAGGAAGTTCAAAAAGCACATATGGTTGTTTTGGTCATATAGTGTATTTTGGCTCACTATAGTCTCTATGTCAAAGTATTTTTTTTATTAAATATTCCTTATTAAAGGAGTATTTTGGCCTGAAATTATTTACCACAGTTTTCCTCCTTACAAATATAGTCAATCAGTCAAGACATGTCATGACATGTTTTATGTCTGATGCTTGCTTCTTTAATTTTACACTGGCTATTGGTGGTAATAAGTAAGAAAAGCTTATAGCTAGTAAGATAGTATAGATAGTATATTATAGACAGTATAGCTAGAAAAGATTAAGTTTAGCATTGTGCAAAGTGCATGTTTAAATCATCATACACTTGCCTCAAAAGACAGTGGTTGCCTGAGCAGAATCATTCTTACACATAAGTTTCAAAAAATAACACCACAGTATTCCCATCCAAAATGATAATCATTTCTAACATACAATTTAACATTGAGGCCTGCTACCTGAGTCTGATGCTTGCACAGATAATATGACACTACTCCTGTTTTTAGCTCTGTGGTGTCCCTTGTCCATTATTATAGGAAAAATGTATCATACAAAGTTCAAATCATACAAATCACATAAGCAAGCCTCTTTAAGATATTAAACACCTTGATGCAGTTTGACTGTGTGTGATTTAGACTTGCACTTTGCACAGTGTTAAACTGGTAGCTATAAGCTTCCCTTATATGTTACCTACATAACCTGGTAATGCGAGACTAAACAAGCAAACACCATACATGTCCTAGTTGAACGAGTACGTCTGGGTTAGTGGGATTTGTGTTAATGTCATTTTTTTAGCTGAACAGTTCCTTTAAGATCACCCTGTATGATAGTGAGAGCATGTTATAACCAGTTGCTCACATTTATGGTGAAAATTTTGTAGTGCTGTTTTTACACTGTGACTGTTCTCAAACAGGAATGGCTTGTTTTCTAGTGTGTGTATCAACATCCAGAGTCAGTCTGGTTCAATTAAATTACTTTTTGTCTGAGGCAAACGACAGTCAGAGGCCTAATTGAATCATTTTGGTCTACAAAAACAGAGAGGATAAAATATCTGAATGGACAGTTGAACAGATGGACAAACTGTGACTCTCTGTGATGTCAGTATCATTCAATAATTTGTTCAACGTCTGTAACCATTTATCTGCTTCAGGGTTGCAGTGAAGCTGAAGTCTATCCCAGCAGCGCTGGACATGACTCCAGTTCATCAGGGCATTACACAGACACACAAGCACTCGCTCAGTCATCAGTGCTTAGTAATGGATAATACATCAGTGGTAACTCAGTCAAGTTCTCGGTTGGTGCATGGAGGGTTTAAAATCCCAGGACTACCAGAACACCACTAAGAAACACCAAGCATACACTATGTAATGATAGGGTATATTGTGATATACTACTAAATACCATGTAATATATTTTATTTTATAAATATACTGTATACACTACCTGGGTGCCACAGTGGAGCAGGGTCTGTTATTTTAGAATAATAATAATAAAGATATTAACATGATGAAATAACACATATGGAATTATGTACTAACCAACAACTAAATGTACTAATAACTAAATAAATCTAAGCCTTTTTTCTATAAACTCTTGATGAAGTTTTGCACACTTCTCAACCAGCTTCATGAGGGAGGTTCACCTGAGAGGCTTTTCTTAAAGTTCTCAAATAGTCAGAGTTCCTCACTGCTTACCCTAATTTTTAAATGAAAAAAAAAAACTTGTACAGGGAAACAATTTAATGTGAAGTAAGAACTGCTTGTTTTAAATAAAAACTACTTATTAAAAATATTTGATGCAGAAAAAAATATACATGGGCATCATCATTAACATCATCATTTACATAGAAATAAATTTCAACCAAATTTCCACCAAATCAAGCTTTTATCAGAAAGTCTTAAAGACAATGAAAAATATACAGTATATTCAATCTGTGTGTCCAACCTTTTGACTGATAGTATATGTTCTTGAAGGTATTGTAATATACTGACCACTGTATTAGGAACACCCGTACATCTGTTTATTCGTGTAATTATCCAATCAGCCAATCATGTGGAAGATTCACAATTTGTAAAATCATGCATATACAGATTAATAGCTTCAGTTATGAATGGTTTGGAAAAACAGAAGGTACAAAATAAAAAAAACATTCAGTGAGGGGCAGTTACACGTGTGGAAATGCCTTGTTGATGAGCTAAGTCAAAAGTAGAATGGTGAGACTGGTTTGAGCTGACAGGAAGCCTATGCTAACTCAAATAACCACTCTTTACAACCGTCGTGAGCAGAAAAGCATTACAAACCCCCCAAAACATGTCAAACCTTAAGGCGAATGGGCTATAACACATACCATTCTGTGTAAACTCCAGAGACTGGTGTGTAGATGAAAATTCCAGGAGATCAGAAGTTTCTCAAAGTTACTGAGATCATATTTTCCCCAATCTGATGTTTGATGTGAACACTGAATCTCTGCATGATTTTATGCATTGTGCTGTTGCCACATGATTGACTGACAGGATAATTGCATGAATTAGCAGGGGTCTATGTGTTCCTATTAAATTGACCAGTGAGTGTATCTGGCACCAGTTTTGTTTTTAAGGTCAAATAAATGCTGTGCCATGTGTCTCATGCATTGGTGAAGGCCTATATGATTAACATGAGAAAAAACTCAGCAACAACAGTGTGTCTGATTGTGTCTGAATATAAGGACTGGCCACACAAAACGGTTAGTTGCACCCCTAATAATAGCATGTCCTGGTTTAGCAACCTATAGGTTTAGCTAACCTATAGATACAGCCTTAAAGTTAACCAGCTAAGTGGTTAGCTTAACTAATGTTACCTTTTGAGCAGTAGCTATGTAAATAGTAGCTAGCCACAAGTTACACAAGCTAACTAATCTTGGGATGACTGCAATAAAAAACCCAAGTGTTAACAAGCTAGCTAAATGTGGGTTAACTTTTGTATTATGTAATTAAAATGACTGTTTTGTAATGGCAGTTATAGTGGAGAATATCTGGACTCATCATGGGAGTTTAATGGTTAATACAAGCAAAAATTAGATTATTTGCTTCTATGCCATTCTTCATATTGCAGATAGACAGCAGTAAAAGTGCAGAATTCTGCATGGATTCATGACATTTAGCACATCAACACAACCTGGTAAGTAGGAGGAGGTCTGTTGTTAAAGGAGAAATAGAGGGAAAGAAGGTCAGAGGCATTGACACTGTCCTACAGAAAGTGATTAGGGAGGTTAGAGAGAGAGAAAGAGAGAGAGAGAATCAGTTGGGATTGAGCGTCCTCTTTACATCATCACATTGAATAATCCCAAAAGCAGCAGCTGAGGGGGAGGGGAGAAGGTCTGCATTCTCCATGGTAAACCGAGTGGCCCTGCTCTAATCATAAAACCTTATCAACTGTGTGTCCTTTAGATGTTTTTTCTTGAATCCTAAATGTCAGTCACATATACATTTTACATTTACATGTACAACATTTAGCAGATGCCCTTATCTAGAGTCACACACATTCTAAGGGTGTAATCATATACTGAATTCTGAAGAGATTTTTGCTTTTGTGCAGGCAAGCTGTCCGATATGAAGCTTGTGGGACAAAGACTACATTCATTAACATGAACTTGCAGCATTCATTCATTCATTCATTCATCCTTAGTACCTGCCTGGTCAGGGTTGTGATGGTTTGAATAAGGCTACTAGTTTATTTATATTTAACTGCGTGTGCAGGATTGCACAACCATCTCACATAGAGTATATCTCTAGCTGAGCTCAGTTATGAACTGGAGCGATGTAGCTGAGGTTGAGGAACTTGGTTGTGAGCCTGAATTCACACACCATGCTGACACTGCTGACATTTCTCCCTGCATTTTCCAGTGTAACAAATGTAGATTCACACACTGGCAAAGTCGCTCTTATGTGGAGGCTCTGGCTTTGGGGCCCCCTTACTAAATGACAGTCACCCTGGAAAACTGAAGACATAGCCTACACATTAACTTTGAAGATGTCACAAGGAAGTGAAGTGAAGTGACTTGTGGCCAAGTATGGTGACCCATAATCGGAAATTGTGCTCTGCATTTAACCCATCCAAGTGCACACACACAGTAGTGAACACACACACACACAAACCGTGAACACACACCTGGAGCAGTGGGCAGCCTTTTTTGCTGTGGTGCCCGGGGATCAGTTGGGGGTTTGGTGCCTTGCTCAAGGGTCTCACCTCAGTCGTGGTATTGAGGGTGGAAGAGAGTGCTGGTCATTCACTCCCCCCACCTACAATCCCTGCCAGATCTGAGACTCGAACCAACGACCTTCGGGTTACAAGAAGAAACCATGGAAGAAACCATCATTACATCTTCAAAGTAAGCTACTCACTTCAGGTTTCTGTATGACTTTGGGGACTGAATCCACTGTTATTGTTGCTATTCAATATGGGGGCCTTTTGTTTGTCCATGCCCAGGGGCCCACCGTCTCATAATTCATCCCTATATAGGATGTCTTTGTATGCTGTAGCATTATAATTTCCCTTCACTGGAACTAAGTGGCCCAAACCTGTTCCAGCTTGGCAGTGCCTCTGTGCACCAAGCGAGGTCCATGAAGACATCGTTTGCCAAGGCTGGAGTGGAAGAACTCGAATGGCCTGCAGAGAGCCCTGACCTCAACCCCACTAAACACCGTTGCGACGAACTGGAATACCGACATGCCCCAGGCCTTCTTGCATGACATCAGTGCCTGACCTCACTAATGCTCTTGTGGCTAAATGAGCACAAATCCCCACAGCCACGCTCCAAAATCTAGTGGAAAGCATTCCCAGAAGAGTGGAGGTTATTATAACAGCAATGGACTAAATCTGGAATGGGATGTTTAAAAAGCACATATGGCTGTGATGTCCACAAACTTTTGGCCATATGCACTGATACACTGACTGTAGACTCACATGGGGATGCAAAATTCTATGGTAATATATCAAGAGTCCAGAAAGATACTTCAGGGCACTTACTCTCACTTAATCTCACACTGAAAATATGAGAATCTAACTTTTACTTGCAATAAACGTATCCTGAAAAACCCTTTTTAAACAAAATCATGTTTCACAATTTATGACACCCCTGCATTTAGTATATTGTGTAACCTCCCTTTGCTAACACAACAGCACTCAGTTCTTCTCCTGTAATGTTTGAATACAGAGCTAGAAACCTGAGATCACTCCTCAATACAGAATCTCTCCAAATCCTCCGGAGTGCTAAGTTCTATCTTGTGGACTCTCCTCTTCAACTTACCCCACACATTTTCAATGGGTTTAGGTCAGGAGACTGAGAGGCCATGCCAGAAGCTTGATTCTGTAATCATTGGAACATTTCTGTGTGGATTTTGGATCACTGTCCTGCTAGAAGATAAACTACAGCCCAGTTGTAACTTCTTGGTAGAGACATCCAGATTTTCATTTAAAATCTCCTGATGCTTCATGGAGTCCATGATGCCATGTAACCCGGTTTTCCAGGGCCACTGGAGGAAAAAAAAAAAAACACAACGTCAGAGATCTTCCACTATATTTAACAGGTTCTTTTCTGTATAACCATCCATCTTTTTACACCAAACCCACCTTGAAAGTTTGTTGCCAAAGCAGCTCTATTTTTGTCTTATCTGACCATAGAACTTGGTTTCAGTCAAAGTTCTAGTAGCGTATAGCAAACCCCAGGCGCTTACGTTGGTGGTCGGATGAAAGAAAAGGCTCACTTCTGACACGCCTTCTAAATAGTTTGTTGGCATGAAGGTGGTGTCTGATTGTAGATTTGGAGACTTGGTGATCCCAAAATGCTGCCATCTTTTGTGAATATCCAACCATGATCCTTTGAGAAATTTTTGTATCTCTAACCATCAAAAAATACCTGTGAGTCATTTTCCAGGCAGGTTTATTACAGCTTTTTTCTTTAAAACCTGTTTTAACAATTGCTCTAATAGTGGCTAATTTTCAGGTGTCTAGCTATGCTTCTAGCTATTTGCTGATTTATAAAGGCATGTTGATCAAAGAAAAGAGAATTTGGCCACTTTGTAATTTCATTGAAACAGGAAGACATGGATGACAGTGTATGAGTTCAAAAACCCTCAGCTAATTAATCACAAAGCCATTTGTTCATAATAGTTTTTTTTCTGTGTTATGCATTTTGAGATGCTTTTTTGCTCATCACAGTTATAAAGAGTGGCTATTTGCGTTACTGTAGCCTTCCTGTCTATTTGAACCAGTCTAACTGTTTTTCTTTGACCTCTGTCATCAATGAGGCATTTCTGCCAGCAGAATTGAGGCCTACTAGATGTTTTTTTTTTTTTTCCGTGCCTTTCTGAAATACTCAGACCAACAGTCATGCCACAGTCAGAGTCACGGAGATCACATTTTCCCCCATTCTGATGTAATGTGAAAATTAATTAATAGCTCTTTACCTGCATCTGTATGATTTTATGCATTGCGCTGCTGCCACATGATTGGCTGATTGGATAACTGCATAAATGATAGGGTGTACAGGGTTTCCCAAAGAAGTCTCCATACATATGGGACTATGTACACCAGCACCACTTCGGTTACGCCTTCGTCAGTGAATATTTGTGGACTTCCACTTCTCAGTCTTTTTGAATTTGTTAATAAGTTTGGCGATAGTGTCGTGTGTGATGTGCTTGCCATGTTTCCTATTAAAGTCCATCTCAACCTAATAAACTTAGAACATAGTTAGTTGTATGAAGTAAAAATGTAAGCAAATCACGTGAAATTTGGTATCACGCAGGGACACAAATTACATATTTCAAGGTTCCTTATTTGCTTTATTGCTTCAGCAGGGTTTTTCTGCAACTGTACATATGACTCATATTCTTTATTCAGCCCACAGCTCACTTCTGACTTTGTCTTAAACTTCCTTATTCTTTAGAAACTTTGTGCACTAAACTGCATTTTTTAAATTATTTTTCATACTTTATTTACATTGCTGCTGCTGTACTCTGATGCTAATTTTACACGTATCTCTTTTCTGTGTTACTTTTGATGTCAGGATGACCAGCATTACATTTAGTCAAATACGTTTTGTTCAGTGCAGTTTAAATCAATGAAGTTCAACTCATTGCTTGTGCATAATTACTGCATGCTAGAAAGCACTGTTTCAATGTGACACACCTATGAAAATGAAGCTTTGTGACATGTCAGAGCAAGTGTGTAGGGGCAGGACGGCTTGCTTTTTATCAAAGATTGCAGTGTGTGATGTGAAGTGCTGTACATGAGCCAAATCCCACCCCAGTCCAGCAAACGTTCAGTTTAATTTACACTCTCATGATCTCTTCCAACATACTGTTGACTTACTTGTTTGTGTGGAAAATGGCTCAAGTATAGCACACGTTGTCAAATTAACTCACCATTAAGTGGAGAACCTCTATCAATGTCCTTCTGTCTAGAAAAACACACTTCATGTGTGTTAATCTACATATCCATGTGCAGCTTCGCCACACCACGTGCTATTCATTTCAGTGGAAAGCTCGACCACATTTACACAGTGTGTGACGGTTGTGGCTAGAGGTGTTAATCGGAACTGGGATCCTGAGTGACCCAACAAAAAGTTGTGTGAGAGAGCAGCCAGATATGAAGCTTGTGTGACAAAGAAACAAGTCACTGATTAATATGAGAATGTACTGGGTGCTTGTGCTGTGTGGTGCATGTACTACGTTCATTCAGTCGTTCAGTGATTTTCAGCACTTTAATATTTTAAATTATTATTTCATTTATATTTTGCGGAATAGAACATAAAATCAGGTGCAAACTATCATAACTGCAGGAGTGGGCAGGATTGATTAGAACTTCTTCAGGAATGAAAGGGATTGATCGGAAGTGGGCGGGATTGATCAAAATTTCTTCAGCAGCGTGAAGGTTTGATCAGAATATCTTCTAAAGTGGACTGGTTTAATTATAATTTCTTTGGAAGTGGGCGAGGTTTATCAGAATTTCTTCGGAAGTGGGCGGGATTGGGCAGAATTTCTATGGAAGCGGGTGGAATTGATCAAAATTGCTTCGGAAGCGGGCGGGATTGATCGGAATTTCTTCGGAAGTGGGTGGGATCGATCAGAATTTCTTCGGAAGCGGGCGAGATTTATCAGAATTTCTTTGGAAGTGGGCGGGATTGATTAGAATTTCTTCAGAAGTGGGCAGGATTGATCAGAATTTCTTTGGAAGTGAGTGAGATTGATCAGAATTTCTTCGGAAGCAGGCGGGATTGATCAGTATTTCTATGGAAGTGGGCGGGATCGATCAGAATTTCTTCGGAAGCAGGCGGGATTGATCAGTATTTCTATGGAAGTGGGCGGGATCGATCAGAATTTCTTCGGAAGCAGGCGGGATCGATCAGTATTTCTATGGAAGTGGGCGGGATCGATCAGAATTTCTTCGGAAGTGGGCGGGATTGATCAGAATTTCTTCGGAAGCAGGCGGGATTGATCAGAATTTCTTCGGGAAAGGGGTGGGATCGATCAGAATTTCTTCGGAAGTGAGCAGGATGGATCATGTTAATGTTGTGTCCTGGAATGGTGTGGCGCATATAAACCTAAAATACTGAGACTTGGACAATTCTCACTGAAAATATCACTGCAAACGCTCCTAAACTTGCGCACATAAATTTTCCCATTATTTTTCTGTACTGAATGATTTATAAGTTATTGAAGCGTATGATAATGTGAATAAATAAACAACAAGGGGTTGAATAAGAAAAACAATACCATCCTAATAAAAATAAAATCTTTATCTTTACCTAACTTGGTGGAAACCGGGGTGGATACAGGCTCTCCCTATATGGTACACGGGGGCAGAGACGATACTGTGAAGTGTCCACATGAACATTATAGTTGAATATGTGGTGTAGATTGTTTCAGATTATCCTCTAACGCCTACTTACACTGCAAATAAACCAAACATCTTAATGATGTAATGATCTCATCTGCTGAAAATAATCACTGCTGATGATGAAACATTCCTGAAACACTGTGTCTGGCTGTCCTTCTTCTCCTCTCTTTCCTTCATCTACAAGTCAATCCTCCAACAAGACTTTGGCTCACAACACATGCTTACTGCATTGAAAAGATCACTGCTGATGTCATTCAATCATTTACAAAGAGCTTCACTATGAACTGCTTCCTTTAGTCTCTTCTTTGTGACGTCTCACATTTTCCTGCTTATGAAAAAGAAAAACCAATGTTTTCTTTAAAGCAAAAATATATTTGAAAAATGAAACAGGCATGTTTGAACGTCTTTTAAGGGGGAATAAATATTCCTATAAACATTCTCATATGGAAAAATGTTTTTTATAAACTGTTTTATGCACGATTTTACCAGCATTTTCTAATGTTTATTTTAGTTGTCTTTATGTCATTGTATTATACTGTAGCCTGCCTAATTTGATAGCAAGCCATGTTGTAGTGTTGCAGATATAATTTCTATAGAGGCCATTGAAGAAGCTAGCAGTTACTGTCCTAATAAAGCTAAACCAAACGCAGTATCATGAATCAACGTCTATTTGACGATCATTTGCTTGTCTGTCCTTGAATGAGATATTTAACCTCCTAAATTCTTGGTACTGAATGTTATGACCACACACACAAAGAATAGATAAGTCTTGCATTATTTTGACTAAATACACATCTGGGCTGTGTCTAACTGCACATGAGAAGTGTTGCCTTTGATTAGAGGGCTCATATGCACATTATCTTTCTGCAATATAAAGTGTTATCAAGGTATTGTAAATATTGCAAATTACTGATGATACAACATGCAGCCCAAATGCTTAACTACAAAGGCTTCAGTGTTCCCTTTCCTCACTTTGAACAGCTGAAGCCACGTTACACCACTGTTACCCGTCGTTCTTCAAATGGACATAGCACCGCATTGCTAATCAGATTATGATTGTCATTTTTTGCTTACGTAAACAGAATCAGTTGCACCATTGGTGAGCCTTCCTAATTTATTGGCCAACATTAGACATTGCCTTTATTTAACTTCATCATTTTAACTGTTTGGCTGCAAACTCTGGAGCCTTATTTATACAGAGTCTAATTTAATTTTTAAAACAGTGGTTCTCTAACTAGTCCTGGAAATCTTTTACCTAGTAAAGGTACATGTAATGAACCTTCAAAGTTTTACTCTGAAAGCAAATTATGGTCCAATGTACCTTAACACGTTGTTTTAAAGTAAACTATATCCATATTTCCAGGTGAAAGATACATACAAAAGCTACAAAAGGGCACCACCCTTGTAACTAGAGTGTAGATTACAATTCAAAATACATAAAATGAAAAACGTATTTGTTTATAAAATTGCTAATAACTGAAATGAATGCATTTCCTGATCACATTTTTTCCCCATACATGCAGCTTTATATTGCACAACCTACACACATCCTGCATTAATTCATTTCTGACCAAATCTATCGAGTTTTTAAATGAACACCTGTAGATTATTTTACTAATTTTGGATTCTTACACCTTTTACCATTAATCTTCATTGCGATTCCTTTGTTTTGCTTATATTTGTAAATTTTTGTTCTCAGATTGTTTTATACCTTGCCTAACTTTTAATCTTTTATGTGAAGCACTGAGATTTTGACTCATACAAATTAGTGCTATATAAGAGAGTATTTGTTAACCTATTAATTATGCATATTTATATTTATGTGATGCTCTGATTAAAGAAGAGACACACAAGTATACTAAACAGACACATTCCTTAAAATCATTTTTATTTCAATTTACAAAGAGTCACTTAAACAGTAGGATATGGCTGAACCTCAAGTGGCTCCCTACTCCGTAAACAAGTGCACCACATAGTGTGGAAGGCTTCTTTATCCTATTGTAGTGCACTAGATGCCCAATACGGAGTCGCTTAGGGGTTTTAGCAGCTGTGAGGAGGGACCAAGTGATCTCGAATCCGATTGGCTGCTCTGCCACTCCTACTTTACTGCTTGACTTCCGTAACAAAACAATGCACCATTAAAAAAAAAGAAAAGATAAATGCATGCCATTATAACAACAAAGTTAATAAAAATGTCCTGTTGGTCTGGAGGATCTGATGGCCACGAATGATCAGTGCACACCAGGTTATTTACCTGTGGCGAGGGTTTATGTACAAGCCACGGCGTCACAAAACTGTTTAAAGTCCCTCTGCATGAAATCCTCGCTCTGCATCACGTCGTTCTCGGACGGAAAGTACTGCATGCTGTCTTCTCGCTCCAGTTCAGGGAAAGTGAAGAAATGAAACGTCTCGCTGGTTGTGAACGGGAGCTCGGGGCTGTCTAGCAGCGCGCCCCGGGCGTTCTCCAGCACCCCGAGGTACGAGTCCATGTCTGCGGGGTCTAGTTCGCAGTCGGAGCAGCTGTCCGTGCCCACCGAGTCGGAGCGCATGTGCATGAGCTGGTACTTCTCGTGCATGAGGAACTGGTTGGTGTTGCGCGGCGCGCGCATCCCTGGCGCGCGCCTGCCGCGGACGTTGGCTGGCCGCAGCGACACGGAGACGGCGGACACGCGCCTCGGTCTCGGCGGATTGCGGCGGAACACTAGACGGTGCTCTCTCCTGTCGCTGTGCCACCGCCTTCTTCCGCTTTTGTGCCAGCTGTGCTTACCTCTTTTCGCCTCCTCATCCTTGAGCTCATGTTTAACCGACAGCTCGTGGCTCTGCACTTCCCTGCGGCACATCATGCCCTTCCCACACATTCTCTCGTCGTATAGCATTAGCTAGTTTCTCTCTCGCGCGCGCTCTCTCTCCTTCTCCTTCACATCGTCTTCTCGACGAGGAAACAAAGAACAAACTCCACCGTTTAATGGGGAGGCTTTATTTCTTTCGGGACTTCACCCTCAGTGTCTCTATATGCTCTACCTTTTTACAATCTTCTTCGTTTTTTTCTTTGTCACTGGCTTTCGCTGGTACATAGCCTGACGCGGTGCCTCTTCGATAGGCAGCTTGACCGAGTCACACCCCTCGACAGTCCGCTTAAGACTTTCTTTTTCGTCGTTACACGGAGTATATAACTCGTATAATTATAAATTAAAACGTGGGGAAATGGGCTTGTAGTTTGTTTTGCTTTTTTTGTTACAAACAAACTACTTCGCACACCCCACAATCACCTCAGCAAACGTTATCAATGTTCTCAACGGTAAACTGCACTGCTGCTTATATAGCTTCGGGACGCTGGGCGTGCTCTTGAGTTTAAGGGGGTGTTCGCTTATTGTTTGGAATGAAAAAAACAATTAAGCTAGAAAAAGCCAGTCTAGTACGCAATAGTACAGAAACATAGAAGTATATAATAATCAGATAAAGAAACAGAAATAAGACATGTTGTAAATTAAGCCAATAGAAACGGAATAATTATACTACAACCCCACCCATAACTTTGAAATGATGGTTTCTTCCTGGATGTTGTCCTAACAGCTGGTCTAGGATCGGTTTTTGATGTCCCACACAGAGTAAAAGCATCAGAAAAGGGAACCCCGAACAGGTGACAGATCAGTTATGTCATCCTCAAAAGCACAAAGAGGCTACGTGCAAAACTGCATACTAGTGTACTAGCCCAGTACAGAAAACACCTTTCTGCCAACCATTTTCATATAGAGGATAGGATGGGGTTGATGTAGATTTGACAAACGACGATAACGCAAAACCAACGGCTAAATCCCAAAATGGCGCTACACAGGATGGAGCACTGTAATTATTTTCCATACTCACTGGAGTGAACCTTTAGGATTGAGCCAGTCTTATTTAGTCCATACAATACTTTGGGCTTAAGAGTCACTTGAAAGCCATCTTTCCTGTCCATAACACATAGCCAGTTTATTATAAAAAAGTTCTTTCTTCAGATGCTTATTCAGATTTTCCTATTTTCATTTGTAATCCCTAAACTTAATTCCAACTGTAGAAGTGTATGTGCAGTGTAGAAGTGTTTGAGACAGCACATACTCTGTCAAACATCAGAAATCTCAAAAATGCGCTGCACCTTCTACGCCCTTATACCTTGAAGCAGTGTGTTTTGGGTGATCTGCCATTTTGACAGAGTTAGTCATCTAATCAGGTAGTCAGACTTCTCTCTCCTAATCTTCATACAAACTGAGTATAAAGCTATTGTTATAAACTGCCACAGCAGCACCCATAACAGTGGTAAAAACAAACAAACAAAAACACTGGACTGTCACGTTACTGATTTCATATGTGGAGGCAACATTAGGGAAGCTGAGGTAATGCTTATTTAATGCTTAAATATACTGCATGCTTTTATGTGTAACCATATTCTTTTTTAAGTAACGAATAAAACATGACAGGCATGCCATTAAAGGAAAACAATCATCGATGGGCTGGTGGGATGCTGTTACCACCCCAAAGTAGACTATGCTATTAATACTAGGATTGTGGGAGTTTAGTATATGTGTGCAAGTAACTAATTATACAATATGTATGGAACAAAACACAACCCTGTCCTGAAATATTTTATTCTTCTTGTACTACAAGAAGAAGGGATGGACTTGTAGCGTTTGTGCCGCACACACACACACACACACACACACACACATATATATATATATATATATATATATATATATATATATATATATATATATATATATATATATATA
>CM040994.1:13282757-13308512 GCA_022985145.1 Pangasius djambal
AGTTTGGCTTTAACAGAGAGAGGAAATGATCAATGGCTAATCTATGTTGATGCCTTATAGCTTTAGACTACATCCTAGAGCATTAAATTCATTTAGCAGTGTCCTAGCCCATGACTAGGGGTTAAATAGCATTAATATTTTTAGGTAATGTCAAAAGGAAGTGGAGCTGAGCTTGACATAATTGTGATAATAACAATGTTATTCTAAAAGAGCTTTACACTTCTTTATAATAAATAAATAAATAAATAGTTAAATGTTGTATTTATGTATGTATTGAATGTATTTCTTTAGTTAAGTCAGTTGTTATGGAGGCACTGAGGTGACATGAGTTATATACTCTTGCATTTTAAAATGAGTGAAATGATTTATTAGAGCATTGTGACCACAGGAACCTAACACGGATATACCATTAGTCACCTTATACGAATCCTCAGAGTGAATAGTCTCTTTCGCCCATTTGTGCCGAATAATTACCAGGCGGTCACGTTACCAGACGCTCCTACAACATGTAAAGTTACACAATTCATGGCCATAACAACATAATAATTTGTGGCTCTAAGATATTTGTTTGTGGCCTTGTGGCCACGCCTTATTAAATATAACTTCCATGGTGCCTCAGCAGCTCTGTAGTTAACTGCTGTGTAGGTACAGTATATTTGATCATTAAAGCAAAACATGCTAATTATTCCAGTTGAAAGGCTTCTTGGTATCATTTACTTTTGCCAGAAACTCATACAACAATGTCTTTATAACATTTTGATGTCAAAACTGACAGAGACATAAGTCTGAACTTACGTCTTATGGTCTGTTCACCCAATGGTAGGCAGTTAAATTAGATTCTTAACACGGAAACAGATATATTGAAGCTGTGTTAGTCACATTTTGTGATTAAAGTCAGTACTGAGACCATAAAATGAATGGTGCTGCTCCTACATTGTTGGCACCAATTAAAGAGGTAGAGCTCCTTCACCTCCCAAATCCCAAGTGAACCCCTGTGTATGACATTTGGTGCGATTTTGACACATGGGCAGATATTCATTAATTCTTCTTCAGTAACCACTTTATCCTGGCCTGGGAACACTGGGTGCAAAATACACTGTGGATGGCACCATTCACACATGCATTTGCACCAAGGGGCAATTTAGAGTAGATAATCCACATACCAGCATGTTTTTGGGAGGTGCAAGGTAACCAAAGAACTGGGAGGAAGCCCTCATAGATATGGGAAGAACACATGAAACACCACATAGACAGTAACCCGAGCTCAGGATCACACCAGGGACCGTGGAGCTGTGCAGCAGCAACTCTACCCTTGGCGCCACCATGTGGCAGGCTGCTGTTTCCTGTAAAAATGCAATGCCATGCTATGTGATAATAAATTAACCCACTGAACCCTGGAGCCTTCAGTGGTTCCAGACTTCTTTCTTTACATACCTTTTCTTTCTTTCTTTCTTTTTTTTTTTTTTTTTCCAATTTCTAGCAGTTGGATGACTGGGGACTGGGGACTGGCCATTTAGCCTTTGTACTTGAAAAACAAAACTTTATTTATCAAAATTATTTTTCAACACCAAATCAAGGTAAACATGCATTTAACCAATCAAAGATGTGTTAATCCATCTCAGACAATATCCCATATTTGGTGACAATGACTGTATTTTGTTCCTCAATGAGTAACAGCGTTGAAAATGACAGAGCTTTTTAGAATTAGCAAATACACAAAATGTCATAAACTAGCATCCACACTAATGATAGGAGGGCATCGAGGACATTCTTTTGGCCTATTTAAAACAATTTATTTTAGTCTGTAATTTGGGTAACAGGGTTGTACTTTCCACCTCATCAGTCATTATCACAATAATACTGAAAATAAAGAAATAAGAAATAACTTATTTCTTAAAAAGAGAACTTTTTTTCTTGTCATGATCTTCAGGAAATTTGGATGATGCAACTTCCTGTTGAACATGTGAGGGTAGGGTTCAGGTTCAGGTAACAGGGTGGAGTGAATGTGGTTGGAACTATAATGAACATTTTTCGTAATCTGTAATGGATGACTAATAGAAAATGATGTTTCAGGCAATTTATCTTATCCAATCCACTTACTGTCATGTTTTTGGGATGTGGGAGGAACCCAGAGAACCAGAGGTTTGAACCAGGGACCCTGGAGCTGTGAGGCGGCTGGGCTCTATTCTATTCTATTCTATTCTATTCTATTTAAAATATTTAAATTATTTCATTATACACTATATCGCCAAAAATTTGTGGACACATCACACCTATTTGTGATTGCTGAACCCCAGATTTAGTTTCCCTTGCTGTTATAGTAACCTCCACTCTTCTGAGAAGGCTTTCCACTAGATTTTTTAGTGTGACTGTGGAGATTTGTGTTCATTCAGCCACAAGAGCATTAGTGAGGTCAGGCACTGATATTGGGTGAGGAGGCAAAAGTGTTCAGTGTGATTGAGGTCAGGGTTCCGTGTAGGCCACTAGAGTTCTTATGCACCAATGGTGGCAAACCATGTCTTAATGGAGTTCATTTTGTGCATGGGGCATTATCATGCTGAAACAGGTTTGCTACTCATAGTTGAAGGGGAATTTTTCATGTTACAGCATACAGAGGCATTCTAGACAATTCTGTGCTTCAAACGTTGTGGCAACAGTTTGGAGAAGGCCCACATATGGGTATGATGGTCAGATGTCCACAGGCTTTTGGCCATATACAGGGTGTCCCAAAAGTCTCCATACATAGGGGGCTACAGTATATTTGCCAGCACGACTTCAGCTGTGCCTTTGTCAGTGGATATTCGTGGACATCCACTTCTCGGTTGGTCCGCAACACTTCCAGTCTTTTTGAATTTGTTAATAAGTTTGGCAACAGTGTTGTGTGTGATGTGCTTCCCATGTTTCCTGTTAAAGTCCACTGCAACATTACGACAGCTTCACAATCCAGCCATGAGAATGATTTCAATACGTTCTTTTGTTAAAGGAATTCTTAAAGGCTATCTGAAAAAAAAAACCATATAAACTAAGTATGAAAAATTCTAAAACACTAAAAAGTGTTAATTTCCCCTATCTGTGGAGACCTTTGAGACACCCTCTAGTGTATTTTTACATTTTTAAAAATATATTCTGTATGATTGGGGGCGGGGGTGTTTGGTATGGTGGCCTAATGGGTAGCACTGTTGCCTCGCACCTCCAGGGTTGGAGGGCTCGATTCCCACCTCTGCCCTGTATTTCAGGGGCTTCCTCCGGGTATGCCGGTTTCCCCTCCCAGTCCAAAGACATGCGTTGTAGGCCGATTGGCATTTCCAAATTGTGTGAGTGTGTGCAATTGTGTCCTGCGATGGGTTGGCAGGGTGTCCAGGGTGTCCCCTGCCTTGTGCCCCGAGTCTCCTGGGATAGGCTCCAGGTTCCCCTATGAACTAGGGTAGGATAAGATGGATGGATGTATGTGTGGATGGATGGATGGATGGATGACGCAGACTTTGGTACAGGTCGAGCTACTACACTCCAGTACATCAGTCGGCGCTGTTGCACTTCATTTTTTAGACACTAAACTACAAGAGAAGAGGGAAATGATCTGTTATCTGCTGGAATCACAACAGACCCGCAGGGGAACTGAATGTTTTTCTCTGCATGTCTCATGCACCGTATGTGCATTAGCCATGCATTGTCGTCCTGTAGGTTTTGTATAATGGTGTAGTGCAGGTTTAACCTGGTGAACATGGACTGCGCGGCGTTTACGGAGCAAAACACAGAAAGAAGTGTCTGTATCGTCGGCTCGGAGCTAGTGGAGAACTACACGGTAAGTTATTTAATATTTAGAAGCATCCTATAAATGTAGTTAAAGTGTACTTAGTTGCTGCGCTTAGACATACCTTTTGACAATACATTATGAGAATGCATTATTATGCAGCTTATCTTGTGACAGTTATCTTGCTGACCAAATCCTAAATGCCTTTCTACTGCACATAGAGTGCACTAGATAGGGTATAGAATCAAGTATTTCACTCCTCTTAGTAGTGCACTTATATAGTGAGTAAGGAGCTATTTTGGATTGAGCCAGTGTTTACATCAAAATCAGAGAAATTATCGCAAGGACTACAAGATATTATTTATCAACGTTATATTTTATGTAATATACAGATAAAATGGCGCAGGTCATTTAGCTAGCTTGCTAACAAGCCTGGTTATATGTGCTGTTAATTTGACAGCTAGCTTGCAAAACCCTTGAGCTAGCAAGAGAAGCACTACTAAAATATTATATAGCTAGTTAATATTAAAATTTTGTTTCCTATCGTTGTTATAGGTTCGCTATAGTGAAGCATAATTTATCTATCTCTTTGAAGCTAACTTAAAATACACTATGTTACTGGACATTCTGACACTGCTGTCAGGTTTACTAACCAATTTATGCTAGCTATACAGCTAATTAACGTAGCGTTAGCTAGCTAGCTAACGCCAAGTTAGTTAACTTGGTTCGTCTCGCGCCTTCATGTAATTCATGTAGTTTTTATTTTTATTTTTTGTAGATTGTAATATTTTACCAGAATAATTTTTAAGAAAAATTGCGAAAGTGAAAGCAGTATAAATTAGGGGTGTGGGTGTTGAATACATCTTTTAATCTTGTACAGTTTTATAAAATGGTTAAAAACGCATTAACCCCCTAGTACAAAAATGACAAATCAACATTAATTCAACATTAATCCACGTTTTCATTGCATTGCACAAAATGACAAAATATGACAATATCACAAAAAAAATTTTCTGTGAAAATGAGAAGGGTTTCAAATGTTTCCTTTACACTCTGTGTTAAAGTTGAAAGAATTTTCAGAGTAAATTATTGTATCTGAATATTTGTAAGCATACCCTAGGTTTCTGAGTGGGGGAAAAAAACCAAACAGAAATTCACGTTTACATTTTATATAGAAAACAAAAATCATGTTTATTTAGCATGTTATTATTATTTTTTCATGTTTATTTAAGGTTCATTAATTGTTCCACTATTCATTTATTTGATAGTATTTTTCAATTAAAACTCTGTGACAACATGGTCTAATTATTACGGCATTTGAGCCTATGTAAGCACTTATATTTATTAGCAAGCTCAAAAGTTTGTATCCCTGTTGTTGTGCTCTAATTATGTGGCCAAAATACAGAATAATCAAGTATGTCGCTGCTGCATGCTGATGAAAAGTATCACTACAACATGATGCTCCCACCACCAGGCTTCACTTTGGGGATGGTAATGTCAGACATGGTATTGGGAAATTGCTAACATTTTTTCTTCCTGTTTTTACCCTGTTTAGGTTTATATAATCGAAGTGAAGGTTGGAGATCACCGGTGGACCATAAAGCATCGCTACAGTGACTTCTATGAACTGCATGAAAAGGTAAATTTCAATCGCGCACTTAGCATATATACAGTTTATGTTAACTGAGCCTTAATTAACATATTGGATACAAATGACTATTTGTAAATCTTTTGCAGGAGCATTTTGCATTGATACGTAAGAATCACTAATGTGAACACTGATTAATAGGGTTTATTAATAGGGTGGCATGACTTACTGCAGTTTTTTATACAGATTGCTTTCTCAAATTTAAATAGCTTAATTATTTCAGTTATACTTACAAACACACGAGTATGAAGGAAACCAGCATTACTGAGACTTGAAAGAAAACATTTACAAACAACTTTACTAAATGATTGATAATTGTGGCCCACTGGCCTTATTCATTTGTTTCATGATGATTTACAGTATTTGAGGTATTGTATGGTTTTTATGTCTTTCAGCTCACTTCGGAGAAGAAGATTGACAAACATCTGCTGCCTCCTAAGAAGATAATTGGTAAAAATTCCAAAACCCTTGTGGAAAAGAGGCAGAAGGAGCTGGAGGTGTATCTGCAAACTTTGCTCAACCGATTCCCTGTGGCTGTACCAAAGGTTTTATCCATCTTTCTACACTTCCAGTTCTATGTAAGTATTTCTATGCATCTTTCACAGTGTTTTTTTTATTTATTTATTTTCGTGTGTGTGTGTGTGTGTGTGTGTGTGTGTGTGTGTGTGTGTGTGGTGGGGGGTAGCTATTTATATAAAAAGCGACTAGTCTAAACATAGAATGATAGTTAACACTGTCTTTGTAAATGTTGTGTGTATTATTGTAATAATAAGGGAAAAACTATAGACAAATTTATGTGCTATAATAGGAATAAAATACTTTGGAAAATGTATGATGGGATGATGTGACGCGCAATGACTGATCATATTTTTATCCATTTATTGTTACACTTAACATTATGAAACATCCACAAGACCAGTTAGTTTCTGTTGTAGATTATACAATATGGTATAGCAGCTATAAACAGTTCTGCCTTCAAAGTTTTTCTCTTGAAGTTCATGTGGGGGGAAAAAAAAGGCACCTCGGCTTACTGAGAAAACCGAAGGCACAAAGTCCTCTGAAATGAATCTTAGTTAAGTTTAAAACTATCCTGATTTCTAATAACACTATGGAGACACTTTGTAAGTAGTACTGATTAGATACCACAGTGACAATGAGCATTTATATAATTATATGGAAATAATACATCAATTCTTTAATGTTTTTAGATTTTTGGCCTAGAAAATGAGGTTGTTGTTCAGCATCAGTATATTTTACCATTGTTGACACTTTAACATCGTTGGTGACAGTTCTGCACATTTTAGTACTTTTGACCTGTGGACACATTGACGGATGCAGCATTCCTCGCTGCTCAGCATTTCTCACACGGGCCAAACTCCACATTCACTAACCAAATGTGGGGCAGAAGTGGAAAGAGTGAAGTGATAGCCAGACTGTGGAATTACTTTTTTTGACCAGTATATGTGTTAACTTCAAATGCAAACAGTGCTTTTTTTTTTTTTTTTTTTTTTTTTTTTTTTTTTTTTTTTTTTTTTTTTTTTTTTTTTTTTTTTTTTTTTTTTTTTTTTTTTTTTTTTTTTTTTTTTTTTTTTTTTTTTTTTTTTTTTTGTCAAAAGGATTTCAAATGCTCTTTCTAAATTTATTTGAACCATTTCTCATTTATTTATTTATTTATTTATTTATTTATTTATTTATTTATTTACTGGAAATACCAAAAAACATTTTTTTTAAAAGCATTATTGAGGTGAGATGTGTGAAACTGTATTTTCCAGACTGTAGAGATCACATGGCTGATGTGGTAACCTGAGGTATGAAAGTGAAATAGGAATAAAGAATAAACTATAGCTTTATTCAGGCAGGATTTCTATGGGGGTCTAAGATGATTCCACTGTATGCAGGTGCTTCTGAATGATTTTATTTCTGTCTGCGTTTTCTGTCAGTGTTTTTGTTCCTTCTCCCCTGAGAAAATTATGGTTCAATTTACTTGACTTTTTTTTTTTTTTTTTAAATGACAAGCTCTGCAGTGGTTTGATATCCTGTCCCCCACTGTGTAAATCACACCTGTGATTTTGCACCTCTGTGTATTTAGTCGGCTAGCGTGTACTCTTAGTAAACACTTCATAAATCAGAAGAGTATGATCCTACAGGCTGATTAACAACAGTATATAATAACTTGTTGTTAATTTATACTCTGAATGTCTTTTGACTTTGTCCTTATAAATATGAACAAAAAAAGTATACGTTCATAAGCATAAACAAAGCTATATTTTAAAAACCAATTTGGTAGGGGAAAAAAAGAAGACGGACACCACAAATAACCAACATTAATACTTTGTTGCAAAGCTGTTGTTGTCAATTACAGCTTTGAGAAGTTTATGGTAAGAAGTAATTCACTTTTTGCAGCACTGTAGTTCAATTCTGGCCCATCCCTCTTGGCAAATTGTCTTCAATTCTCCAAGACTCTGATGGTCCCCCTAATGAAGTCCTCGCAGTATAAAAATCTTTCATAAATTTTCAGTGTGATTCAAGTCAGGGGATTGGCTAGGCCATGCAAGGCCTTCTTGAGTTATTCTGGCTGTATGTTTGGGGTCACTGTCTTGTTGAAATATCCATCTTCTCACCAGATTCAGTTTCTTGGCTGATGAGATTAAATTCTCCTCTAATATGTTCCGGTACATCACCCCATTCATGTTTCCTTTGGTGATGCTCCCACCTCCATACTTCACTGTGGGTATGATGTTCTTGAGATCATAGATACAACCCTTCTTTCTCTAAATATGACAGGCTGAATTATTGAAAAGACTTCTATAATTGTTTCTTCTGACTAGAGTATATTGTTCCAAGTTTAGTGTATAATTAGTATGTAAGAGTTCCAATATAGTTCTGATATGTCTAAATGCTTTTAGACATGGATCCCTGTTTTTTTTTTTTTTTTTTTTTTTTTTTTTTTTTTTTTTTTTTTTTTTTTTTTTTTTTTTTTTTTTTTTTAAATTAATGTTTTTTTAAACAGTGATGTTTGTGTGTGAGGTATAGGAATGGATGACTGCAGTGCAGTTTAGTGCTTATTGTTCTCTGTGTAACTGTTGTTCCTGCTGCTTTTAGGTCATCCTGCAACTCTTTTTGAGTGACTACTGGCTTCACTCTTATCTTCCTTATCATTAGTCTGAGAACAAATCCTTGCATGGCGTACCTGTCCAGGGATGATTAGTTGTGGTTCAGCGAACTTCCCACCTGCATATTAACAAACCACTTGTACTGACAGGGATGTTTAAGGTCTTTGCTATGGCTCCGTAGTTTTTTCCATTTGAGTGTTGTTTAATATTGTCGTCCCTGAGAACTTAAAAAGCTCCTTCACCTTCACCATGATTGCTATTTGTTGCATGAAATCTTCACCAATGGCAGCATCTTTTATTCTTGTGCAATTTGCACAAGAACATTTTTGGGCAGCATTTATATCTACAACTTGATTTATTTTATATAACGTTTACATATATGTCTGAATACTTCTTTCCCTATTAAATTAAAAGTGTTTTTTTCAACTTAACCTTTTATGGTTATGAATACATACATTCATAGCATTTTTTTTGTTAATCTGTATAAGTACAAAGCATATCGTGTGTAAATTTGTAGTGGGTATATGCACTGGAAGTATATTCCAGTAGTATAACAAAAACACAAGTCCGAATACTTATTTCCCCTCACTGTAGATCCTTTTAGTTTTATAGAAATAATTCATAGGTTCTTAGTTGCAATGCTTTAATAGCATTAGTTGTCTAATTGCAATGCACAACTATTTATCAATAATAGAAATGATTGCGTATGATTTTAGAGTGAAATAAGAATTCCCTCCAGCCCGACTCCAGCCTCAGCCTTACACATGACATTCAGAAAAAGAATCCACCCCTTCTGATCCCTCCATTCTGTGTGGGCGAGGCCCTCTCTCCATTTGACATGTAAATGATACCATTTCCTTAAAAATCCGTTAGAGCAGTTAAATATAGACCCAAGTGCTGAAAGAGTGCTCACATCTTTCACATTTCAAATGTGCTCACATCTTTTACATCTTGCCATTTTTTTGGTTTATAATTTCCATGGAACTGTTTCTTATAAATCTTTCCAAGAGGACTATTTATTTCTGAGAAACTGGCCCATAGTTAAATGTTAATGATAGTAACTAGCTACATGTAAAGTAGCATACAGTCTTTGGTTAGTTGTGAATCTAATCACAATCTAATCACAAAACTACACATTAATATGTGTGAAATTTCACTATTTTAGGAAGAATTGTGTATTTATTGAGATTAGTAAACCAATACTGCCGGTAGCAATGCTTCTTCTCTCACACTTACCCAGTCTATTAATCAGTGGCCAGTGAAAGACTTTTCTTAGAAAGAAGCATGTGACCTGGACTCTGTGTAACAGTGTGTGATAAAGGAGTGCATTAAAGGTGCAGTAGTTAACTTTTTTATTCCTTGTGTGTAGAAATAGCCTGGAAGACATGTAGAACATGATTTAAAAAAAAAAAAAAAAAAAAAAAAAAAAACAGGTTTAAGTCATGGCCTTAGCAGAAGTGTATTATGTCTCTGAGAAAACCTGTTTGGAAAATGGACTTCCGGTCCGGAATGTTTGGTTTGGATGCGCCTGCTGTCAGATGATCCATGAACTCTTATAACACATCTACATTAGACCAAACAACCTGTTAATCTGAATGCTGGTAATCAGGGCACTTGTAATGATTGTAATGAGTTTATGATGTAGGTGGGAGGAACTTTCATGTGCTGTCAATGATAAACATTTTACAGTTCTATTTTGAGTGCTTTTTTCCCCACTCACAGCTCACACTGTTTGGTAGTAAGCTGTGAAACATTGACTCAAAACTTTTCCCATCATTACCTGATGCTAGAGAATGATCCGGTTACATTGTTATTATCAGTTTTTTTTTTTTATTTTAGAGCCTGTTTCAACAGGATGTAAAGCCCTGTACTGTGATAACATAATGTTGTCACTATGGTTAAAGTTCTGTAATGTCAAATTAATCAGACATAATCATATATCAATATCAGTGCAACCCAGGCGCTTTCCCCGTAACATCTTTCACACCTGAAAAACTCCCAATATTTTATTAAATTGACAAGATCAGCAAATCACTCAAATATATAATGTGGCTTTATAAAGATTTTATATAACAACTAAGAACAAGTGATTGCTTTCCTTGTTTTCAGGAAATCAATGGCATCGCTGCTACCCTGGCAGAAGATCTGTTCAATAGAGGTATGCCTTTATACTCATATTTTTTTTCAACTATAAGATGCTTTCTGGAAGGTCAAAGAGGCCTATTTTTCTTTTTCATCACCATGTTGGCTGTTGCTTGCTTTAATCATCCAATTGCTTCGCTGGACATTACATTCTTGTAAGAATGTACTGTCTTTTGAAAATATAGAAAGACGTCAGATCTTTCTGGACTGAGAGAGGCTTCAGACTGACCTGTTTCCTCTCTCACAGCACTGGGCTGAAAGTTAGTTCTGACTGAAACCCCTGTCCTGAAACTTCAGCTCAATTCCAGGAATGAGAAATCATTGATTAAAATCAGATTATAATTGTGTGGCAGCCTGAGAAAACCCTTCACATGCTAAAACTGAGATATATTCTACTCTGTATAGTCTGGAAAACTACATGTTCCCAAACTGAAATATGTATCTCAAGTATTTCAAAAACTGATTACTGCCAAAAGTGAAATTGAAGAAAATTGCATTTAAAGATTCCGTTGGACATTTTGACAGCTGGTATCTGATTACAAACCGAATTGATTTAGCTTATGTCCGTTTTGCTATGTCCAGTAACTATCCAATAACTTGATCAGAGCCTGACATTCACTGTGAGGAAATCTCACTTAGCTAGCAACATTTTAGACATCTTTAGGCAGACTAAGTGCATTTACCATTTATTCATCAAACATTTATTGTTTGTGAAACTGGCGTCTTGCACAGCATGATCTTTGCAAGCAGAAACTTTTTTTTTTTGGTTAAAATATTATTAATTTGAAAGTTGATTCTTCCACACAGACATTCATCAGGTTTTCCCAGACCACCACACAATTTCCAACATAAAAACCAACCAATAATTCAGGTGAAATCATACAGTTCATTAGTTATCATGCACAAAAATGAAAACGGTTTACATGGTGAGCAGAAATCCCCAAATTTATTCAGACATGCATGAATCGGCTGCCATGTAGCTTCACTGTCTTTGATGCATGAAGTCATAAAACATAAAGTCTGCATGATTCAACAATTATTATGCTTGTGAACAGAAACACGATTAATGCAACTTGCACAAAGAAGCAAACTTTATCTATTGTATAGTACAGTATACATCCTTTAGACTAACTACAGCAGCATCCTATATTTCACTTGCAAAGGAAGACTGACTAAGTCTGACTAAGACTAAGTGAATTTAAATAATCTAAGTGATATTGTAACATAACTCTGTCTTTTTTTCATTATTGATTACAAATCATAAAAATGCCACACATTTTGTCTGTGTCTTTGGAGTTTGTGTTATAATCTATAATCCTCTTTCCTCAGGTGAACAGTTGTTAGTTGCAGGTGAGGTTTTCCTCCTGAGGCCGCTGCAGCTCTATGCCATCACCCAACAGCTGAAGCTGGCCAAACCCACCTGTGCCAATGGAGATGCCAGGGCAGATCTTGGCCACATACTGGACTTTGCCTGCAGACTCAAATATCTCAAGGTGCACAAAGATTTGCTTTGCCAATTGTTAGGTTATTGCTGATTCCATGCATCATTCATTATATTTAAGGCATTTCATATAGAGAAGTTTTACAGGCTTCTTTTTTTGGTGTCCATTGGTAGAAGTGATATCCATTTTTATCTTTTTAAGTAGGAAGCCATTCTCCATTATTTCCTTCCATTTATCACTGGAACCCCACGCCCATGCAGGCACATGTTTGATTTAGCTCCAGGTTGGCCTGGCCAGGGAAGGACAGCCGTTAGGTACAGATATGATGGATGACCAGTTAAATGGACTGGTATTAACATTGTCTATGTTGTTTGTGCATGCACAGATCCCTGGGACGATAGGGGTTGTGGGCACCAGCGATATTGAGGAACACAGGCTACCATTTGACCTTTCTGTCTTTAAATCAGTGCTCCAGATTGAGGTAAGAGATATATTTTGTTTGTGGTAAGTGTTGTTGTTAATCCTCAGATCTTTTGGCATATTGATTTGAGCAGGAAGTGTTCTCTGCAGTCTGACCAGCAAGAAAAAAACACTTTTCCAATTTTCATTCCAATTCAAAACCAGATTTCAGTGTGGATTACAATCTGATTAAAACAATATTTCCAGATGTTCAATAGTGTTTTTTTTGTTGTTGTAATTTTAAGCTATAACTCAGATAAGTCTTATACATTTAAACCCTTGGACTATTAGTTGTTTCTACAGGAACACACAGTACTAAAGCAGGTATTAAAGTTAGAGGTTAGCTTGTCCATATTCTTAATGATTTGTTTAGAAGGCCGAAATTAAGAAATCACTACTAGAAATTAATTGGTATGTTTGATACATATGTATAAAGTTAAATCCTAAGTGTGTTCCTAAACTGTGGATTTTTCTTTTTCTTCAGATAAATGACTGCAGCTCAGGACAGATAAGGGGACTTCCTGCATTAAAGCCCACTCTGGCTACACTCAGCATTCATCGTTCAGCTGCGTCCATGAAGGTTTTTTTTTTTTTTTTTGCTCTGAATAAACCACTTAAACCAATTTAACACTCCATCTGCTGTATTGATCCTGAACTGGGTTGGGTGCGTTTGTTCTGTAGGAAATTTTAGTTCCTGAAGCTGCTGAGTTTGCCCAGTGGGAGCCTGAAGGCGTGGACATCGACTGTGCAGTGACAGCAATCATTCCAACCTGGAAGATACTGACCACCCTGGACATGAGCCACAATAACATCTGCTGCATCGACGAGTCTGTGGTGAGGCAAAATTGCTTTAGATTCTGTAACTGCTAGGGAGTTCTTTTTCTTCTGCTAAAATCATATGATCATATTGACAGGTGCTTGATCTATTTTATAATTGTTGGCTGATTTAAAGCAGCCAGTGATTCAACACACAATACAACAAACAGTTTGGTTTTAATCTTATTTTGTTTTGCACCATTGATGCCTCCTTTGCTAAGATTGATGAGCACATACGCCACGCCTCCTTCACTGTGACTGATGAGCACATACGCCACGCCTCCTTCACTGTGACTGATGAGCACATACACCACGCCTCCTTCACTGTGACTGATGAGCACATACGCCACGCCTCCTTCACTGTGACTGATGAGCACATGTGCCACGCCTCCTTCACTGTGACTGATGAGCACATACACCACGCCTCCTTCACTGTGACTGATGAGCACATACACCACGCCTCCTTCACTGTGACTTACGAGCACATAGACCACACCTCCTTTACCAGGATTGACAAGCACATATGCCACGCCTTCTTCACTGTGGCTGATGGGCACATATGCCACGCCTTCTTCACTGTGGCTGATGGGCACATATGTCACGCCTTCTTCACAGTGACTGACAAGCACAGAGGCCAAGCCTCCTTTACTAGGATTGATGAGCACATAGACCACACCTTCTCCACTGAGGCTAACAGGCACAGAGGCCATGCCTCTTTTACTGGGCCTGGCAAGCACAGAGGCCACACCTTTTCTGTTGGTAATGACGATGAGGCTCATCTTTTAAAAATCTTCTCTTTGTTATTTTAGAAATTGATTCCTGCAGTTGAATTCCTTGATCTTGGACACAATTTCCTGTCATTGGTGGAAAATCTCCAGGTAAGCTGATTAAGAATAATTATGTTAATTTTCTTCATAATAATGAACTACTTTTGTCAAACTCTGACTGGTGTTTTTCATATATATTTGCAGTATCTATACAATCTAGTGCACTTGGACCTGTCCTATAACAAGCTTACAGTCCTTGAGGGTGTTCACACTAAACTGGGCAACATCAAGACCCTGAATTTGGCGGGGAATCAGCTTGAAACTCTTTCTGGTCTCAGTAAACTTTACTCTCTTGTGAACCTGGACTTGAGCGGTAACAGATTAGCACAGGTATTGAGTAATTCATTGTTTACCACAGATGGCTGAGATGCATTTTGCAGAAATAATGTTTAATATGATTTACCTGTTAAAATCATTATTATTATCATTTCTGCAGTTGGATGAAATTAAGTACATTGGAATGTTGCCCTGTTTGGAAAAACTCTCCCTTGCCAACAACCCCATGTGCATCATTCCTGACTACAGAACTAAAGTTCTGGCACAGTTCTGTGACAGAGCATCAGAGGTATGGCTTACTTATTATGGCTTTATTCATGAGAAAAGTAGGCGCACTTTTTAAAATAATTTTTCAAAATTCCATTACTGATATAGAAATGTTTCAACATATGATAAAACTGATATGTCAGAAGAACTTTGTACTGATTTGACCTTCCCCCTAAGTGGACAAGTGGACCCAAACAATACCTGCAAAATAACACACAACATAACAGAATAACTTTTTTTTTCTTTTCATTTGTCTCCCATCAGTGGTATAAGTAGTAGTATAGTAAGATTGTCATTACATGTTTAATTTGCCTGTTTACATTTTTGTTTGTAAATTAATTTTAAGGAGCATTATAGTGATGAAGTAGATGAATATCTGTGTGTTATTGAAGGTTTGCTTAGACGGCACAGTAACCACTGAGAAGGAGTTGGATACTGTCGAAGTGCTGAAAGCCATTCAGAAAGCCAAAGAAGCGAAAGACAGAATGGCAAACACTGAAAAAAAGGTAAGGGATATTTTCACATCATACTCTTTGCTGCTTTAATACAGAAAATCACAGTTTTTCAGAAAATGTTCCTCTGGTGAGCAAGGTTGGTGTCTGTTTCCTCTTGTAGGCCATTAATGACCTAAACACATGTGGAACCGTGTAGTTCCTCTTTCAAAACTCTAATGTCCAATCTGTTTTCAGCTTTCCTAAGTTCTGCCACACCACCCTATTGCTACACTCCCTCCACTGGCTTCCTGTAGCTACCTGTAGCTATCAGATGCTTGGCTATAAAGCTAAAAACGGACCAGCACCCACCTACCGTAAAGCACTTATCACACCCAACACTGCACAACCCTCCGATCCTCTAGCACTGCTCGACTGGTCCCACCATCTCTCAGGGTACAAGGAAGGCATGCATCGAGACTCTTCTCTGTTCTGGCACCTAGGTGGTGGAATGAACTTCCCCTAGATGTCCGAACAGCTGCGTCATTGGCAGTCTTTAAACGACGACCTAATGACCTACCTCTTCATGAAGTATTTACGTTAGCACTTTATTTAAAAAAAAAAGATATTGTCCGTGTGCTTTTCTTACTATATTATTACCTCAGCACCTATTACAAGTTTTTTAGACTGATAATAGTTTTAGTCCATGACCTAGTGAACTATTATCAGGATGTATTTATTGATGGAGCATTCAGAGCACTTCTGTAAGTTGCACTGTAACCCAATTACATTATGTTGTCCTCAAAAAGTCCTGTTTATGCTCTTCAATTTATTGCAGATGCACTGAACTGTAAATGGGTTCTCGGAAACTAGTCTACTACTACTTTAACCATACTTGAATCTTATCAAAAAATGTCTTACCATTTTCCTATCTAAAAACGATCTTATCTAAAAAAGTATTTGCATCCACAGAACAGCCACAGAATTTCAGGAATCTGAAAAGCGAGAGATTTGTATGCAGACCAGCAGTGTATTTAATCCACACAGCTAGAAGAGAATTGGTTTGACAGTATATTTATATTGAACATACTGTTGTTATATAGAGTAAAACAGTAGCTTTAGTATTTAGTAATATTTAGCTTTACTAAATAAAATGTAGCTTTACTAACCACACAGATCCCTGTCAGTGTATTAAAAATATTGGCTCCTGCAGCTGTGAAATGGTTAAAGGAAATCAAAATGTACGTAACACTGCAGAAGTATTCACCCCATGTCATGAATCTATTATTATTAATATTGAAGGTATCAACATAGTTTGCAGAAGTATCTACAAATAAAAAAAATGTAAAATTTGTGATTGCGCTAGTATTCACCCCCTGTTACTATGAAACCCGTAAATAAGTTCTAGTGCAACCATTTACCAAGTCACATAATTATTTAAATGGTGTTCACCTCTTTGCAGTTAGTGTCAAATGATCAATATAAATAAACCTGCATGTCTATTAGTCTTGTACAGTACTGATTTGTGAGTTTTCCATTTTAACATATTGTGTTACAGTCCAGAATGAACAGCCTTTCACTATTTCAGTTTAAACATGTTTACTATATACTCGTCTAATCTAAGCAAAGTCAAACATATTGTACACTGATAGATTTTATTTCACACTGATGGAATTAAAATATTCTCCCTTTAGCTTAACACAAAATGAAGATACCAGTGTACGTGAGACAGTGAGAAGGAGGCGGGGCTTCCAGGTGGTGTCAGTTTAGATTGGATAGTTCAAATCAAATGTTTTTAAGTGATAACTCCTTATCAGCATTCTCCGATGTTAAATTGCAGCGCTCTTACTGAAAATGTGTAAAGGTTGCCAGATGTAGTAACACACTATAAAGGAAATAAACGTCAGTGGATATTGTGGCAGTGTAATATCATGTAGGAATGATAAAATTGTTATATAGCACAAGCCTAATACCTAGATATGTTTATACTAATGTACAGAAGTGAAAATTCATGAAAATCTAAACTTAATGAAGCACTAAGTCCAATACTGAACACCAAATGCCAGCTACGTAGCATCCTAATAATATTGTTGTAACTGAATTTTTCAGAAACTGTTGCTCTGACGGCCAACTGCAGCATTGTGCTCCTTTTGTATGGAGATAGACAACAGAGCGGTGCACGAAAACAGCTTAGATTTTATACATAGCTGTGTTTTTCTTTGCTAAATATGGATGTGCATACTGAGGGCTGTTCTATTAGGCACTAAATATCAGTGTTACCTGATTATGGAGATATTTCACATAAATCACAGTGTTATGGAAACAATTGATATAATGTGATTCATTGCAGCTACATATGTAGTGCAAGTTTAAACTGGTATAATGCACTGTTCCTAAAAGCGGTGTGTTTTGTTCTCTTGGTCAGATTAGTGATGTCCCCAGACAGACTGATACAGGGCAGAATCCCTTATCCTCCAGCTCCGTCGCTGCTCCGCAGTCTTCTTCTTCTTCTTCTTCTTCTTCTTCATCTTCTCCGCTTCACTGTGCCAGCTCCAGCCAAGGTAATCATGTATGTATCAGCAGAGCATGAAGGGACTCATTTTACATCAAGGTTACTTAACAGCTTGACATAGAAGCGAACATGTGATTATTTAGACATCCGTGGTCGGCTATAAGTTTGCCTTACTTGTATGCAGCATTAGGTTTGTTGCGAAATTAAAGAAATTATTGCTTTAACGTGAAGAGACAGTTTTATAAGACCTCATATGACCTCATATAAGATACCGAATGCCGTGATTAAATGTCAAATCACCTGCAGAAAGAAGCCACCATGTACGAACATGTAAAATGGCATCAAAAGTGCTATTTAATGTCTAATCACAGCTCTTTTTTCATTGTCGGTCTGTTGCTCTTTTACTTCACTGGGATGAATAATTTTTCTTCAAGAAGTTGCTTCAAGTGCCATAAAGAGTCTGGTTTCTTAGTGTGTCTTGAGTTGCAAAACACTGTGGTTTACAGTTCATTGCACATCTTTTGGTAACCTTGGTGATAGTGGTCAAAGTGCTAACTGGCTAGGGGGTTCATATCCGATCACAGCAGCTTGACAGTCTTTCTCAAATGCTATAGCTGCTACTCAAGAACATAGAAAGATGTCAGTGATTCTTTTTGCAGCGTTTGTAAAACAAAAATCTAAACATGTTATGTTTAACATTACTGCACATTTGGCACAGACTGTTCCAAACAGACAGAACTGATACTCTTGTATTCGGGGCTTTTCCTATATTTCTCTGAGCAGCAGTAGGGACTGATATCTTTTCACTGCTCAGGTTTTGTGTGTGGCCCTCTTCTGGCTTGATCTGATATTGCAGCTTAAATTTAGACTTTGAAGGGCTGCACAACATGGATGCAGATATCATATAATAGAATATTATGCTTCATTGTGATTGTAGTATGCACTGCAATAGATTAAAACAATGTTGAAGATGTGTCACAGTTAACTGGTCGGCATTAATTAATTATTATTATTATTATTTTTGAGAGATGAACACTCTCAAGGAAAGTTTGTAAGCACTGAGACAGTTGTCGTTTGTTTGAAGGCTCCTTTGTATATTGAAGATGTCTGTGATGTCTGTGTTGCAAGAGGCTAATACTGCATTAAAGATTAGGAAACCATATATATATCGTAGCTCTAATGCATGCAGAAAACTAAAAAAGTAAGTGGAGGAGTTCTTATACCTATCATTTTTAGTTTAATAAGATTCATTTGCCAAATTCGTTTTGTTTTATTTCAATTTTCATGACTGTTTCGGTTATTTCTGACCCAAAGCTTTGTCCAAATCATTATATTCGACAGAATTCAGATCAGTTTTATTCGTATAGCACTTTTAACGATAGACATTGTAACAAAACAGCTTCACAGAAATACGGCTGTAGGTTTAGTTCCCTAATGAGCAAGCTAGTGGTGAGAGTGGCAAGGGAAAAACTCCCTGAAGTAACATGAGCAAGAAAACCTTAAGAGGAGCCAGACTCAGAAGTGAACCTGTCCTCTTCTGGGTGACATGCAATAGTGGGATTATAAATCATTACATAAGGAATAAAACAGGATAGATTGCGCTGTTTAGGAAAATAATCAGCAATTATAATAAACGTCTCCACACTGGAATCTTGTGCGACATAATGATATAACACGACGTCCAGTGGCGTTTACTTTTCTTATATTACCAGACACATTTTGCATGAAGCTCCGCAAATTTCACATCGAAGTACGCTAGAATGAGTTATCGCTCAAATATATGCCTTTTTCTCCCCAATAAAAAGGAGATGAGACAATCGACATGTGAATCTGGAATGATTTGCTCAGGTGTTTTGAACATGGGTGTTTTGATATTAACTGGCACCACCTGGAAGCCCCGCCCCCTTTGCCGTCTCGCATGCTTTCGACTGGGTGCCATCAGTTTCTGTCGCAGTAAATGGAGAATGTTTTGAGTCCATTAATGTGAAATAAAATCAATGTATGTTCAAATGATCTAACATTAGACCTAGTTAACTATGTAGAAATACACTTAATTATATTTGTTAGGGAGGCCACTGAAACATTTTTGAAAGTACCATTTTTTTGGCTGGCAATTCAGCAGATTTTGACCTAAAAAAAGATTAAATACGTGTACAACAAGTCTAACACTTTTCAAATAATGGTAATGAAATTTAGAAAGGGATTAAAAATATATATATATTTGTTATCGCAGACATTTTCAAACACTTTGAGCAGCAGATCAACAGTGAAAAATGCTGGCCATGTGGACATTAGACAACTGATTTGTAATTCAAAAGTGCTGTGATCTAAAATATTATAAATAAGAAAAGTTAAATAGCACCTTAAAAAATGACTGAGATTTGTCGTTGTAAACTTACAAAATGAAAGATTTTCAGAAAAATGCTCAAATGGTTCTTTTGTATCTGTTATGTATTTTTTCCCCCAGCAGCTCCAAGACCTTTGATGGATAATTTGCAATCCTCCTTTCCTCAGGTGATTTGGCATTTAATGGTGGCGGTATGCTATAACTCGAAAATGCTTTAACATAAACCCCATAAACTCCTGCAACAACTATACCTTCTATGTTTTGCTTCATATTTGCTTTTTGGTTGCTAACTGACTGCTTTTTGTTGCTAAATTGCTTTAAAACACAGCAGTGCATTTATCTTTTGATATTTACAGAGGGCCACAGTACAGGGAAACAGACAGTTATGAAGGCACTGGTTTTGCATTCAAGCTTACTTCACGACACTGACATCTGTAAATGTATTGATTATATTGACTTGCTTTGCTTGCCTATCTTCTTTTAAGCTTTTATGAAAAGGTGTGTGTGTGTGTGTGTCTACATTCGCCTTAATGTATCAGTATTAGATTTTTTTTCATAACCATACCTCTAGCCATACAGTTGTTTTGCTGTGATATTTATTTAGTTCTGCTCTGTTGGCTAAATAAAACCCCTGCTGTCTGTTTCCAGAAATAGCCTGCAAAGATGACGCCTTTCTTACCAAAGAGATATTGACTCCTGTGGATTCTACACTTACCCAGCGATGCTGTAATAACTACCCCACAGCCTGTGAGGTTACACCTCAGGTGAGTAGAAATCAGTCTAACACATGCACCTGAATTTGTAATTTAACTGAAGTATAGTCATCTAGTATGTACATTTTGCACATTTGTTCCCTGTTCTTCAATTACAGTCCCATCGCAACCAGCATTTCTATTTCGTTCAGTTTTAGTGGTTACGCAAACAAAGGGGGACATATGGGCAAGTGTGCTGCTTAGTCTCATGTTGCCCAGAAACCTAAGTGACTAGAGTAAAAAATGGAATCTAATGTATTGTTGGTTAAGTGTATTAATACAGAATGTGTTAAACAGACAAGCATGCGGATTCCCAGGGAGTGGACAACTGTGTAGCCATTGTCCTTAACCTGATAAGGTTTCTAATGTAGCATATCAACCTTGACAGAAAGTCATAAGTGAAAGTTTCAGCAATGGGTAAAATATTATTTGAATCCGGCTAGCGGTTTGTTTTCTCTCGACATGTTTAACTGTCAAGGAACTATGTGCAATGAGCAGGAAAGCAGGATTTATCCTGCACTTAATTTTGCTTGGTTTCATTAGTATTTTCACATACCTTTTCACATTTCTTTAGCTGCTTCACATGCTAAAATCTCAATATCGGCCAATGTTTGTAGTGCAGCAGGCGGTGAGATTCAGAAGCATGCGCTATAGTTACAGCATTGAGGTGTGCTGCACTACAGTAAAGTACGTTATGTTTAAACAAACATAGCAAACTTTTGTTTTCCAAAAGTTAATAGGAAGTAGGGTTTGTTTTCTTTCTCACAGTCTTCTTTTTCTGGTTGTATCTTCTTGTTCACTGGGCAACCGCGAATGAAAAGTACTAAATACCCCAGACATGAAAATTGCATGTCCCAGGAGCCCAGGCTACTTGTTTGCGGCCCAAGGGCACAATTTTCAAACCACTATGCTGTAATATTTAAACACTTCAACCGTGCACAGTAAAAAGCTTTGAGGAATGGGGAGCCATGCCTCCTTCACTGAGCCGGTCAGTCACAGACACCACTCAAACATATCTGTTTCAAAATGGCTGATTTAAAAAATATAATTCTCTGTGAAAACCTTTTTGCCCAACACTGTACCAGTACAAGGCTTATTATTTTTATTTATTAATTTTTTTTTTTTATGACAGTAGTTAAATAATCTTTATCCCTGTTTGGTTTATTACAGGTTAGAACTCACCTTACTACCTGTTCATCTTTGGAGATCAGTCCTGAGCAGAAGCATGAAAGTTCTGGGTCAGTTTTTGTTTTAAATTTGGCTTTGCTTTGCTTTACAATAAGTACAATTGCATATAGAAAACCTCACAACTGCAAAAAAAAAAAAAAAAAATCAACAAATGGCAATGCTTCAGTCAATACACACTTATGCTGATAATAATAATGATAATCCAATCAATAATCAGATTTCTTTCTAAATACATGGGTACTGCTCCTCTGCAACCTGCCACCGGAAAAAATTCCACTGAAGAGTTTTTATGGTTGCAAAATTTCAACTCTTGAGACTTTGGTGTTCCAGATGTACCCAGATGTGCAGAAAAGCCTCATTTTTGGACTAAAATGTCTGCTGAGGGATTTAATCTGATATGAAATGTCATAATATGCTGTTTACGTGACCCCTTGAATTATGTAGAGATCAGACAATATTGCTGTTTTCCATGCTAACTGATGGATGCTAGCATGCTAACTGATGGATGCTAGCATGCTAACTGATGAAATCATCTTAACGCACCACTGCTACTGAAGCTTTAATAGTAATATGAAAAGAGGGTGTGTGTACATGAGTACAAGCTGCCTACAAGTTTATTTCCCAAGCTTTCAGTATCAAACCTTGATCATATAAAGACTAATAGAGCTGTAATTTGTAGACCTATCATCTTTTTAAAATGATCAAAACTTTTGTATAAACAATCCTCAAACACTACTTTGATGCCTTGTGTACTGATACGAACTCTCACATGGTGAAATCGCCTCGCCCCTTCCTCTCTTGGGTGCTTTAGATTAGATTGTTCAGTAAATTATAGCACTTTTCCTCCGAGTGTGTAGAGCTGACGTTGCATGAGCAGGGGTTTGAAAAGATGCGTGGTTGTCTTCACATGTCTCTGAGGAACCACGTGCTAACCTTCACCCTCCCTGGTTGCTGGTTAGTAGCTGTTGTGTGATAGGGGAGGACTAGCTAGTGGGCGGGAATTGGCAAATGACCAAATTTGTCATTTTCAGCAGTTATTGATCAACCCTACAGTGCAAGCAGTGCTTTTCATGATCTGATCAATAAATCTAGACATATATTTATGGTCATACTGAACATCGTCTATTCTTCCAACACATCTAGTACTGTTTGCTTTTTTTTATACTGTATAATGACGTACTGTAATGACTTGTAATCCCACTATCCGGAAACACCTAGGAGAGGTTTCCCTTTTGAATCTGATTCCTCTCAAGGGTTCTTCCTCATGTTTCTTCAGGGAGTTTTTCCTTTCCACTGTCGCCTCGAGCTTGCTCATTAGGAACTGAAATCCCCTGGATTTCTGTAAAACTGATCTGTATAGTTAAAAGCACTATATAAATCAAATTCAGCTGAATGACACTACTGTTTTCCTGGTAGTTTGTTAGCACATCGCTAAACTGTAATGCATATTGTGAATCGCAGGAATATTTTCAAGCATCATGAGATGATTTTTTTGACACATCACCCACCCCTAATGGTAAAATGATGAAATCGATACTGAATGTAATAAACAAACATAACATAATAACATAAGCATAACATAATAGCATAATGTCATACACAATTACTACACAGTTTTGCGATGCACCTATTTTGCATGACAATTCCAACTTTAAACACAGAACGCTTGACAATTCTAATGGGAAATTTAATATTTATAATCATCATCAGCTTCTAAACCAAGTTCAAGGCAAATTTTCTCAGACACGCATTAGTTTTAAAGGTGCGGTAATACGCAAATATTAAACATGAATTATTGCAGCAGTACAGTGTGCTGTAAAGCAGCAAACATTAATGCATGATGTAGAGGAGCATAAACACCACTCAATATCAATACCAATCTCCTACAGACTTGTGCATGCTGAACAACTTTATGGAGGAAAATAATGTTTGAACGTGTTGTGAATAAAATGCTGCTGAACAGAGAGAAAGAGGAAAGGTAGAAAGGCTCCGGGTGCTTTGAACTTGTGAGATTGCGGTTGCTGATGCTCTGAAGGACGTACACAACACACGACACAGTGAATTAACATGGCATTTTCATGGCCAATGCTGTATGATTTTATTTTAGTTAGTTATTTTTTTTATTTTTATTTTATTTTTTGTTTATTATTTTTTATGGATTGTTAATTTTCAAGGCAACCATGTCGTGTTTTAGTTTTTAATTTTATTTATTTATTATGATTTTTTATTTTATTTTATTATATTACGACAGCCTTCTGGCTTTCACTTGCATCCCACCTTGCTTTGGCTTCTCATTCGCACCTCATTTATAATATGGCCATTCACAAGTGTTTTGACAGTAGTAGGTGTAAAACGTTAACTGGCTGCCAGCATAACATCAAAACATTGAAAAACCCATAATTATGATAGCAGAAACTGTGTTACATGGCCAAAAGTTTGTGGGCACCTGACCATCACACCCATATGTGGTTCTTCCCCAAACTGTTGCCACAAAATTGGAAGCACACAATTGTATAGAATGTCTTTGTATGCTGTAGCATTACAATTTCACTTCACTGGAACGAAGAGGCTCAAACCTGTTTCAGCATGATAATGCCCCGTGCACAAAGTGAGCTCCATTAAGATATGGTTTGCCAACGCTGGGGTGTCGGACCTCTAGCAGCCTACACGGAGCCCTGACCTCAACCCTGCTGAGCACCTTTGGGATGAACTGGAACACAGACTGCACCCCAGGCCTCCTCACCTTACATCAGTGCCTGACCTCACTAATGCTCTTGTGTCTGAATGAGCACAAATCTCCACAGCCACGCTCCAAAATCTAGTGGAAAGTCTTCCCAGAAGAGCGGAGGTTACTATAACAGCAAAGGGGAAATAAATCTAGAATGCTGAAAAAGCAGATATGGGTGTGATGTCCAGGTGTCCACATACTTTTGGTCATATAGTTGACTCTACTTAGTCGATTGCAGAGTTTCAGAATTAAACAATCCTGTGTTGTATTGACTTGTACAAGAATGTACAGATGTACGAACAAGTCAATACACAGGAACATTTACTTCTGAAACTTCGTAATTCACTTTATAAGTAGAGTTTGTTCAGTCAATGCTGCATTTATAAAGGTCACTGTAATTATGGATCTTTGGTTTAGTCTACATTAGTTTTTGTCCTGTTAGTGTTTTAAAATGACTAACAGGACAAACACTAATCCAGTAGCTAATACAATCATTATGTTACATAGTAATGCCTGTCATATTTATACTAATACAACAAAACGTCATACACTTAGATGTTTTTTCTCTACACTCTCAGAAAATAGGTGACTAATTTGTATCTTTCCTTGTCGCTGGGGTGGTATCCTTATCTTTCATACCTTCGATATGAATCTTTCACCTGAAATATGGATATAGTGTACCTTTGAATGATACATAATTGGACTATAATAACATTTTAGAGTAATGCTTTAAAAGTACTCTATATGAAACTTTGTAGGTAAAAGATATATACTGCAACAGTATACTGTCTGTATACTATAGACATACTGCAACAGTATACTGTCTGTATACTATAGACATACTGCAACAGTATACTGTCTGTATACTATAGACATACTGCAACAGTACTGTCTGTATGCTATAGACATACTGCAACAGTATACTGTCTGTATACTATAGACATACTGCAACAGTATACTGTCTGTATACTATAGACATACTGCAACAGTATACTGTCTGTATACTATAGACATACTGCAACAGTATACTGTCTGTATACTATAGACATACTGCAA
>CM040994.1:13308612-13326943 GCA_022985145.1 Pangasius djambal
CAAGAAAGGGTACAGTTTAGTACTGATTTTTCTGAGAGTGTATGCAGGTAGAATTTAGACTATTTCATCTTAAACTCCAGAGTGGCTTACTGTCTAAAAAATGTGGAAATTGTGCTTGTTTTTGTCTTCAATTGTGAATTTAAACAAACTTTTCTGTCCTTCAGCTGCTTTTACTGTGAAGAAAACCAGGAATCCTGGACCAACAGATACTCCACACCAGTGCTACCCTTCTGTTATTTGTCCTACACCACCACCAACTTGGACTTTGTTACCCGGCTTTCCGATTTGATCTGGCAAACAGATACGGAGAGTAAAACCTCCAGCGAATGCAGGACCTCTTCTGTGGATGCGACCGAGCGGGGCAGCCCTGACTCCGGGGGCAGTTACTTTGAGATGGGCCCAGATCACAGTGATGAGATCGTGGGCTGCTCCTCCTCTTCCACACTTCAGGATAATGATCTTGAGAATGTGGAAAGCTCAAGTGTTCAGATAAATCTGATAGTGTGGTCTCACTGCATCAGTGTGGACCAAGATGGAGGTCTGAATCAGATAGCGTGCTGTTTGGCTGCAACGGATAAAGCACTGGTGGTTTTTCAGGCACAGTCCAAAGAGACTCCACATAACTTAGAGGAGCTAATGGACTGCATTAAAGTAGCACTGATGGTGCCATATTCAGACATGGAGGCATTTTGGTTTGACATTCCAGACACTTGCATCTCCTTAAGGTTGAAGTCCAGTGCCACAAGATGGTACTTCTTCTCAGACGGACAGAATTTGAAGGAGATCCATTCCCATGTGAACTTGCTTCTGGATAGAACTCAAAGTGAATGTATCAGTGGACAGTCTAATGTCCAGTCGTTTATTCAGCAGTTTCTAAATTCCTGGGAAATCGAAGAGAATGATAGCGGAGTGAAAAGTGGATACATAGCTCACGTCCTGGACTGTGCCTCATTGGTTCAAAGAAGTCAAAACAGCTCTGTTCCCTCTGACATTTTATCTCCAGTTCATGAAAGCCAGACCACCATCCCATTACTTTTGTTCCTCACAACACGACATCTCTGTGTGCTCAAGGTCGATTTTGTGGCCATGGCGTCAAAACCCAATGGAAATTGCATACGCTCTTGTGCCAAGTTAACCAGAATTCCACTTGCATCTACATTGCTGAACCCCAAGCAGAGTCGAACTGGACAAAGCAGTTCAGTCTCCCATCGCTTTTGTGATGGCCATGTTTTAGAGCTCATGGCAGGGCATGAGCACCTAGCTGCCATTTTCACTCTTCCCCATGACAAGTTTCTGTTTCTGAAGCAGTTCGCTCAGTTCCGCGCCAGCCTTCGAGACATCAAGACCATCGCTCTTCTGCAGGCCGGTAAATGCCACCTGAGAGTGAACAGCACAACGCCTAGCAAAGCTACCCAGAAAAAGAGGTAGTGAAACATCTGTTTTGTCTAAAGCCTTTTAATAAGAACCTGTCCTTACGATTTCTGTAAATATTTCCGAAAGAGTAAAGGAGATAAATCAGCTTGAAGACCTTTTATCTTTAGAGGGACTTTAAAGATAAAAGAACACGTGTCTCAGTGTTCAGCACTCAGATATGAAATACTCTCACTTGCAGTGGTTTTGTTTGAGGAAGTTAGTGTCAAGTAAACATGATAGCTAATCTTGCGAGTTTGCAGATGGGCGTTGAGAAAAGTCTGTGATGAGTTGGTTGCAGTGGCAGTCAAAGTAGGCAGTGTTTTTGTGGTGTTCACTGAAGAAAAGTGGCTTGTGACACTAACAGGAACGAAACATGCGTAGGAACTAAAATAATTTGGGAGGTATTCAGTTAATGTGAGGAATCTCCACTCAATCAGTTGAATTTTTAGCTATTAGCAGAATCACCTTTTATTTGTGTAAATTGTGACAAATCAATGATCAATTTTTTGAAGGCTTTCTCTGTTTTATGCAAATGAGTCAAATATTTTTTTGGATTTTATAAAATATTAAACTGTATTTTTAAAAAAAATCTAGCAGTTACAGTATATACATTTTGGCTACTACTATTTCTTGTTGCTTTTTCGTACCATCTGCTGGACAAAAACTGTTGGGCAGCTCTAATGTAAGATTTTAGGATTAAGTTAGAATGAATTATGTAATTTCTTGTTATGTTTCTACATTATAAAGTTTGTCATCCTTTTCTGGTCTAAATCGGCTTATTTTTATTTGAAGTGTTTCTCAGGACACGCAGAAGCCCCATTTATCCCTGTCTCTGCTCAACCCTGGAGACTCACTTATCCAGCAGCTCTCGGATGAAAACCAGTGTCCGTCCCACCTATCTCTGTCTGCAGCCCTGCGTCACCTTTCCTCATTGAGGGGTGAGGAGGTTATAATCTTCTTCCATGACAACATCGCAGAGGTATGCAATGTGTATTACTCAAAACAAGCCTGGTTTCAATTTGTGCATTGTAGGGCTGGGTGGTATATCGCCTTTTTAAGGTATATCGATATATTTTCAAACGTGATAGAGGATGAGACAATACTGTTTATATCGATATAGTTTGATGTTGCCCCAACTCTCCCTCTGTGTGCAAACCCGGCCCCGTCCACTTGCTCACAATTTTTTCCTGCAACATGGTGGGATACACAAGGCCGGTCCACACTACCAAAGAAGACCCGGTTAGTAAAAAGAAAAACAATGGTTCCATTACGTGGAGATGGTTCGGATTTAAAAGATCAGCTGAGCAGCAAAACAATGTCATCTGCCATCAATGCCATCAATAGGTTGCATCCAAAAGTGGAAGTGCTTCAAACCTCTTCCACCATTTCCAACAGCGCCATAAACAGCAGTACGAAAAGTGTGTTAAACTTTGTGCTGCTGCTGCAACCCCGGACGTGAAGACTTCACAGCCTGAAAAGTCTTCTGCCCCGAAACAAAGTATGTGGCAAGCTTCACTTACCCGTGCTGTGCCTCATGAAAAGAAAAGTGCCAAGTGGCGCGATATAACTAAGGCGGTGGCCTACCACATCGCACATCACACAGCTGTGTATTCATGTTAAGCAGGAGAGGGAAAACCTGTAATTGTACTCTGTTTCAATCAGTTTGTTATTATTGTTGAAAACAACTGAAGGAGCATTCTCGGAGTTAGGCCTATTTCTATATAATATATGTTATTTACTTTATATAATTTTTCATTTACATGTTGATATATTGTGTTGCTGTATATATTTCCAAATAGGGAAGGAAACCCTGTCTTTGCATTTGATTTTGATCACAGTCTTTTTTATTAAAAGTGCGAGGAAATATATTGTGTATCGCCATTCAGCCTAAAAATGCAGAGATATGATTTTTAGTCCATATCGCCCAGCCCTAGTGCATTGCTTGATTTTAATATTAATTGGTTGAGTTTAAGAATATTTTTGCCATTAAAAAAGCAGGTGCTATTTTTGGTTAATGCAAAAATTATGCCATATACTATATAAATCACTGCTCTATATGTCACCACATCAGCTACAAGGCAAAATGTTTTCAAGTCTCAGTGTGTTGTTTTTGTTCTTCTAGGTGGAGAATGAAGAGCTAAAGCACATCCTGTGGACATCTGTGCTCTTCTACAAATCGCCTGATGTGGAGTTGACTGCCTGCGTTATGCTGTCTACCAAAGCTGTTTACTTTATCCTGGACGACGTTGCGTCCACGCTCAGTGATCAAGCTTGTGAGTGACCACATTTTCACCTAGTTGTCTACATTCATCCTTTATTCTTCATTCATCTTTTTTGCTATCTGGCTAATGTTGCTAAGTAAGGGCAAATAAGCATTGTGTAAACTGCAGTTATAAATCATCACACACTCACTTTGCCTTATTAATACCCTTTTTACACAATTTCATAACGTAGTAGAAGGTCCATATTAGTAAATAAAAATTCAAATTATACAAATCACTTGTGGCTGCTTAATAATGATCTGTTTTTATAGATAATCTGTTACAGAGTTAGAAGCCACGTAAGCTAATCCTTCAGATTCTGAATAAATTGACACAGTTTGAGTCAAGTGTGTGATGATTTAGACATGTAGGATGATAAACTTAGTCTCCTTAAAATTCAGTGCTGTTAATGATTATTTCTGAATCAGTGTCTTCCTCGTGGTTTATTCCTAGTTTCCACAGATAATTTGCTAGCATATTATGAACTGTGACTCAGCAACATACAAATGACAACAAAATCATTTCTTCATGCAGTGATGTGGAACTGGCATCCGTCAGACCACAAGGACACAGATTTCCTCATCTCTTTTTGCTTCGTGATGAAGCTGAATGAGCTGCAGAGTGTGAACGTGGGACTGTTTGACCAGTACTTCAGAGTGGTGGGTGAGTAGAGATGAGAAGTAGTAGTGGACAATATAGTGGACTGGGCAATATGTAAGGAATAAAACGCTACGGGACGTGCTGTTGTAGGAAAATGATCATTGCGAGAACTAGCTCACTTTGATGTACATCCCCCTTAAAGGTGCTTCTGGTAAAATCGGTCTGCCTTCTTATTTTTCATCTTCAACTGACGAGCTTTCATATTCAAGTCAAAGGTTCCTGAAAAGTATCATTTGCCATGGCTACTGATGATATCGCCAACACTGCTGTAGTAACTGTTTTGAACCAGGAAGTAGAATTTTACGTGGCGCACACAGACAAGCGGCCTGATACATACAATGAAACGTCCCAGTGTGGTTACAGGAAATATAGGAACGCTTGGAATGCCACTTGACCAATCAAATTAGTGGACCAGAACTGAACAGAACAAGAAAAAAAGGGAGAAAACAGTAAAAATTAGTACAAGGACAGATTTAATCCACTGCTTTGTAATACAAGTACTAATTATACTTTGACTTTTACTATTGATACTCTCAGATAAGCACATCAGGATGTAATTTATCATGATATTGACACTGACATATCGTCCAGCCCACAGTAGTAGTTAAAGGCTGAGTAGTGAAGGAAGTATGGCCCCTGTGCCTGTCAATCCTGGGACAGGAAGTGTATGCATAAGGATTTTATTAATCAGATCTACTTCAGAGGAGTAGAAATCTAAGAAACATAATATACATGCCAACCAGCTGAAAAGTCTAAAGTTAAAAAGATGACAGCTGACATTAAATGTTAATCTTTTCTTCAATTCATTTTCTCTATACTTTATTCCTCTATCAAGGGCCCTCTCCGGAGCACATCATCTCATGCCTGACCAGAGACAGCTACAGCACACACCACTTTCTTCAGCAACTGATGAGTGTGCTGTCTTTACTGGAGACAGCGCCCTCACCAGAGCCCTCAGACCAAGACTTCTACACACAGTTCTGCAAGAAGAGCACGGGTAGGAAATTCAACTCGCTCAGCTCAGTATAATTTCTCACTGGGGTGTTCTTTATGAAACTAGTGAGTTCAGTGTCGTGAATTCAAGAAACATATATCCCTAAGCAGTGAGCAGTGCTAGAGCTAGAAAAGCATGTAAAACATTTTTCCTCTCACAGCATGGTCCCACTCGCTGAACAATATAAAAGGTTTATTTCACTGTTACTCACTAATTGTGTCTGGACAGATAAGGAGTTTTGTCCAGCTTCTGAAGTCTTAAGCAGTGGGCGAGCTTTGGCTATATCTGCCTAGACATCATAGGAAAAAAATCCAGACTGGCTAATTTTCTTACTGGCCTTTCAAGATTTGAATTTTTTTTTTTGTTCTCAACCAAAACTAGCAATTAACGTAGGCTGTTACTGCATTAGTTGCAGAGATTAAGAGAGGGGTATAAAGTGATATTTGCATCAGGACTTTTTTTTTTTTATTTTTATTTTTTATAAAACATCCAGGTTCAGCTTTATAGCAAAATTGCTGTAAATACAAGAGTGATGAAATAAATAAAAAAACTAATTCTGCCTGTGTTAACACCCACATCTCTACAGACTCAAACCTAAAGTAAACAATCAAAAGCAATGACTGGAATAAATGTCCTTCTCAACCTTGTCTGCAAGCGCTAATGCCCAGAATAGAGTGAAATCAGAAAGCAGAGTTAAAGCAGAAAAAGTAAAGGAGCCTACATTTATGGCAGTCCTGCTTATTTTCTGCCTGTTTGTGTCCTATATTGCATTTGTCTTGGCTTTCTTGTATTATCCTGAGTTTACTTTGGCTGTGATGTGATGTGATGTAATGACACCGCCAGAAGTCCTTTCTTTTTAACCAGAGCTGGTAATTTACAGCAGCGGGAAACGTAGCAGCTGTTGCCAATGCAATGTGGGTCAAGCGTCCCAATAATGTTCAGGAGTTTAACTTTATGCAAATAAAGCAAAGCTACAGGATGTGGTAACTACCAGTGAGAGTGAGAGTGAGAGTCAGGACACCTCATTTTTCTTCATGGTGATACATCAGCCATCTTTTTTTGGTTCATGTCAAATAGGCGGCATGTAAATTACACTTGTGTTTTGCCTTCCAAAATAGGCAAAATGGAGAACTACGAGCTGGTGCACTCAAGCCGGGTGAAGTTTGTCTACCCGAGTGAGGAGGAGATCGGTGACTTGACCTTCATCGCAGCAGAGAGGAAGGGCCCTCAGGGACCTGCGCACTCGTTTAACGTCCTCTTCTACGCCCTGGTGTTCCAGGTGCAGAGTGGTCCAGGTGCGAGGGCCGAGCTGCAGCCGAAGAGCCTTGTTCTGAGCAGCACGCATGTCTTCCTACTGGACGAGGACTACATCAGCTACCCGTTGCCCCAGTTTGCCAAAGAACCGCCTCAGAGGGACAAATACAGGCTCACGGACGCACGCAGGATACGAGACCTGGACCGTGTGCTCATGGGATACCAGCCATACCCACAGGCGCTCACACTGGTCTTTGATGATGTGCCTGGACCTGATCTGCTGTGCCATCTGACCATGGACCATTTCTCAGATGAGAAGGAGAGGAAACGGATGCAGGGTGGTGACGGGGCTGAGAGCGAAGTACAGTGGTGTATTTTTGTGCCAGGTGCAGACAGCAGGGAGAGACTGATCTCACTCCTGGCTCGCCAGTGGGAAGCACTGTGCAGCCGGGAACTTCCGCTGGAGCTCACGGGATAATGAAGGCTAAAAGGTAATAGAAAAACAAATCTAGAAAGACTATGTCTAAAAGGTGACTGGGCTTAGTCTTAGCTCCACTTTTAGTCTCAGCTTTAGTTTTCTTTATGAAGTCTTCAGGCATCCAGGATTGGGCAATATGGCATAAATGATGATAATATCAATATGGGCCAACAAAGGTGAAAGTTGAACGTGTGAAGCTGAAAGTGACAGAACACACCAGCATAGCAATTAGTGACCTGTGAAAATTTTTGCATTTAACAAATTTAACAAAGGAGATACTACATACAAATAAACAGCAAAAAATAAATAAAATAAGGTCATAACAGCCAAACATCATTCAGCTACTTCAATTTGACATCCATGCGCTCTGTAATTGTTCCTAATTTCTTTTGTCAGTAGTTTATTCACAGCAGCATTACTAATGTCCAGATGTTGTGCATACAGAAACAAATTCTGTTTTATTATGGAGGCAGGAACCGATAAGGAACTTTGGCAGACACTGCGTTTTGGATGCCCTTCAGTGTCATCACACGTAATCACTCTTAGCGCGTGTGACAGTTGTTCTGCTACCCTGAGGATGAATTCTGAACTAGCTAGCTAGATTTTGAGAGATCCTGGGGGTGGAGCTTTGTGAGCATGGGTGGGAGGAGGGAAAAAAAGAAAGGGGGAAAAAAAAAAAACTTACCTAATACACCTTTAATGGCTGGCAAGTTAGCCAGATACACTAGCTACCTAAGACGTAAGATTATATTAACTAATTTTAATCACAGAATAACTTCTGGCAATCTGAGAACACAGATGTTATTATTATTTCTTTTCTATACTCCAAGCATGGCTTGCAACACTTCAGTTAAATTGATCATGCAAGTATGGTCTTAATTGTTGGGTTGAACAACTATTAAAACTACCTAAACTTTTAGATTTTCTGCTTACTTTTGCTATTAAAATTAATTTACTATAAAATTTTATTTTATTGCCCAGCTCTACCCATGATAAGGGCAAGGCAATTTTGTTTGTGTAGTACTGGTGAGTCACGGCAGCCAAATGTCTTTCATAGTATTGAAGATGCGACTAATAATGAAGCAACTAATCATTCAAGATTCAAGAATAATTCAAGACCTAGTAAATGGCTGGATAACAGAAAACCTTCAAAGGGAAAACTAAAGCTAAAAAAGCTGAAGCTGAAATTGGACCTGGTTATCATCATGTAGTACAAAGGAAGGAAGCAAAAATCCTCTCAGCTCACACACACACACACACACACACACATTCTTTGTTACATTTTTACTAAATCTTTCAACACAAAGCATCCTGGGAAGTTGTGTATAGAGTCCACACGAGTGTAATATTTTCTTTTCGCTCTTCTTCTCTCATTGCTTAAATCTTATTTATCTGCTGCTGTGTACAATCTACAAAATGTAAATTACTGATGAGAACTGTGTTATTAAATGTTGTATTTTATTAGAAGTGACATAAAATATGTCGGTTCCTAGCTGATTTTAATAATTGAATGGTTTCATATGTTTTATGTTTTAAGGTATTTTGGCTTTTTGAGCAGTCATATTGGGTTGTACAGGTTATATGCTGTGGTTTACACAAATAGAAACGTTTACAGGATGTCACCCATCAATGAATTTGATTTTATGCCATTATTTGCCTTGGACATTAGGAACTCAGCATGCACTTTTGGATTTTTTTTTTTTTTTTAACAAAAATAAACGTGTTTAATGCAAATGTGTGCTTTTCTGTGTGAACGCTTGATTTTCAGATTTGCCATTGTCATTTAATTAGCTACACAGTTCTGGTATCTTATAAAATGGCCATTGAGGTAGATGCACCTAATAAACTTGGTGTAGTATTCCCTATATTACACAACATCAAACTCAAATAATACTCCATCTGCTACAGTGAAGAAAATCCATCTGTAATGTGTGATGTCTGAATTCAGTTAAAGAAATAAAATTACCACTTATTTATTAATTAGACTACAACACTATGCTTTCATGTTAAAATCAGATTCTAACAGTGATTATATCCAAATAAAATTGATTTTACGTTAAAGCCACAGTAGTTTTCTTTTTCTGGATTTGTTATTCATAAAGTTATGTCTTACCCATGATTGCTGGAAACAAGCTTCCATTAAGTATTAACCAGTTCCCTTATAGCAGTGTTGAAAAAGGTGCTGCTCAAAGACCATCTCTCACCCATCAATTAATGAAAATAAAGTGGCCTAATTTTACATTAAATTTTAAATTTCTAATGTAAATGTTTAAATTGAATTTAAATACATTATTGCACTATTATTATAAGGGGTCCAAGCACAAGTACCCTGTTGTTTTTGCTCTGGTTTTTCTTATTCTTTTTCTCCCATAAAACGAATTGTGGAGACCAAACCGTAAATCGTAAAGATGTAAAACTTAGTCAATAGATCGTACTCCCTCTCGCTACTCATGCAAGCAAGATGGGCCCAATCGACCAGATGGTGGCGCTACAGCGCAACATTGTACGTTTTAGCCCATATATCGCGGATTCTCTGATTCCTTGGCTAATTCTAAAGCAATTTGCAATTTGGGTCATTAATTGTCTGCCCATTTATTATCCGCTAATCATTAAGCTCCGCCCATTTAGATTTTGAGATCATTTGCATTACATGCTAAACCTACTTTTGCAATCTAGTGCTAGGTTTTTTGCCATATCTTCATAAAACTGGTGTTAAATTACTCAGTCTTACTTGAGACTGAACCTCAATAATTATCCAATATATATTAACATTTGTAAAAACATGGCTCCCAAGCAATCCTTGCAAGGTGGAGCCTAATTTACTCAAATATCTGAATGGTTGCATGTGGAAACCTGAACGGCTTATACAGCACAAGATTCTGAGGCCATATGCAAAGTTCTGGTAACTGTTTCTCAGCTACCGTAAGTCTGATTGAGTTGAATTCTGGTATATGGCATCTTAATGCTAATCACCTGAATACTTAATAAAACATGGCCGCCATCAGCTGATCAACTTTCCGCAGGCTTTTAGCTATCATCATGAAACTTGAATGGTAGGTCCATCTAAAGACCCACTAGTAACTGGTGTGACCTCATTCAGCTTGGCCACTGGGGGCACTTTTCATGCTTTGGCATATAAAAACAAACATATCTGTTGTAGAATACGGTCTACAGTGAAATTCTCCTGATTCTTTTGCAAAAAACAAAAAAATGTTCCTTTTGAACAATTTAACTCTGCCCACTCAGACTTATGATAATTTGCATAAAATGCAAACCTATTTTTGTGAACTAGTTCTAGGATTTTTGCCGTCTTTACAAAATTCAAGTCAAATTACTTAGAGCCTGAAGCTCAATAATGATCAAAATCAATCCTAGTGGGGCGGAGCTTGGTTTACACAAATAGCTACAGGTTGCAGGAATAGCTGCATGGATTTGCACAAAACTTGAAAGGCCAATTCAGTACAAGGTTTTGAATTATACTGCTGGTTTGAGAAACAGTTTACACTAACCAAAATTAGTGTGACAGTCGGTCTGTGGTCAGAAACTGACACGTCTGAGGAGCATAAAAGTGCAGCTCATAGCCTCTAACTGTACAGTGACTAGGTGAACCAACGTGGTAAGTGAAGCTAATAAACCGGCATCTCAGTGTAAACAAATCTTAGAACACATACTGTCTTTCTACATTAAAATATTGTGTATCAGAAAATTGCACTGATTCTAAAATATGCTTTAGGGTTGTTGTTTTTTTTTTTTTGCAAAAAAGGAGGATTTAGTAGGAACGTGTGGTGCGCATTTTGCAATCTAGTAGAGAGGAAGGATAAATTTAATGACCTTAAACGTAACACCCTTTGTTTAAGCGGTTTCTCTCCACACAGTCATGACAGTCAGCAGTATTAGATCCTCCTTTTGCATTCGGCAGAGTGTGATTTAAAAAACAAACAAAAAAAAAAACCTCGCATGTTAAGGGAACATAATCAGAAAACACATAATTAAATAAAAAATGTACACACAATCAATATGTATAAGTTTTTCACTATATATTAAATATATTTCGTATAAAATAATTACTCAAGGGCAGTATTTTAGTATTTAGTATTTTAGAGTGTGGACCACAAGCTCACCCTGTTCTATGAGTGAAGGGACTGCGAAAGAAAGTGGTACTTCTGAATGTACACAAAAGATATTTGTGGAGAAGCAGAGCTGAACAATGCATTAACAGGATTCACTCTCTCTTATTCTGTGCTACTGAACTTGACATGATTTTTTTTTTTTTTAACGAAACTAAAAATTTACGGGAGATGTTGGGTGAGGAAGCAACGCTGGGCATTGTGTTCCTTTTGACCTCATTGCATCCTGTTATTCCAGGGAAGGCAGAGTGCACTGTGGTAAAGGTCAGAGCGCAGAGCGATGTTCAGCCTTGTCATTGCACAAATATTTTTGTGGCCACTCCAAAACCTTACACTTAAACCTGTGCCCTTGAATTACAGGAAAGTTGTATTTCTTTATTTATTTTCATATAGCATGATCGGTTGACTATGCCAAGAAAATTGAAATAGCTGAATCATGCTAATGTTAGATAGAAACCGAAGAGCACTCAATCAGCAGAAAGAAGACATTTTTATTGTTGAAAGAAGAATTAAATTAAAGTTGTAATGAAGGGTTCCCTATACCCGTGGTTCTCAAAGTTGGTTCTGTGATTTTAATTTCTTTTTTTAAATGATGGTAAAGTGGTGGTGAGCGCTTTTCGAACACTAACAGAGTTGTTATATTTGTCGTACGAGAGTGAGTCAAATGAAAATAGTACATTAAATTTGTACAAAAGTAAAAATGCACTACCGGTCCACTGTTCTCCAAAACCTCTTCTACTGCTAGTTTATTTGGCATTATAGGAAAATAATCAACAATTATGTGATGTGATGTGATGCAGCCTGACACAAAGTCTTACTGTTAAGTTGATTATTTTCCTATAACAGCATGTCTTGAAGTGTTTTCTTCCTCTTATAGTAGAGCAATTTGCCAGTGATTACAACACTTCATACTTTTTATCCATTTATAGTTGCATTTGTTGTGCGAAACAATTTCCTGTTATCCTGTTATAAACAGTCATTCCCTCACCAACTTCTATTTTTTTTCTCTCTTTTGTAGTTTGCTATACAAAAAAATGCAGCTGGTCATGCTACAGGGAAAGAACAGGAAAAGACGAAATCTTCTATCATGAAGATTTTCTCGTGGCAGGAAACTTACTGACTGTTACAAAGCGCTGACACTGGAGACTCCTTCAGTAAAATTTAAATAAACATCTCCTTACAGAAAACTTCACATCAATGATTAGATGTTTTTCTTTGTTTTAATAACGTTTTTTTTAGATCATGTGGCACGTCTGCTATAATTACTACAGACATGATAACGTATTAGAACAGATGCATTAATAGAAACCTGTGATTGTAATTAGAGCTGGAACTATTGTCAGAGCTGCTGTTATAGAATATTAATCAACACCTTCTGAACAATCAGATTTAAGAGCAGCACTGTGGCATAATAATGTGTATGTTAAAAAAAAAAAGTGCCTTGAATGAGCGTTAAATATGTCACCCTTTTGGATGCTCTAGATAGTATTGTCAAAGTGTCTGAAAAGACTTTCTGCTGAAGCAAAGCTAAATGGCAAAGGTGTGGAAAACCAATTCCCAACATCACTTACAATCATACTTATTCTATTTTTGTAACATACTATCACTATATACTGAGCAAACAGAATGGATGGTGATGTTAAAAATGTCATTTGTATTTGCACCACAATTTATTTCAAATCTATTTATCTAATAATCTTAAGAATTGTAACTCAATTTACAAATATATCACCAATTCCTGTTAATAATTGTGAAGTTATGAACTGGCCTACTTTGGCTGATGATAGCACATTTCTTATTTGAAGAGTGTTCTGTTCAAACTGGGAGCAAAACAATGTCAGGAAAGGAAAGGAAAGTATTATTCTGATTACGCAGCACTGGTTTGCAGTGCTAAGCCTGTTTTTTCCCCTAACCAAATCACATATTTGTGGTCCTTTACTGCTGATCAAACATTTTTCATATCTATTGTAATTCCTGTTTGCTTAATAATGGTACAGATCATCATTATTAATTGAAGAATAAACAACTGTATTATTATAACATGGAAACAAAGATTTTTTTCTATACATTCACCACACAGTCCCCAGGTTATAACTGTAACAAAGATCAGATACTGACTCAGGAATTAGAGACAGTTTGACAATACTCTGAGACACTGTGTTTTTTTTTTTTTACACTTACATCAAGTATAATGTTCCCTGAATGTTTTTTTTGCTTAAGACTTTACATGCATCCTTTCCATATATTCATACGGAAATATGAATATGGAATGATTATATATATTCATTCACAACTAGGGGCTATTTAGAGTCGCCAATTCACTGGCATGTGCTTGTGAGGTGGGAAGAAACAGAGGGAACCCAGATTTGAAAAATCTGAAAAACTTTGAAAAAAAGTTCTGGTGTATATGTTACTGATGAAAATGTGTTATGGATATGACATGAGAAACAGTCCTTTAGTAAATGTGAAGACCACAAGGCTTGCTTTAGTGGTTTCAAACTGAAATAAGACAAAATTTGACAAAAAAAATCCCCTTTATGCCCATTTCCACTTCAGCCTTGCTGATGATGACCACTTGGTCCTGTTTTTGAAATGATGACTTGGTAAAGCATGCTGTTTGGTATGAGAAATCCTTTATAACTGATGGCTGTATCACATATGACACATGGAACATATTTCCTTCAAAATTCAATCAGTTAAATATAGACTTAAGCTGGGAATTTATTGTGGGCTCGTTATGTTTTCATGGTAAGATGGATATTTGCAGGGAAAAGACTGTATATACACATATTTTCTCTACAACTTTGCCTGCTCTTTTGATGACATAAGTGATGACTAAATGGTCCAGTTTGCTAGTTTGCCTGGCTTTCAAAGATGTAAAAATGAGCAACGTTGTGGGTATACTGTGATTTGACAGGGTTCAAGTTATAATCGGTTGCTACTGAAAACCTCACATGTAACTTGTATCTGTACCAGTAAAATCTAACATGCATCTGTATGTAGTAGATATATTGCCGGACACCTTTGAACAATGATTCAGCTAATTGTCACTCTCAGTTGGTGTTTTGCTGAACCTCACACTGTGGTCAGCTGACAAGTACGGATTTCCTAACAGACATGGCAGAGGAAATCCGTCCATTTTCCTGTCAGGAAAAGATCGTTTACTCGTTCTCCTCTCTTACGAAATGGTGCGTAGTCAGTTAGAGAACCTCCCTTGCTCACCAGGAACAGACTGACACTTCATTCCCCAAAAGCAAGAAGAATGCTAAAGAACTCGGTGGACATGAAAGAGTGAAACTTCTCCATCCTGCCTCATAACTCATGGTTTAAGGGAGGTTTGGGTGGATTTTTTCTTGCATGCTTATCTTTGAGGATTTTAGGAGTGCCCAAGTGTCCTTGATCTCAGAAAGCAGCCATGCGTTATCTCTTCATTTTAGGACTCATAGTGCTGTGTAGTTTACCAATCGAGGTAAGTTGTTTTGAAGTTATGGTACCTTTTAGTATGTAAGGTTTAAATTCTTTGCAGTTTCTAGGCAACATGTAGCCAGATATTTCCCCTTAAAATTTCACTGTAACTTCAGATCTTAGACACCAGCTGGTTTTCCGTGCACAGCATATTTCAATGACCTGATTTGCTAATTTGGTTTAAGGCTACCTCGAATCGCTGTGATGAGCCACGCACTGTACGCCACTCCACTCTGTGCACGTCCTGTGCTGCTGCACCTGCTATTGTCTGCCCACAAGGCTTCAAGAAGACTTCGACTGATGCTGAGTGCCGGTAAATGACAACATCTCATCCAGCTTATACGAGAAATCTGCAAAAGTTTTGCACCAACACTACCAGCTGTAATGTTCAGATGTGGATTTGAACTAAGCTCTGCAGGAAAGAAACCCTGTTTTATCAAGGGCACATCATATAACAACTATAATGCAAAGTAATGCAAACTTTTGTGATTTTAAAATACAATAAAAATTGACAGTTCAGTGCTTCTCCACTGTACTGTTCTCTACTGTCCTGTACTGTAGTTACAAGCCTACTTTTGCTAACAAGTAACAAACCGTAGCAAGTTTAGCACAAATTATTGCAAGCTGCATGCCTGAATCATTACGCACTCACCTCAAACGGCAATGATTTGTTCAGTTATTAAATAGACTTGTTTATGTGGTTTCTGACACTATACGGTACACTGTTATCTGTAAAAAAAAAAAAAAGGTCAAAAGAACATTTATGAGTTAGAATATTAATAATGTTGAAGGCGATTCACTCTGTGTTAGCCATCAAACAGCATCAGGTAGGAAGTGGAAATGTATACAGAAAATTCATACAGATGATATAAAAATAAGATTTTAAAAATATAGACTTCTGCAATTTTATGAAACTGATTGTGTACAAATTGTATTACTGAGCCCACGGATATCTTCTGAGGTGAGTGTGATTATTTTCTCATGCAGTTTGTGCAACGTTTGCTATGTTAGCCTCATAACTATAGGACAAAATGGACACCAAATATGGTTTGGCTGATACGCATGATTCATTTTTGTTCATCCTTTAGTTGTCCTGATGGCCCTGATTATCTGGATTAAGCACTGCAAAAATGACAGAAATGAGTATATCTTGAATATAGTCAAATTTATCTAGTAATTCCTATTTAAGATTACAATGAACCAAATATATAATTATTAAGCCTATTTCTAGACATTGTAACGAGTGTCAAGCTTGAAACTTTCTTGTCCTACTGGCAATTTTTTAAATCGAATTTTAAACTTTTTTAGAAAGAAGCAAAATGATCAGACAATAGAATAAGAAAATTTAAATCTTGAAATCTAAAACAGACTGAATTATATTGTCTTTGATTTATAATAATATCATAAATAGAAACATTGGATAAATTTGCCCATATTCAGGATATAGCATATTATAGCAAGAAAGCATATTTTGCACTGAGTGTGACAGATTTTTGAAATTTCTGTCTAGCTTTAGTCAGAGTGTGTTGTGTCTGATTTCCCAGCTACACGGTGCAAATCGGTGATCGTCTGCTGGAGCTACCTGGCTGCTCTCGCTCCTGTGAGAAAGTCACTCTCATAAAGCGATGCTGTCCCGGCTTCTTCGGGTCTCTGTGTTCACGTGAGTTTGATGACTATAGATCTAATTCTGCTTTAGATATCGTCTACGCTGTTCCTATTGCTACAATGAACTGTATTAAGGCAGTGTTTTATCTGTTCAGCATGTCCTAGCTTATCAGGGAAAGTGTGTAACTGGCATGGTACTTGCATGGATGGTGAATCAGGGAATGGCACCTGTGTGTGTGAGGTAATTTACATTCTATTCTATATTATATTATCATATTAATGAGATTAATATCAATAAACACAAAAGACATCCTTTGGGCCTTTAACAATAATTATAATAATAATAATACTTCTTCTTCTTATTATTATTATTAGTAGTAGTAGTAGTAGATACTATATTGCTATATTATAACAACAAATCATTGTTATAATACAAATTATTGTTGTTATAATACTGTAGATACTATATTGCTATATTATAACAACAAATATATATCTTACGTTTTTCTGCCATAAATGTATTAAATAACTAAGTAGCTACTGCTGCACTGTTCTGTGTTTTGCTCAGTTTTGTCACTGTTTACATATCCATGTCGTGTAATCTGCTTGTAATCTGCAATTGGTTCGCACATACGTACAGTAGGGAGTCTAAGTCCACTACCAAAGACTGATTTTTTTTTTAAACCATTCATTAAAAACTAATCACCTTTTGAGAAATTATATTTATCAAACTATAAAAAAAATATTATGAATAGGGAAATAAGAAATAAGGGAAATAAGATCAAATTCAAATTTCAAGATCAAATTTGTTGAGAACTGCAGTGTCTTTGAACATGACAGATGGGCTTCAGTTTGAGACCACATATGAACTCAAAGACATGCTTCAAATGGTTTTGAGTAGCTTTATGATTATGAAAGTTTTTATGTATGTAAAACATGAGCAAACTTGTTAACACCCATTTACAATGTCTAAAGTTGCACTGGGAGTGACATTTGTATGCACACATTAATATAACCAAAGAACAGGTATTAAATTTGCATTAAAATTCCTGAAGATAAAATAAAACCATTTATTCTGTTAAAGATGATTGAAATTATGACTCAGTATCTCATTCGCACTTCTGATTCTAACAGCATTTAAAATGAAAATAGATTTTCTTGACATGTACATTGCGAAGAAAAAACACGTCTATACTCTTTCATTTTGCACTCATATCGTAGTTTGAACAGTTTTTCAGTATTGTTTCCTTCCTCTACTTTGTACAAAACATAATTACGTTAATTATTTGTTGTGAATCATCTGCAAACGAACTGCACACGCAATTTATCAGAATGCACAAACAAATTAGTGAGCTTTATTTGGTATCTTAGAAAGTTAGTGCCATAGATTTTGTTTTTTTTTGCAAATAATATTTCAGTATTCTAGGCATATACAGTCAGGTCCAGAAGTATTTGTGATTTTGCCTTTATACACCACCACAACGGGTTTGAAATAAAACAACCAACGTGATCGAAGTATAGACTTTCAACTTTATTTTAAGACATTCCACAAAAATATGGCATTTACCATTTAGGAATTACAGCCATTTTAAGCAAAGTTCCTCCATTTTCAGGGGCTGAAAGGTATTTGGACAAAGTGACATAATTGTAAATATAACCATAATTTTAATACTTGGATGAAAATCCTTTTCAGTCAATGAAGTCTGGAGCCCATGTTCTCAAAACTCAAATTCTGAGTTTCCTCCCTGGAGATGCTTTGCCAGGCCTTCACTGCAGCCACCTTCAGTTGCTGCTTGTTTGTGGGTCTTTCTGCCTTCAGTCTTGTCTTCAGTAAGTGAAAAGCAGCTCTATTGGGTTGAGATCAGGTGACTGACTTAGCCATTGAAGAATATTCCATTTCATTGCCTTCAAAAAGTCTTGAGGTGCTTTCGCAGTATGTTTAGGGTCATTATCCACCTGCACTGTGAAGCGGCGTCCTATCAGTTTTGTAGCATTTGGCTGAATGTGAGCAGAGAGTATAGCCCTATACACCTCAGAATTCATCTTGCTACTTCTGTCAGCAGTCACATCATCA